>CM055123.1:277032596-277377596 GCA_029206835.1 Rana muscosa
GCTACACGCCTCAGTGACCACACTGGCAACCAGGCCTGGATGCTTTCCTAAATGTACATAATATAACTGAGTACTAACAGTCTAGGTAAAGTTGATCCAGGGTAAATCCGATTGCCTCTCGGGGGACCGGGAAGGAATTTTTTCCCCTGCTGTAGCAAATTGGATCATGCTCCGCTGGGGTTTTTTGCCTTCCTCTGGATCAACGGTGGGTATAGCATTGGGTATATGGGATTGCACGGTATTTTTTATTTTGTTTATTTTATTATTTAGTGTATTAGTGCAGGGGGCACTACAGGGTTCCACACCAGACTCATTACACTGCCTGACTCATTCCAAAACTACCCAGTCAAACTCCTGCATACCCTCACAGGAGTTCTCCCGATGGTTTAGAAATCTTGTGAGATCTAAGAAATCCAAGAGAGGTCTTTAAAACCTTGACGTGCCCATAACCGTGAAGAAAGTAGGAAAACCGGCACAGTTCATCTCCTTCCTGGCAATCGTTCTAGACAAACGCGCCATGCGGGCCAGCCCACCTCTCGGTAGATTGACCCGCATCAGGACAGTCATCCATACGTCTACCGACACGCAGGGGGGCACTAACCCACAGCTACAATCCCTACTGGGCATGCTCAAACCACGATGAGGATCGTCCCTCAAGGGCGTTCCTTTATCGCACGCTTCTTAGTGTTCCTCTCCCAGGCACGAGACGTTGACCAAGTCATTAAGCTAGACGCAGCCTCCGTAGCAGGAGCTGGCCATGGGGGACCAATTCCTTGAGACCGGATAGGTAGACCCTTGTTTATCCCATCAGCATCCTCTTCGTCACCTCAGATGACCACGGACGTAGCAGCTTCCACAAGCTTCGCTGCAATTTTTGGCCATCATTGGTTTCAGGAGATCCGATCCATCAGAGATGCTCACAATTCCGCTTTTTAGTCAGTCCTCCTCTCTATTTGAGATCTACCCCATAGTCGCAGCAACACTAGTACGGGGCAGCCCCGGGCAGGACAGACCGCCATGTTCGCCACAGACAACCAGGCTACAGCCACAGTCATTAACAAAGGCAGGTCAATAAATCATTATCCGTCATGTCCTTCCCACGCAGGCTGTTGCTACTTTCCCTACAACGTCAGCTCAGTAGCCTCAGGGTCCACATCCCTGGCCAATGCAACACCTCGGCCGACGCGCTATCCCGCCTAACCATGCCACATCCTTTCACAGAAGCCCGGAGCCGACTCGTCCATGTCCGGCATCCCACATTAGTCCCAACCAACTCTGGAATCGGATAACACCTCCATGGTGCTACCTCCCTCATCAATGCATCCTGATCTGCCAACACACCACAGGTGGCGGCAACCACACTCCAGTACCGAACGCTTACCAGTGACCAGCACCATTCTCCGGGACATGTCTGCTATCCTTCACGTTCCCCCTTCGGTCTATGGCCCAGCCCGGTAAATCAAGCAGCCATTTACCTAGCCTTGTTACGGTCTCACGGCCCGGCGAATTACTATCACCAGCCCTAAATGCCAAGTACTACTCAGGCACCACCCGTCTCGCCACCAAAGTCATTTCATCCTACACCCGACGGTATCGGAAACAATACAACCCGGTCCCGGAGTAGACATTAAACCTTTCAGGACACATAACGCCATGGCCGTTCTGGTGCAATCGGTAAACTCGGCTGTCCGATCCATCAGAGGACAGCCCTCTACTACCTTTCCCAACTGAACCCCTAAGCGGGAAACAGTTCATCAGCCACGTCAGAACACCCCTGAGCATCTCGGGCCTTAACCCAGGGTGTTACTCAGGACTTGCTTTCGCATTAGAGCAGCCCCAACAACATCACGAAACAGAGTTCCTGACCACGCAATAAGGAAGATGGGCAGGTGGAAATCCTTGTGTTTCGCCCGACACATTCCCGATCCTCAGGCAGAAATATCACGAGCCTTTAACAGTCTCGCTCTATAGTGGTTTACCTGTCATAATAGAACAATTCCTTCCTAACCTTGTGTGACTTTTTGGCCCCTTTATTTGGCATACCGTACAAAAGGCCAGGCCACACTTCAGGTCTTATTTGTGTTGTTAGTCTTGTGACGTGTTTATGTGATCCATATCTCTTCAGACAGAGGGCTCCGACCATAAATAGGAAGGCTAGTATGCTAGCCTGAAATTATGGGAGGAGTTCGAGGGGTACTTATACAGACCATCCACCAGGGTCAGTGTCGGCTGTAGTGCGCGGTACCCACCCACCCATATCTCCCTTTTCTAGGGCACTCCTCTACAACCAATTCTCAGCAGAATTATCTATTACTTCTATTCAGGTATGGCCCCTTTATTTGGCATACCGTACAAAAGGCCAGGCCACACTTCAGGTCTTATTTGTGTTGTTAGTCTTGTGACGTGTTTATGTGATCCATATCTCTTCAGACAGAGGGCTCCGACCATAAATATATATATATATATAAATATATATATATATATATATATACACATATATATAGTAGATATATAATGAAGTACTGTATATATATAATAATTATTATAAAGGATGTACCGTATATACTCGAGTATAAGCCAACCTGAATATAAGCTGAGGCACCTAATTTTACCACAAAAACTAGGAAAACGTATTGACTCGAGTATAAGCCTAGGGTGTCTATCTGCATGCCTCACTGTGCCTCACTTTGCCTCACTGTGTCCATGTGCATGCCTCACTGTGCCTCACTTTGCATCACTGTGTCCATGCCTCATTGTGCCCATGCCTCACTGTGCCCATGCCTCACTGTGTCCATGACTAGACTGACGTTTAACATGGGAGTCTATGGAAGGGATGCCCAGGTTTAAAAAAATAGGATTTTTATAATAGCTTACCTGTAAAATCCTTTTCTTGGAGTACATCACGGGACACAGAGCGACATAGTCATTACTAATGGGTTATATAGTTACCGTCAGGTGCTGGCACTGGCAACTTCCAAAACCGGAAGTACCCTCCCCTATATAAGCCCCTCCCATCCGGGAGCACCTCAGTTTTGTAGCAAAGCAATAAGTGTCCCCAAAGAGGGGCGGGAGCTCTGTGTCCCGTGATGTACTCCAAGAAAAGGATTTTACAGGTAAGCTGTTATAAAAATCCTATTTTCTTTCTCGTACATCACGGGACACAGAGCGACATAGTCATTACTAATGGGATGTCCTAAAGCAATGCCAAATGAGGGGGGGGATACACCATATATAAGCTGAGCGCTATCAGACATGAGGATCTTTTGCGGCCTGCAACACACTGCGCCCAAAGGCGACATCCTCCTGACTTCTAACGTCCACCTGGTAGAACCTAGTAAACGTGTGTACCGAAGACCATGTTGCGGCCTTACAGATTTGAGCCAGGGAGGCCTGGTGATGCACTGCCCATGAAGTTCCAACTGCTCTCGTGGAGTGCGCCCTAACTTTGAACGGAGGCGGTCTACTTCTCAAGCTATAGGCTTGTATTATGACCTGTCGAATCCACTTGGCTAAAGTAGATTTTGACGCTGCCTGACCCTTTCTGGGGCCTTCCGGCAGAATAAACGAAGTATCCGTTCTGCGAATCTGAGCAGTGGCTTTTAGATAAGCTTTAACTGCTCTTACTACATCCAAAGAATGCAATAACTTTTCCTCTACCGAAGTAGGCTTGGGGAAAAAAGAAGGAAGAACCACATCTTGGTTCAAATGAAAACTCGATACCACCTTAGGAAGAAAGGCTGGATGAGGACGTAACACTACTCTGTCCTTATGGATAACCAGATATGGCTCCTTACAGGACATAGCTGCTAATTCCGATACTCTTTTAGCCGAACAAATGGCTACTAGAAAAATCAATTTCCTGGTGAGAAGCACTAAGGAAATATGCTGTAATGGTTCAAATGGTTGTTTCTGTAGAACCGACAGAACCAAGTTTAGATCCCATGGACATATGGGAATATTAACCGGAGGACTAATACGCATCACTCCTTGTATAAAGGCTTTGACTAGTGAATGCGAAGCCAAGGGCCTTTGAAAAAATATTGACAAGGCCGAAATCTGACCCTTGATAGTACTCAAGGCAAGCTTCCTATCTACAGCCCATTGTAGGAAGTCCAGAATCCTACCTATTACGTATTTACGTGGATGCCATTTCTTGGCTTCACACCAGGCGATGTACGCCTTCCAGATTCTATAGTAGATCTGCCTGGATACCGGCTTCCTGGCATTGATCATGGTAGATACCACAGCATTAGAGAGCCCTCTCTTTTTTAGAATGTGGGCTTCAATAGCCAGGCCGTCAAACCTAGGGCTGGTAAGGAAGGGTGGTATATCGGTCCCTGCGAAAGCAGGTCCGGACGATGTGGGAGGGTCCAAGGACTCCCCACAGACATTTTTACAATCTCCGCGTACCATGCTCTTCGGGGCCACGCTGGAGCCACCAGAATCACTGGTTTCTTTTCTACCCTGATTCTGCGGAGTAATCGAGGTAACAATTGTGGCGGTGGGAATGCATATATCAGCTTGAACTGATCCCAAGGGAACACTAGGGCATCCGAGCCGCACGCTAGGGGATCCCTTGCCCAAGAGACAAACCTGTCCACTTTTGTGTTGAATCTGGATGCTAGCAGATCTACATCCGGTGTTCCCCACCGCTGACATATTGTCCGGAAAACCTCGGGATGAAGGGACCATTCCCCTGGGCATAATTGTTGGCGACTTAGAAAGTCCGCCTTCCAATTCTCCACCCCTGGAATGAATACCGCAGATATGGCTGGGACATATCTTTCTGCCCATCTCAGGATGTAATTTACTTCCCTTTGGGCTGCACGACTCCTGGTGCCCCCCTGACGATTGATATATGCCACTGCTGTGGCATTGTCTGACTGAACTCTGACAGGGGACCCTTGGAGTTTGGATGTCCATGCTACTAGGGCATACCGGGCTGCTCGTATCTCTAAGAGATTGATGGGCAGGGCCTTTTCCGCATCCGACCATCTGCCCTGGAGAGACCATTGCTCCAGTACTGCTCCCCAGCCTATAAGGCTGGCATCTGTAGTGACCACCTTCCAGGAAATCGGACTGAAGGATTTCCCTCTTTCCAGATTCTGGGGAACCAACCACCAGCGGAGGCTCCTGCGAACGGAAGGGGACAAGGACATTGGTAAGTCCAGAGCCTGAACTTTTTTGTTCCAGGCTGACAGTATGGCCCTTTGCAAATTCCTTGAATGGAATTGACCGTAGGGTACTGCTTCGAATGATGCCACCATTTTTCCCAGCAGCCTCATGCACAGGCGTATGGATGGCTGTCTTTTTGAACCCACTAAGTGGATCAAATCTCTCAAAGACGACCCCTTTTCTTGAGGCAAGAAAATCTTTCTCTGGTCTGAATCCAGCCTTAGCCCCAAGTATTCCAGACTTTTGACTGGTTTTAGGGCTGACTTGTCTCGGTTGATAATCCAACCGTGATATTCCAGATACTTGATTGTCTCGTGAACAACCACTTCTAGTTTTTCCACTGAGTGGTCTATCAGCAACAAGTCGTCTAGATATGCCATTATCGTTACACCTCGTGTTCTTAGATTGGCCAATAATGGGGCCAGAATTTTTGTGAACACTCTTGGTGCTGTGGCCAGACCGAAGGGTAAGGCTCTGAACTAAAAATGGCGCCCTTCTACCGCAAAGCGTAGAAATTTTTGGTGGGCTGGAAAGATGGGGATGTGCAAATAAGCATCTTTGATGTCGATCGAGGCTAACCATTCCTCCCCTTGTAGGGCAGTGGCTACCGATCGGATCGACTCCATCCGGAAAGTCCTGATATGTAGGAATTTGTTTAGCCCTTTTAGATTTAATATGGGCCTCACGTCCCCGTTTGGCTTCGGAACTGTAAAGAGGTTTGAGTAAAACCCGAACCCCCATTCTTCCAGGGGAACCTCTATAATTACTGCTTGAAGCAATAATTGTTCCAGTGCCAACAGGAGGGATCCTCTCTTCTGGGGATCCCTTGGCACGTTTGACCTTATAAAGCGGGAAGGAGGGGAGTTTTTTAACTCCAATTTGTATCCCAGATTTACTGCGGAGAGCACCCATCTGTCTCGGATCGTGTCCCGCCAGGTTTCTGTGAACAACTGAAGTCTTCCCCCCACCCGATTGGGTGGGGGCAACCCTTCATGCATTTGACTTTGGGGGAGGTTTTGTACCTCTCCTGCTCCAGGGCTTCTTGTTACCCTGCAACTGTTCCTGATTTTTACCTCCGGGATTTGACCGGGGAGGCCGTCGGAACTGTTTCACAGCCGATGTCCTAGGGACTGGAGAAGCCGGCCTCTTAAAGGAGGGACCTCTAACTCTATTTTTAACCGGCAAAAGTGTACTTTTACCGCTGGAAATTCTCTGGATATACTTGTCCAGGTCTTCCCCGAATAAGCGCTCCCCATGAAATGGGAAGCTGACCAGCAATTTTTTACAGGGAGCTTCAGCAGACCAGTTTTTGAGCCATAGAAGCCTGCGCATATGTACTACAGACAGCGTAAGGCGGGAGGCCTGATGGATTGAATCCTTTATAGCGTCCACCGCAAAGCATAAGGCTCTAGGTAGATCAGCTAGGGCAAGAGCCTGCTGATCCGGCAAGTCTCTTAAGACCTGTTTCAACTGATCCTTCACTGCTTGGCAGACCCCTATAGCTGCCACTGCTGGTTGTGTCACCAATCCTGCTGTAGAAAAAGCAGATTTCAATAATGACTCCAATTTTTTATCTATTGGGTCCTTGAACATTTGGACATTTTCCACCGGACATGTCAGTGATTTATTCACACAAGAGATGGCTGCGTCCACTGTAGGGACCTTCCATTTTCTGATGAACTTATCTTCCATGGGATAGACCACCGGAAATCTCTTGGGGGGAGTAAATATTTTGTCAGGATGCTCCCAATCCTGGTAAATGAGCCCCTCCAGTAAAGGATGGATCGGAAAGGAACAAACATTCTGGGGAGCTTTTAGCGACCCCAACGAGGAGACAGAAGTGGAGGATGGCTCCGCAAGTGGCATTTTAAATGCTGATCGGACCATATTAGTCAGGGACTGAACCCATAACCTCTCAGCATGTGATGCTGAGAACGGCTCTTCCACTGTTGATTCCTCTACAACCGAATCAACCTCATCCTGATCCCCCTCAGGTAGGTCGACCTCTGTATGGGACTGTTGCTCTGTTAACAGGCACTCTGAGGGAGGAGACGGAGATCGAGCGCTTTTCTCCTGTGACAGGGAAGCAGCGATTAATGCTGACAATCTCTCTTCCAGTCCTCCCAGAGCTGAGGAAAAAACCTCCTCTGTTACATACACAGGAGCAGGTGAACTGAGGACAGCCACAGTACCAGGTACTCCTGGGGGTGCCCTACGGTCACTAACCTCTGATTCTTCAGGGGAGACTGGTGCAGCCAAAGCATGCCCAAGATCCTCAGAGCCCGATGGAGACCCCCTATTCCTCCTGGAATTTCTAGTCCCGGAGTTTTTAGACGGCATATTCCTAAGCCACAAAGCTGAGGTATTCCAGCCGAAATACACCAGTTACTGATAATAGTCTAGCATAAATGCTGCTATAATAAACAGTTGGTGTCTACTAATGTGCCTTTCTAGGGGATGCCTGTATCAACCGCTTGCTGTATGCCTTTAAATGTTGCCAGCTCTGTCTCTGTACTTCATAGCCAGCTTACTACAATATTGTGGCTTTTTTTAAAACCTGCTGGGACGCCCGCACATGCGCAGAAGCGCTGCGGCGCGCACAGAGCGTCATCCCCCAGGCTCCGCCCCCTTTCCCGGCTCACCTCTATATATAGAGGCGCGTGCACGCGCACGCGCGCGGCCCCGTGCGCCCTCGGCGCTAATTTCAAACATGGAAACCAGGGACAGGAGCCAGGGCCCCTCTTTGCCGCAGGCCGGGGGATGGACGAGCACTGCAACATGGCAGAGGAAGCAGTTTCCTATAGGAGAACTCACCAACTGCCTGGACTTTGCTCTCTGAGAAGAAACTAGTCCACATGACAAGAAAACATTCCACAGCGGCCTCTAGTGGACAAACACAGGTACCGCAGTCTAATATACTAAATATATATAAAAAAACTTTTTTTTTATTTTTTTCTTGACCACCATTAAAAATTATTACATTTTTTTAGTAGTTACAGGCATGCACAGAATCTTGCGGGAATACCATTAGGTAACAGACAGAAAGACAAATTAGGCTTGGGGGTCCCCCAATAGAACCAAGTTCCTGGGGGCCCCCACTTACCTGTTCCTCGCCGCAGGACTTTGTTTGGTCCACAAAAGCCCAAACTTCACCTATCACGGCAGGCATTGTAATCAAACCTTCAGGGACCGGGTTCCCAAGGATTCCACTCCCCTGGACCTGTATAGCACCCTGCACAGAAAACATCTTGGTCGTGGGTATGACCAGAGCTCTGGATCCCAGGGTCCAGCTCTCCTAAGAGAAGCATTACAGGCAGAACCTTGCTCTTCTCTTTGCAAGGCCCGGGTACCGACCGTTTAGCTATGAAGCTTTTTTGGTCGGATCCGGAATAGCTTACTGAGGCCCAAAAGAACCTGTACGCAAGCTCAGTGAAAAACACATGTTTCTTCTTGGCCAACACCTTAGACACTGGCAAAAAACTGAGGTGCTCCCGGATGGGAGGGGCTTATATAGGGGAGGGTACTTCCGGTTTTGGAAGTTGCCAGTGCCAGCACCTGACGGTAACTATATAACCCATTAGTAATGACTATGTCGCTCTGTGTCCCGTGATGTACGAGAAAGAAATCGGTGCTTCCCGGCCGTAGGTCCCCTAGACAACAAACTTTGCACACTTGTAGAGAAGAAATGGGGCTACATGTGTGCCAAGTTTAGGATCCAGGGGACCTACGAGCGGCCAGTACCAGGTCCCCAAATTCACCAGAGAAATTACAGTTTAACATGGGAGTCTATGGAAGGGGTGCCCGGCATTGAAAAATCGGTGCTCCCCGGCCGTAGGTCCCCCAGACAAAAAACTTTTCACACTTATAGAGGAAGAGTGGGGCTACATCTGTGCCAATTTTACCGGGTCCCCAAAGTCCGGGAGATCAGGCGCAAAAAGGTGACTCGAGTATAAGCCGAGGGGGGCATTTTCAGCACAAAAAAATGTGCTGAAAAACTCGGCTAAGGCCCCTTTCACACGGACGGATAGAATGGTGCTTTTAGCTGCGGATTTTCTAGTTTTCTACCGCAGCTAAAAGCACACAATGCTTTCCTATGGCCCCATTCACACACAGCGTTTAGCTGCGATTTAGTTACATGCGGTTCGGTGCGAATAGAAAAAATAGAATTGAAAGCGTCCAGGTGCGATGTAGCGCAGCTATTGGCACATAACTGCAGGTAATCGCAGTGCACTGTGTCAGCTGCGGATAGCAGCGTGAACAAAAGAAAAAAACAACAGGAAGCACATCAAAATAAAAATGGTTGCTATGGGAATGACAATAATGGCCAACCGCAGCTAAACGCAGCCGCATGTAAACGCACGTAAACGCAGCTAATCGCAGTGTACAAATGCAGCTGATCGCTGTGCCTGGGGTCTTGAATTTCAAAAGAAAGAAACATGCTTTTAACTGCGGCAGAACAGCCGCCCGTGTGAAAGGGGCCTTATACTCGAGTATATACGGTATATAGTATATAGTGCCAGCAGTTTGCTATCTATATCTATCTACATAAATATATCTATATATGTATGTATCTATATCTATATATCTATATAGATATCTATATCTATTGTGAGGGGGTTAGCTCGGCAGCGGGTGTGTGTGACCCCCGGGATGGGCTCCCCACACAAAACAGGCCCAGCAAACGGAGGTTGTGGTTTTCAAAATCAAAAAGGTGCGGTTTATTTTCTATTTACAGTGACAAAACACAGCAAAGCAAAAGAAACATAACCAAAATAAATCCTGGTCAAGTTGACCTCTGACTAAACATACAGGTTTCCTAACTAACAACTGGGATCAGCCTAGTGCTGTCCTAGTCCCTAAGTCCCTGGTTTAGTAAAAGTCCAAACAAATAGCCACACAGGCTTTGCCTCACCGCACAGGGGTTCACTCTCCCTAGACAGTCCACACAGGTCTGGTTCCAGGCATGAGCTAACACCTAATGAATCTGGGAGTTCTTATAGAGGCCTAAATGAGCTGACAAGCTTCAGCTGGCCTCATCAACTCCCTGTCTGTACGACGCCCCACACTCTCCCTAGAGGTATGAGTCATCCATGAGCCTACTAGCCTCAGCTGGGCTTATACAACTCTCCACCCTAGTTGTATAAATCAGCATAAAGCCTGAATCTGGGAGAAATATATCTACCCCCCTGGATGCAACCAGGTGACTTTACCTTCCTGCTGTCACATACCCCCCCCCTCTTGTTTTAACCTCGGGGTTGGAACACCAGCAATCAGGCATTCATGTACTCGAGACAAAGCATCCACATTCCCCATTTGAACGCCAGGGCGATGCTTTACTGTGAAGTTGAATTCCTGGAGGGCCAGGAACCACCTATTCACTCTTCTATTTGTTTCCTTGTTTTGAGCCATCCACTTTAACGGAGCGTGATCCGTAACCATGTCAAAGTGCCTACCTAGCAGGTAGTACCGAAGGGAATCTAGAGCCCACTTCACCGCTAAACACTCCTTTTCAACGGTGGCGTAATTTACCTCATGGGACTTCAATTTCCTGCTGAGGTAAATGACTGGGTGCTCTTCCCCGTTCCAGACCTGGGACAATACTGCTCCTAACCCCACATCTGACGCATCACTTTGTACGACAAAGTCTTTAGAGAAGTCGGGTGAGTACAACACTGGCTGGCTACATAAGGCTTGTTTCAAGAATTGGAATGCTGCCTCAGCCTCGGGGGTCCATTTAATCATGACCGACCCTTTCCCCTTCGTCAGGTTGGTTAGGGGCACAGCCTTAGAAGCAAAGTGGGGAATGAATCGCCGATAATACCCAGCGATTCCCAGAAAGGCTCGTACCTGCTTCTTGCTGTTGGGACGTGGCCAACTCTGGATGGCCTCGACTTTGTTGAGTTGGGGTTTTATTACTCCCCTCCCAATGGTGTACCCAAGATATTTGGCCTCCTCCTGCCCAATGGTACACTTCTTGGGGTTAGCCGTAAACCCTGCTTCCCGAACAGAGTCCAGGACTGCTTGCACTTTTGGCAGATGTGAGGCCCAATCTGTGCTATGGACAATTACGTCATCCAGGTAAGCCGCAGCATACTTCCGATGGGGCCTCAGCATCTGGTCCATTTTCCGCTGGAATGTGGCCGGCGCATTCTGTAACCCGAACGGCATTCTTTTATATTGGAACGCCCCGTCTGGGGTTACAAATGCGGTTTTCTCTTTGGCCGACTTGGCCAGGGGGATTTGCCAATACCCTTTTGTGAGGTCAAGAGTCGTCATGTATCGGGCTGTTCCCAGCCGGTCGATCAACTCATCTATACGTGGCATGGGGTAGGTGTCAAATTTTGTAACTTTGTTCAACTGACGAAAATCGTTACAAAATCGCCAGCTCCCATCCGGTTTAGGCACCAACACGATGGGACTAGACCAATCACTTTGGGACTCCTCTATCACCCCTAAGTTCAGCATTTTCTGTACTTCCTCCCGTATTGCCTCCCGTCGAGCCTCTGGGATCCGATAGGGTTTTAACTTCACCCTTTCACCGGGCGGGGTAATGATGTCATGCTCTACCCCAGATGTTTGTCCCGGCAGCTCAGAGAATACCTCCTTGTTGCGAAGCACAAACTCCTTAACCTCCTGTTGTTGGGGTTGTGACAAGGTGGCTGCTATTCCAACCTCAGGAATCACGCAACCAGTTTGAGCTGGTGACCAAGTGTCTGCGACTAGGGACTCTCTATCCCTCCAGGCTTTCAACAGATTAACGTGATAGATCTGTTCGGGCTTTCGCCTTCCTGGTTGTCTGACCTTGTAATTCACTTCGCTCACTTTTTCCATTATCTCGTAGGGGCCTTGCCATTTGGCAAGGAATTTACTTTCAACCGTAGGGACAAGTACCAATATCCTATCCCCCGGGGAAAAGGTACGGGTCTTGGCTCCACGGTTGTACACTCTCTGCTGTGCCAACTGCGCTTGGGCCAAATGTTCCTTCACGATGGGCATTACCTGTGCAATTCGATCTTGCATCAGGGCGACATGCTCAATCACACTCCTGTGGGGAGAACTCTCACTTTCCCAAGTTTCCTTGGCAATATCCAACAGCCCTCTTGGGTGTCTCCCATACAGTAACTCAAAGGGGGAGAATCCCGTAGAGGATTGGGGCACCTCCCTAATAGCAAACATCAAATAAGGAAGTAAACAGTCCCAATCCTTTCCATCTCTATCCACCACTTTCTTCAACATTTGTTTTAGGGTTTTGTTGAATCTTTCAACCAGCCCATCGGTTTGGGGGTGATACACAGACGTACGCAATTGCGTCACTTTGAACAATTTACACAGCTCTTTCATAACCCGGGACATAAAGGGTGTACCTTGGTCCGTAAGCAGTTCTTTACAAATACCCACCCGGCTAAAAACAAGAGATAGCTCTTTGGCTATGGTTTTGGCCGAGGTATTTCGGAGAGGGATCGCTTCTGGATAACGGGTGGCATAGTCCATTATAACTAATATGTACTGGTGCCCCCTAGCGGACTTGATTATAGGACCTACCAAATCCATGGCGATCCTCTCAAACGGGACCTCAATGATGGGTAGAGGGACCAGCGGGCTACGGAAATGTGGCATCGGGGCCAACCTCTGACACACAGGGCAGGAGGAACAATAATTTTCTACGTCCTTCATCACCCCCGGCCAATAGAATCTCTGTAATACCCTCTCTCGGGTTTTCTCTGTCCCCAGATGACCTCCAAGAATGTGCCCATGGGCCAACTCCAACACCAACTTCCTGTAAGGTTTGGGCACCACAAGCTGCTCAACGGTTTCTTCTGCCCTTTTTGCCACCCGATACAGTAGGTCCTTCTCTACGCTGAAGTATGGGTAAGTGCAGGTATTATCTGGGTTCACTAACTCGCCATCTATTTTCACTACGTTTTCCCGTGCCTTTATTAGGGCGGGGTCTTTCAACTGTTCTGTGGCAAAGTTTTCCCTGTGAACCTCAAGATCAGAAAACTCCACAGACGGTAGGTTTTCGTCTGAGGAGGTGGGCTCCTCTCCAGTTTCTTGAGTCTCCCCTGCCAATACTGATAAGGGAAATTCCGGAGAGTCCTCACCACTCTCAGGGGAGTTCTGGCTATCACATTCCTGGTACATAGGGGCACCAGTGAGGGGCTCAGGATCATCCCACAGTTCCCAGAACTTCGGAAAATCCCTTCCCACAATGGCGTCATGCGGTAACTGAGATACTAAGCCCACTGGATGAGAGAGGGTACCTTTGGGGGTCTCGAAACACACTGTAGTCACTGGATACTCTCGGGTGTCCCCATGCACACAAATAACAGCTACCTTGCTATTCCCAGAGACCTCTGTTTTAACTAACTCAGCCTTTATCAGGGTCACAAGGCTACCTGAATCCAGCAATACCACAACATTTCTACCATTAACACACATTTTGCATAAATGTTTCTCAGTTCCTCGAATGGCAGTGCATGCGACTGTCGCACACAGCGACTGACGTCTGCCCGTCAGAAAGTCACACTGCATGGGTTCCTCCACAACCGGGCAATTGGCTGCAATATGTCCCGCTTGCCGGCAGCGGTAGCAAACGATCCTTCTTGCCGCCTCTTGAGCCGCTGATTTCCCAGGCTGTTCTCGCCAAACTTGGGGTAGAGCTCCCACCCTCTCACTCTCTCCACCCTCACCCCTTGGAATCCTCTTATCCGCCCCTGGGGATGGTCTGGTCTTAGGGTGGAAAGTCCGAGTGTCTCTGGAAGAGGCCGTCAGGTTCTCTGTAGCCAAGTATTTCTCCACACGATCCACAAGACCATCGGCCGTCTCTGGGTCTCCATGGCTTACCCACTTTTGGATGGCAGTAGGAAGAGCTCTCAAAAACCGATCCATTACAACACGTTCCACAATCTTTGGTGCGGACAAAGTCTCTGGCTGTAGCCACTTTCTGCTCAGGTGAATGAGATCATACATTTGAGACCTGGGGGGTTTTCCAAGCTGGAAAGTCCAGTTATGCACACGCCGAGCCCGGACAGCCTGGGTGACACCCAGCCTTGCCAATATTTCAGCTTTTAGCATCACATAGTCTTTTGCTTGGTTAGGCTCTAGGTCATAGTAAGCTTTCTGCGATTCACCAGTTAACAGAGGAGCCACCAGTCCAGCCCACTGCTCCTCAGGCCACTTTTCTCTTTCAGCGGTCCTTTCAAATGTGGTCAAAAATACCTCTGGATCATCCTCTCCAGTCATTTTTGTCAATAAACGACTCACCCCAAAGGACGCGGTATTAGTGGGACGGCTTTCCTCACTGGTCTGCGGACGTTGCTGCATTACTGCTTCCATCTGTTGTTGTAGTCTCTGCTCTTGCTTCTGCAACAGGTCTATGAAGCGGGCCTCAGATTGCTGCTGGGCTCGTTGCTGAGCCTCCAGACTCTGTTGCAAAGTTGCGTTTGTCTGCTGCTGGGCTGCAAGGCTCTGTTGTTGAGCTGCAAGGCTCTTTTGCAAACCTGCATTTGTCTGCTGTTGATTGGCATTTGCTAGAGCCAGCTGCTTCAGTATCTCCTCCATGCTGGCTTAAAAAAAACTGCCACTGGTTCTCCACCAACTGTGAGGGGGTTAGCTCGGCAGCGGGTGTGTGTGACCCCCGGGATGGGCTCCCCACACAAAACAGGCCCAGCAAACGGAGGTTGTGGTTTTCAAAATCAAAAAGGTGCGGTTTATTTTCTATTTACAGTGACAAAACACAGCAAAGCAAAAGAAACATAACCAAAATAAATCCTGGTCAAGTTGACCTCTGACTAAACATACAGGTTTCCTAACTAACAACTGGGATCAGCCTAGTGCTGTCCTAGTCCCTAAGTCCCTGGTTTAGTAAAAGTCCAAACAAATAGCCACACAGGCTTTGCCTCACCGCACAGGGGTTCACTCTCCCTAGACAGTCCACACAGGTCTGGTTCCAGGCATGAGCTAACACCTAATGAATCTGGGAGTTCTTATAGAGGCCTAAATGAGCTGACAAGCTTCAGCTGGCCTCATCAACTCCCTGTCTGTACGACGCCCCACACTCTCCCTAGAGGTATGAGTCATCCATGAGCCTACTAGCCTCAGCTGGGCTTATACAACTCTCCACCCTAGTTGTATAAATCAGCATAAAGCCTGAATCTGGGAGAAATATATCTACCCCCCTGGATGCAACCAGGTGACTTTACCTTCCTGCTGTCACACTATATATAGATAAAGATATCTATATAGATATATATACAGTAGATATATAACGATATACTGTATATATAATAATTATTACTGTATATGGCGCCAACAGTTTGTGCAGCACTTACAATATGTAGTACACAGTACTAGATATACAGTACATCTATTTTTTTTCACGTGTTGTTAATTTGTTACAATTCAACCAGTTAAAAATCACCAGTAAAAGGACATATTTTCATGAAATGGAAATTAAGAATTGGTAAACAGACAGTTCTGCTACAAAAGTATGTAGCGCCCTGCTCCTGTTGGGTAGGCGCTATGTGTTAAATTTAGTTATCTGAGCTGTAGTTTAGCTCAGAGGGATTTTGCTAAATTGTTGGCTCTGTTTCAGTCTAGCTGGGTTGCGCGTTTTCCACCTGACAGTAGGTGTCACTGTCACCACAGGTCAGGGTTGGAAATGCAGCAGGCTGGATGTATTGGGTATTCCTTTCCCAGAAGTGGCTCAGGGGGCGTTGTCAACCCGCTGTGCATTCTGGGAGGGGGTACTTAAGAGAGAGAGACCGCTCTATCGGGGTTCGTTGCCAGATCCTGACCTGAGGGCCCTCCTGGCCTCAGGGATGTGCGAGCCATTTCCGGCCTCGAGGCCTGCTGGCCCGAGGCTCTGCAACTGAGAAGTAGGCCCAGGAGTTTCTGGGGCCTACTAATCCAGGGATGGTCCTACGCGGTCTTGCCTAAGGGAAGAAGCGGAACAATTGGGGACTCAATTGAAGGACGCATCCTGGCCAGTTTGCCTCACGGTGCTACCGGCTGGCTGAAAGATTCTGGCACTGTGAGCTGTGTACTTTTAAAGGAACTTTTGCAAAGTGTCAGTGTGGTTACACGATCTTGTGGCGGAAGATTGTGGAACGATTAGAGCAATCATCAAGTCTGTGGCAGAGACATTGAACGAGCTTCGCACCGGTTGCTAGGTCAGTGAGAGTAGGCCTATCCGGTGGTTGCTGAATCCAGAACTGATTTGACCTCTGGATCTGAGTTTGTGCCCGTGATCCGCAAAGCAAGGTACCTGAACCTCCCCTATCCCTCTACCCCTCTGTTGGAACTGGTATAATAAAGCTCTTGAAGAAAAAGTAACCAAGCGTTGGTGTGAACATTCATGAAAGCTCTTCAAGAAGGATCCCTGACCCGAGTGTGGTGAACAGAAAGGTAACAGTAGGCCCAAAACTTTAAACCAGCAGCTCCTACGGGGCTAGTGCTACACGTATTATAATTTTTCAGTTGGGATTATTTGGGTAATATATTTGTATGAATAATGCAAAGAGCAATGTACAAACTGTAGTAACTTTGAATTTGTAACTCTTTTCAGTCACTCGTGTGATTTAGAAACCCAGTCATGTTGATGACTAGTGATGAGCCGAACACCCCCGGGTTCGGTTCGCACCAGAACCCGCGAACGGACCGGAAGTTCGAACGAACATTAGAACCCTATTAAATACAATGGATGCGAACGTTCGAATTCTAAAGTGCTAATTATAACAACTATTATGCATGTTATTGTCCTAAAAAGGGTTTGGGAACCCGGGTTCTGCACCAGGGGACATGTATCAATGCAAAAAGAAGTTTTAAAAACGGTCGTTTTTCGGGAGCAGTCATTTTAATGATGCATAAAGTGAAAAAAAAAAAGTCAAATATTCCTTTAAATATCGTACCTGGGGGGTGTCTAAAGTATGCCTGTGAAGTGCCACGTGTTTCCCGTGTTTAGAACTGTCCCTGCACAAAATGACACTTCTAAAGGAAAAAAAAGCCATTTAAAACTGCTTGCGGCTTTAATGTAATGTCTGGTCCCGGTAATATGGATGAAATTCTTTAAGAAAAATGGCATAGCTACCCCATGACCCCCCCCCCCCCCTACCCCAGCCCATTACCAGCCCCTTTGGGTCTTGTATGGATATTAAGGGGAACCCCGCACATAAAATAAAAAAGGCCCTATATACTCTGAACAGCCGTATACAGGCGGTGCATACAAGACAGGGACTGTAGGTTTGTTCTTATGTAGAATCTGTTTGTAATTTTGAACAGGTACATTGTTGAAGTGTAGCTCCAGCCCAAAAATCTATTTTTAAACTTTTTGGAAAACATAGGTAAGGGTTATCACCCCTGTAACATTTGTTTTGCTGTCTGTGCCCCTGTTCAGAACATTTCACCTCACTTTCCGTCCCAATGACAACTGTTTTTGAAATGTGGTGTTTTTCTTGAAACAAGGATTGCTGATAAAGCATCAGTACAGAGGAGACACCTTTCTCCCATATTTATTCTTACAGGAGAGAATTTTCCTTCCTAGTGGTAGATTTCCTCTCACTTCCTGTTGTCTTCTTGCGTTTGCAAGTAGGAGTCGTTTGTAAGTTGGATGTTTGAAAGTAGGGACCTGCCGTATATACTCTGCAGAAATAGGCCCCTTAGTTGTTGGTGTTGGCACAACACTGTAAGCACTCACAGTTACTCTTGGTTGGTGCTGGAACGCCCTGCTGTCAACTATTATATCAGGAATTTTAATTACATATAATTGTTGAACAGTGGTAGTAAAAATTGGGCCTTTGATGGTGGTGCTGGTGCCACAACACTGTAAGCCCTGACAGTTACTCTTGGTGGGTGCAGCAATGGGCCCTGCTGTGAATTATTAGATCAAGAATTGTAATTACATGCCCCTGTTGAACAGGGGCTGAAAAATTGGGCCTTAGGCACTGGTGGCACAACACTGCAACCCCTCACAGATACTGTACTTGGAGCACAGCAATGAGCCCTGTTGCAAAGTATTGCTTCAAAAATTGTAATGACACGCCCCTGTTAAACAGGGGCTGAAAAATTGGGCCTTAGGCACTGGTGGCACAACACTGCAACTCCTCACAGATACTGTACTTGGAGCACAGCAATGAGCCCTGTTGCAAAGTATTGCTTCAAAAATTGTAATTACACGCCCCTGTTAAACAGGGGCTGAAAAATTGGGCGTTAGGCACTGGTGGCGGCACCCATAAACAAAAATGATCTTCCAAGCTATCATCATCAATCGTATCATTGAGGACTCGGAGGAGGAGGATAGCCAGTCAACATAACAGCACAGGCACTCAGCATCAGCATCAGTCTTGAAGGGATGTGACATTTTAAAATCAATTAGTCTGTTATATCAGCATCAGGTGTGTGGTAGCTGGTGGTGATCCAAGACTGGTTCATCTTGATGAAAGTCAGTCGATCAACCGAGTCGGTGGACAGGCGCACCCTGTGATCCGTGACAAATCCTCCAGCAGCACTGAATGTGCGTTCCGAAAGAACGCTGGATGCAGGACAGGCCAGTAGCTCAATTGCATACTGTGCAAGCTCTGGCCAGTGATCCATCCTCAAGACCCAGTAAGCCAGAGGATTTTCGGTGGGGAAGGTGTCCAAGTCTGACCTTGCCCCTAGATATTCCTGCACCATGTTTATCAGACGCTGGCGATGGTTGCTGGAACCAATCATACTTTGGGGCTGCGGACTAAAGAATTGTCTGAACGCATCGGTCAGACGGCCACCTTCCCCACCGCTCCTTCTTTGACTGGCCGAAGCCTCAGCAACTCGTTGTCCAGGACCAGGAGTTTGCAACCTCCCAGTCTCTGGGAACGCGTTGCACAGACCTTTCTGCAAGGCCTCCCGGAGTTGTCTCATCCTCTGCTCCCTCTGCGACGGTAACATAAGGTCCGCAACCTTACCCTTGTACCGTGGATCAAGGAGAGTGGCCAGCCAGTAATGGTCCCTCTCCTTGATCCGAAGAATACGAGGATCCTTCCGCAGACTTTGCAGGATCAGGGAGGCCATGCAGCGTAGGTTTGCTGAGGCATTCGCTCCGGAGTCCTCTGGGTCACTAAGGACGACATGATCCGCAGCCACCTCCTCCCAGCCACGTACAAGTCCACTGGTTTCTTGGGACTGTAAATCATCCCTAAAAGACTGCTGCTGATGATGCTGAGTGCCAGCCTCCACCTCCATGCTGACACAATCCTCCTCCTCCTCCTCCTCCTCCTCCTCTTCCTGTGCGATGGGTGGGACAGAAGGAACACTGTCTGGGTAAAGGGGGCCTTGAGAGGCAAGGAAGTCCTCCTCTTCCTGCCTCTGTTCTGCCTCAAGTGCCCTGTCCATTATTCCACGCAGCGTGTGCTCCAACAGGTGGACAAGAGGTACAGTGTCACTGATGCATGCACTGTCACTGCTCACCATCCTCGTGGCCTCCTCAAATGGTGCCAGGACAGTGCATGCATCCCTGATCATGCCCCACTGGCGTGGAGAAAAAAAACCAAGCTCCCCTGACCCTGTCCTGGTGCCGTAGTCGCACAGGTACTCATTGATGGCCCTCTGCTGCGTGTGCAGCCGCTGCAGCATGGCCAACGTTGAGTTCCACCTGGTGGGCATGTCACATATAAGGCGGTTCTTGGGCAGGTTCAACTCCTTTTGCAGCTCAGCCAGGCGAGCACTGGCATTATAAGATCTGCGGAAATGCACACAGACTTTCCTGGCCTGCCTCAGGACATCCTGTAAGCCCGGGTACCTGCCCAAGAACCGCTGCACCACCAGGTTAAGGACGTGAGCCACACAGGGCACATGGGTCAGTTGTCCCTGTCGGAGGGCGGAGAGGAGGTTGGTGCCATTGTCGCAAACCACCATTCCTGGCTTAAGCTGGCGTGGCGTCAACCACCTCTCGGCCTGGCCCTGCAGAGCAGACAGGACCTCTGCCCCAGTGTGGCTTCTGTCCCCCAAACACACCAGCGCAAGCACGGCATGGCATCTTTTTGCCTGCGTACTTGCGTAGCCCCGTGAACGGCTACGGAGCACCGCTGGTTCATAGGACAAACCACAGGAAGAGGCCATGGAGGAAGAAGAAGAGGAGGGGGTGGAGGAGAGAGGTGTGTCACAACCAGTAGTAGCATTTTGGAGGCGTGGCGGTGGGACAACCTCCAACACTACTGCACCTTGTCCTGAATCCTTCCCAGCTGCCAAAAGAGTGACCCAATGGGCCGTGAAAGAAAGGTAACGTCCCTGTCCATGCCTGCTGGACCATGAGTCAGCGGTAATATGCACCTTACCGCTGACCGCCCTGTCCAGCGAGGCCAAGACATTGCCTTCCACATGCCGGTAGAGAGCCGGAATAGCCTTCCGTGAGAAAAAGTGGCGTTTGGGAACCTGCCACTGAGGAACCGCACATTGCACAAACTCACGGAAGGGGGCCGAGTCTACCAACTGAAAAGGCAGCAGTTGAAGCGCTAGCAATTTAGCCAAGCTAGCATTCAACCGCTGGGCATGTGGATGGCTGGGAGTGAACTTCTTTCGACGGTCCAGCAGCTGGGGCAGGGAAATTTGCCTGCTAGAATCGGACGTCGGTGTACTGCTAGCAGAGTGGGCGCAAGTACTTGGCTGTGACACACCTAATTCTACACCTTCATTCCTCTCAGTGCATGTTTCAGAGAGGACTGAAGTTATAGTGGGGTTGGAGATCCCAGCTGATGCGGTGCAAGGAGAGGTCCGCTTTGTTCTTTGGTGTGGGTCTTTGAGGTAGGCTTGCCAACGAGCTGCATGGCAGGTCAACATATGTCTGGTCAGGCATGTGGTACCCAAGCGGCTGATGTTTTGGCCACGCGATATACGCTTGAGACATATGTTGCAAACAGCAGCTGTGCGATCTGATGCACTAGCCTCAAAAAAGGCCCACACCAAAGAACTTTTTGAATGACGGGCAGAGGCAGCGCCCTGCACAGGCGGAGCTCTGCGGTGTGATTCCGTCGGTGTACTGCCCTTACGCTGGCCACCAAAGGGCATCCTGCCTCGTTGGAGATGTGCCTCCTCCTCATCCTCCTCCTCCTCCTCTCTCCTATTAGGCACCCACGTGGAGTCATTGACCTCATCATCCCCTCCCTCCTCATCACTGGAGCCAATCTGGCAGTATGCTGCAGCTGCTGGAACATGACTGCCAGATTGGTGTCCTTCTTGAGCATCCCCTCTGTCTGCTCTCACGCTACTGCCTTCCTCTAGCTGGGTTTCATCATCAGACCCTTCGAAACGCTGGGCATCCTCCTGGAGCATGTACCCAACACTGTGCTGAAACAGTTCGGGGGACTCCTCAGGAGGAGGACATGGTGGGTCTAGGGAAGGAGTGACTGATGATTTGTCTGACATTGATACCAGGGAAGACGACGCTTTGGCAGCTGCTTTTCCAGTACCCTGAGCCTGGGTGAGAGAGGATGAGGAGGAGGAGGAGGGCTTGGTCATCCACTCTACCAAGTCTTCGGCATGATGTGGCTCAACATGTCCAGCTGCCGAAAAGAAGGACAAGCGTGTCCCATGGCCATGTGCTGATGACAATGCACCGCGTCCACGACCAGCACTGTTGCCCCCAGACACAGAGCCTGCTTGCCCTCTTTTATTGCCTCCTGACTGTCTGCCTCTCCTTGTTTGCCTTCCAGACATTCTAATAGATGGCCTGCAGGGAGATGGGAAAAAAGCAATAAGGGCTACCTTCAGGTGTCCTTCTCTGTCCCTGGAAACAAGGACTTGCAGAGTGAAAGAAAAAAAACACTCTCCCTACCTACAGTTTTCTGTCCCTAGAAAAAATGTTTTTTTTAATCACAATATAGCACAAGGAAAATTAACTCACTGTCCTTACAGGTCCCTGGAAACAAGGACTTGCAGAGTGAAAGAAAAAAAACACTCTCCCTACCTACAGTTTTCTGTCCCTAGAAAAAAATGTTTTTTTTAATCACAATATAGCAAAAGGACAATTCACTCACTGTCCTTCCAGGTCCCTGGAAACAAGGACTTGCAGAGTGAAAGAAACTGACACTGTCCCTACCTAGAGTTTTCTGTCCCTAGAATAAATGTTTTTTTTAATCACAATATAGCAAAAGGACAATTCACTCACTGTCCTTCCAGGTCCCTGGAAACAAGGACTTGCAGAGTGAAAGAAACTGACACTGTCCCTACCTAGAGTTTTCTGTCCCTAGAATAAATGTTTTTTTTAATCACAATATAGCAAAAGGACAATTCACTCACTGTCCTTCCAGGTCCCTGGAAACAAGGACTTGCAGAGTGAAAGAAACTGACACTGTCCCTACCTAGAGTTTTCTGTCCCTAGAATAAATGTTTTTTTTAATCACAATATAGCAAAAGGACAATTCACTCACTGTCCTTCCAGGTCCCTGGAAACAAGGACTTGCAGAGTGAAAGAAACTGACACTGTCCCTACCTAGAGTTTTCTGTCCCTAGAATAAATGTTTTTTTTAATCACAATATAGCAAAAGGACAATTCACTCACTGTCCTTCCAGGTCCCTGGAAACAAGGACTTGCAGAGTGAAAGAAACTGACACTGTCCCTACCTAGAGTTTTCTGTCCCTAGAATAAATGTTTTTTTTAATCACAATATAGCAAAAGGACAATTCACTCACTGTCCTTCCAGGTCCCTGGAAACAAGGACTTGCAGAGTGAAAGAAACTGACACTGTCCCTACCTAGAGTTTTCTGTCCCTAGAATAAATGTTTTTTTTAATCACAATATAGCAAAAGGACAATTCACTCACTGTCCTTCCAGGTCCCTGGAAACAAGGACTTGCAGAGTGAAAGAAACTGACACTGTCCCTACCTAGAGTTTTCTGTCCCTAGAATAAATGTTTTTTTTAATCACAATATAGCAAAAGGACAATTCACTCACTGTCCTTCCAGGTCCCTGGAAACAAGGACTTGCAGAGTGAAAGAAACTGACACTGTCCCTACCTAGAGTTTTCTGTCCCTAGAATAAATGTTTTTTTTAATCACAATATAGCAAAAGGACAATTCACTCACTGTCCTTCCAGGTCCCTGGAAACAAGGACTTGCAGAGTGAAAGAAACTGACACTGTCCCTACCTAGAGTTTTCTGTCCCTAGAATAAATGTTTTTTTAAATCACAATATAGCAAAAGGACAATTCACTCACTGTCCTTCCAGGTCCCTGGAAACAAGGACTTGCAGAGTGAAAGAAACTGACACTGTCCCTACCTAGAGTTTTCTGTCCCTAGAATAAATGTTTTTTTTAATCACAATATAGCAAAAGGACAATTCACTCACTGTCCTTCCAGGTCCCTGGAAACAAGGACTTGCAGAGTGAAAGAAACTGACACTGTCCCTACCTAGAGTTTTCTGTCCCTAGAATAAATGTTTTTTTTAATCACAATATAGCAAAAGGACAATTCACTCACTGTCCTTCCAGGTCCCTGGAAACAAGGACTTGCAGAGTGAAAGAAACTGACACTGTCCCTACCTAGAGTTTTCTGTCCCTAGAATAAATGTTTTTTTTAATCACAATATAGCACAAGGAAAATTAACTCACTGTCCTTACAGGTCCCTGGAAACAAGGACTTGCAGAGTGAAAGAAAAAAAACACTCTCCCTACCTACAGTTTTCTGTCCCTAGAAAAAAATGTTTTTTTTAATCACAATATAGCAAAAGGACAATTCACTCACTGTCCTTCCAGGTCCCTGGAAACAAGGACTTGCAGAGTGAAAGAAACTGACACTGTCCCTACCTAGAGTTTTCTGTCCCTGGAATAAATGTTTTTTTCAGCACAATATAGCACAAGGACAATTAACTCACTGTCCTTACAGGTCCCTGGAAACAAGGACTTGCAGAGTGAAAGAAAAAAAATACTCTCCCTACCTACAGTTTTCTGTCCCTAGAAAAAAATGTTTTTTTTAATCACAATATAGCAAAAGGACAATTCACTCACTGTCCTTCCAGGTCCCTGGAAACAAGGACTTGCAGAGTGAAAGAAACTGACACTGTCCCTACCTAGAGTTTTCTGTCCCTAGAATAAATGTTTTTTTTAATCACAATATAGCAAAAGGACAATTCACTCACTGTCCTTCCAGGTCCCTGGAAACAAGGACTTGCAGAGTGAAAGAAACTGACACTGTCCCTACCTAGAGTTTTCTGTCCCTAGAATAAATGTTTTTTTTAATCACAATATAGCAAAAGGACAATTCACTCACTGTCCTTCCAGGTCCCTGGAAACAAGGACTTGCAGAGTGAAAGAAACTGACACTGTCCCTACCTAGAGTTTTCTGTCCCTAGAATAAATGTTTTTTTTAATCACAATATAGCAAAAGGACAATTCACTCACTGTCCTTCCAGGTCCCTGGAAACAAGGACTTGCAGAGTGAAAGAAACTGACACTGTCCCTACCTAGAGTTTTCTGTCCCTAGAATAAATGTTTTTTTAAATCACAATATAGCAAAAGGACAATTCACTCACTGTCCTTCCAGGTCCCTGGAAACAAGGACTTGCAGAGTGAAAGAAACTGACACTGTCCCTACCTAGAGTTTTCTGTCCCTAGAATAAATGTTTTTTTTAATCACAATATAGCAAAAGGACAATTCACTCACTGTCCTTCCAGGTCCCTGGAAACAAGGACTTGCAGAGTGAAAGAAACTGACACTGTCCCTACCTAGAGTTTTCTGTCCCTAGAATAAATGTTTTTTTTAATCACAATATAGCAAAAGGACAATTCACTCACTGTCCTTCCAGGTCCCTGGAAACAAGGACTTGCAGAGTGAAAGAAACTGACACTGTCCCTACCTAGAGTTTTCTGTCCCTAGAATAAATGTTTTTTTTTAAGCACACTATAGCAGAAGCACAAAACACACTGACACTCTCCCTACCTATCCTTCTCTTTCCCTAAACTAAAGGAATCCAGGTTAAGCAAGAAAGAAATAACAGTCACTGTCCCTGCCTATGCTACTCTATCCCTGCTCCGGAACACACTACACTAGGCCGCCGTGCTGGCGGCCTTTTATAGTGTGGGGCGTGTACTAAACACCCTCAGCAATAATTGGCCACAGGCATCCTGCCTGTGGCCAATCATTGCTCTCCTCGCTGCCGGCGCTGTGATTGGCCAAGCATGCGGGGTCACAGTGCATGCTTGGCCAATCACAGCGCCTGGATGACACTGCGATGGCGTAGTGCATTGTGGGCCGTTCGCGTCACTCGAATTTGGCGCGAACGGCCCAAATCGTTCGATCTTCGTCGAACGATCGAACAGCCAATGTTCGAGTCGAACGTATGTTCGACTCGAACACGAAGCTCATCCCTATTGATGACCATAAAAAAAATTCCCATTGCAGTTAAATCTGATCTCCAGGTAAACAGATGACAAGCACCAAGAGATAGGTTTTAAGTAGTAACAGATTTTATTTGTATTCATTCAGTTCTGAGATTTACACAGCTCTGTCTGGCAGGGCGGGAAACCCAATTTTTTTCTGATGTAGTTAAGTTGCACTCCTAACACAAACCCATAAGACCTGTTTTTTCTGTAATGCAGGTAGGTACCTTTAGACCCCTTTCACACTGGAGCGGTTTGCAGGCGCTATTGCGCTAAAAATAGCGCCTGCAAACCGACCCTAAACAGCGGCTCCTGTGTCTCCAGTGTGAAAGCCAGAGGGCTTTCACATTGGAGCGGTGTGCTAGCAGGACGGTTAAAAAAGTCCTGCTAGCCGCATCTTTGGAGCGGTGAAGGAGCGGTGTGTATACCGCTCCTCCACTGCTCCTGCCCATTGAAATCAATGGGACACCGCGGCTATACCGCTGGCAATGTGCTTTTGCAGAGACGCTTTGCGGTGCTTTTAAACCCATTCTCGGCCACTAACGGGGGTAAAACCGCCCAGCTAGCGGTCGAATAGCGCAGCGAAATTGGCAGTAAAGCGGCGCTAAAAAAAGCCGACGCACCTCCCGCCCCAGTGTGAAAGGGGCCTTAGAGGTATTGTCCCTCCCCAACCTGTGACAGGACAGCCAAAGCAGAGGCAACGAAATAATCATCTCTTTTCTCCATTACTCTGAAGCACTGATTTGGCTTCTTATACTGTTTCTCCCATTGTCAGACTGCTGTACAATGGATGGCAAAAGACTGATAAGAGGTATAATTAAGGTATACATCACTTGTATTTACAAATATACACTATATTACCTTGCTTTGTGCACTGGTCCAAATCATTTGGTGGAGGGGGGATTATGGGGTGGGGTTGTTTTTCAGGGGTTGGACTTGGCCTCTTAGTTCCAGTGAAGGGAACTCTTAAGGCGTCAGCATACCAAGACATTTTGGACAATTTCATGCTCCCAACTTTGTGGGAACAGTTTGGAGATGGCCCCTTCCTGTTCCAACATGACTGCACACCAGTGCACAAAGCAAGGTCCATAAAGACATGGATGAGTGAGTTTGGGGTGGAGGAGCTTGACTGGCCTGCACAGAGTCCTGACCTCAACCCGATATAACACCTTTGGGATGACTGCGAGCCAGGCCTTCTCGTCCACATCAGTCCCTGACCTCACAAATGCGCTTCTGGAAGAATGGTCAAACTTTCCCTTAGACACACTGCTAAACCTTGTGGACAGCCTTCCCAGAAGAGTTGAAGCTGTTATAGCTGCAAAGCGTGGGCCAACTCAATATTGAACCATATGAATTAGGATTGGTATGCCATAAGTTCATGTGCGTGTAAAGGCAGGTGTCCTAATACTTTTGGTAATATAGTGTACATTTAGTCCTGTATAATAATAATTCTTGAATAAAAAGCTGCTTCTGTGCCTTTTATATCTGCCTGGAGTTCAGCTTTAACCACTTCAATGCTGGGCACTTTTACCCCCTTCCTGCCCAGACTAATTTTCAGCTTTCAGCGCTGTCACACTTTGAATGACAATTTCACAGTCATGCTACACTGTACCCATATTACATTTTTATAATTTTTCTTTCCAGAAATAGAGCTTTCTTTTGGGGGTATTTGATCACCTCTGGGTTTTTTATTTTTTGCTAAACAAATTAAAAAAGACCGACATTTTTGAAAAACAAAAAAGACGTTTTTCTTTGTTTATGTTACAAAAGTTTGAAAATAAGTATGTATTCTCCTTCACTGGTGGGCACTAATGAGGCAGCACTGATGGGCACTGATGAGGAGGCACTAATATGCAGCACTGATGGGCACTGATAGGCGGCACTGATGGGTGGCACTGATAGATGGCACTGATAGGCAGAACTGATGAGGAGGCACTGATTGGCATCTGTGATGGGCACTTATTGGCATTTATGATGGGCACTGATTGGCATTTGTGATGGGCACTAATTGGCATCTGTAATGGGCACTGACATGCATTACTGATGGGCACTGATTGGCATTCGAGATGGGCACTGATTGGCCTTCGTGATTGCCACTGATTGGCATCTGTGATGGGCACTGACAGGCATTACTGATGGGCACTGATTGGCATTTGTGATGGGCACTTATTGGCATTTGTGATGGGCACTGATTGGCATCTGTTATGGACACTGACAGGCATTACTGATGGGCACTGATTGGCATTTATGATGGGCAGTGATGGGCATTTGTGAAGGGCACTGATTGGCATCTGATGGGCACTGATTGGCATCTGCGATGGGCACTGACAGGCATTACTGATGGGCTCTGATTGGCATTTGAGATGGGCACTGATTGGCATTTGTGATGGGCACTAATAGGCATTACTGATGGGCTCTGATTGGCATTTGATGGGCACTGATTGCCATCTGTGATGGGCACTGACAGGCTTTACTGATGGGCACTGGTTGGCATTTATGATGGGCACTGATTGGCATCTGATGGGCACTGATTGGCATCTGTGGTGGGCACCTCTGGTGGGGGCTTCGCTGACAATCAATGCGCAGATCCCTCCTGTCAGGGGAGCTGCTGATCGGCTCTCCTCTGCTCGCACCTTGTCAGCGCGAACTGAGGAAATGAAATACCGGCACTTCCTGGTTACCGCTGTGATCACATGATAAAGAGCCTACGTCATAGGCTCTTTACCGAGATCGGAGATGCGATGTGTCAGAGCGACACCGCACCACCACCACCCCGGTCTCGCATGAGTGGCTTATCCTGCTGGATGTCATATGACGCCCAGTCAGGATAAATGATCCCCCGCTAGACCGTCATTCTGCTATAGGCCGGGCGGGACGTGGTTAAAGAAGAATTCCAGAATGAACTAGTCCTAAAAATGCTCCCTCCCAACACCAATGCTGACTACCTATGTAAGAAAGATGTATATACTTACCAATTTTCTGCCCGCTGTGGCCTGGTCTTGTGATTCCCGGGGACAGCCAGCAGCAGCTGCACGGGACAGGAGAGAGCATTGTACAACAGCTGGGAATGCCTGGGAGCGGTGATGTCACCCATTGGCTCCCATGGCCCATCTGTTGTCATGGACGGGCCATGTTAGGTTTATCTTGGAACTCTGCTTTAATCAATATAATGGAGTCACCAACCTGCTCCAGTCTGCTGATTAGAAAATAAATGAAAAGCCATTTCTAGGCTCTTCCTAGAATGAAGTAGAATGATGGCACTGTGCCGTATTATAGATCCTGACTGGCTCAGATCACTGCCCCTCCCCCTTCAAGTTCTAATTTTCATTATAGTAAGGATAATCTCCAGATAGCTTCAGTTATTGCAGGTAGGTATTTGAAAAAAAAAAATGGATCGGATATATTGTTAATAACACAACAAGGATTGTGTCGTTTTTTTTGTTTGTTTTTTTTTTTATCGGCTTTGGCGTCCAGCTTTAAAAATGAGCACCAAGCCAAGCATGCATTGTACTTTTACACTTTACACATTTGTTTATGTTAAAAAGCAGCAATGTCTACCCTTCTGGAGATGTATTCTGTGCAGACGGAATAAATGAAACCCTGCTGCCACGGACGTGTTTGAACCAAGATATGATTTTAGTTGGCAAATAAGATGCCATATTGTCAATACTGCGAGTAAGCGATGGTAATAAGTGACACTTAGAAAGAGAAAATTCCACAATATTACCACTTTATTAAATGCTTTGAAGAGATATAGAAAGCGATTGATGGTTTCCATGACAATAGAATGCTGCAGAAGTCTTGCTACCACCTACATGCAGGATAATGGAACAGTTTGGTTTTACGGAATGGTAAGTTTGGTAAAATGGCTAATGAAGATAAATGATACCCAGAGTGCTGAATTCATTAATGAATAATGTTTTGATGTTTCACCATTAAAAGGAAGACAAGTATAGATGACTTACAATTCCGCTGGTTGTGTTAAAATTTGCTTTGCCAACCACCTTTAAATAAATAACATGCTCCTCTGAGATTCAATCTTTTTGATGAGTAACAAGCTTGATTTACTACAGCAAATACCCTTAAAGGGGGTTAAGTGTTGTTATATCGGGATAATGTTCATTTTCATAGAGCTGACATTACATGAACAATGGTGGCTTGCTTCTAATTGTTCTTCACTGTCTTCTTCACTTATGTTTACAACTTAAAAGATATCCAAACCCAATAACAAAATTGTAATATGTCTCAACTTACCAGTCCTTAGATGTGGTGGCTGCATCAGTTTTAATTTTTTTGTCCTAAGAAAATCTTTAGCAAGTGCAGAAAACACCCATTGATCCCGCCAGAAATGCAGTGTTCTTGTGGCTTCCTTTGAATGGAACTCAAATCATAATCACATATGGCGACCCTCTCACACCAGTACCGCTCAGGTTGAACCTCCAATGGGATGCAAATCTTTTGGGTTGGACCATTCACTCTCTTTTATATATTTTTTCCATAACATGTTCTTCTATCAAGACCGGGGGGTCTCCAAACTGCGGCTCAGGGGCCGGATTCGTCCCATTGCTTGCCTTTATCCGGCCCTTGGGGCACTTTACCTTCCACTAATACAAGACACTATTTCTCCCACTGACGCCAACGGTGGGGCACTATTTCTCCCACTGACGGCAACGGTGGGGCACTATTTCTCCCACTGACGGCAACGGTGGGGCACTATTTCTCCCACTGACGCCAATGGTGGGGCACTATTTCTTCCACTGACGCCAATGGTGGGGCACTATTTCTCCCACTGATGCCAATGATGGGGCACTATTTCTCCCACTGAGGGCAACGGTGGGGCACTATTTCTCCCACTGACGCCAACAGTGGGGCACTATTTCTACCACTGACGCCAACGGTGGGGCACTATTTCTCTCACTGACGCCAATGGTGGAGCACTATTTCTCCCACTGACGCCAACGGTGGGGCACTATTTCTCTCACTGACGCCAACGATGGGGCACTATTTCTCTCACTGACGCCAATGGTGGAGCACTATTTCTCCCACTGACGCCAACGATGCACAGTCCAGCCCCCGTAAAGACTGGAGGACAGTAAACTGGCCCTTTGGTTAGAAAGTTTGGACACCACTGATCTAGACCATTATAGATACCTTTTCTACTCGTATTCTTTACATTTTTTAATAGATCATGCAGCATCCGCTTCTGACGAGTCTGATTTATTGACGAAACGCGTCAAGATTTACAGGATGCAGCCTCCATTCCACACATGGCAATACCATACTTCATCTCCATCTACTATGGTTACCCTTTAGGTAAGGAAAAGTTCTGGACAACCGCACTCAAAATCAATGCCTTTATTGTAAAAAAGATATTCCAAAAATACAAGCCGCAGCAGAATACTGAACACAGGATCTGATGCGTTTCACACTTTCAACAGTGCTTATTCAATGAATAACAGAACAGTGTGTTTCCCAGAAGACAGCGGGGTAGTGACGCGAAGGGGCGGGACTTCCGTGGGAGTCAGAACCCGGAAGTGGTGCAAATACCTGTATTAGACAGGTATCTGCACCCCTGTCCCCCCTGAAAGGTGCCAAATGTGACACCGGAGGAGGGGAGGGTTCCAAAATGCGGAGGTTCACTTTTTGTGTGAACCTCAGCTTTAAAGTCCTAAACCTTTTATTATTTTCTATTGAGATTAGGAATGGAGGTGCATCTCCCCTTGTTTACCTCATTTAAAGTCCCAGTATATTGTTTATATACATTCCCCCCTTTCTCTGTATCCACAAATCATAAACAATGGCATCTCCTTTCCAAGCTATATTCTGTAAACTACAAATTTCCTCACTCCCAATGTAATGGAGATTCACTACCAGCAGGATTACCAGGTGAAAATAAAGGGAAAAAAAATAATTGATAGAAAATGAATGCAACCTTCACATCAGTGGTGGCTGGTGCTCACTATTTTGGGGGGGCGGCACAACCAACACTCATAACCCCCCCTCATGGGAGATGGACGGCGGGTCACCCAAAACAGGTCACCCGAGAGGCTGCCTTACCTTGATGAGGCAGGGAGAAGGAAGAGCCGGGCCGCTCCAGCGAACACACAGGAGACATTCTCCTTCCGGCCGAATATATACAGGAAGTGTGTCCTGAGACACAATTGGCCAGCAAGTCCTAAGACTCGCTGGCCAATAGTGGCTTCCTGATTGGCCGGGAGGAGAATGAGGAAGAATAGCGATTAATCATTCGCTAGTGTCACAGACTTGTGTGGGCTCGTAGTGCAATGCTTTGCGCCCCGAGACCACCCTATTTTGAAGCCTATCAGAGCCTCTAATCAGGTGCTTCAAGAAAACACCCACCCCGCATTGGAATCCATGCGCCCAGCGTCCTGAAAGGGGCCAGACACATGGATAGGGGGTGGCGCCGGCGATGTATAGGGGAGGCGGCGCCCGTGCATCCTTAATGGATGGGCCCGCCCCTGCTTCATATCAAATGACTGTTAAGCTTCAAAATATTACATTACTTTAACCCTCTTAGGCTCGATTCACATCTTTGCATGTTGCTTTTGAGCGTTTTTGCTGTGCTTCCTGTGTTTTTTTTACCGCGATTTGCATTTTTAAAGGCTTTTTTTTATTTTGAAAAATTTATTGTTGGGCAGATTTAAAAGTGCAAAACACAAATCGCAGAAAAATTGCGTTAAAAATGCAGTAAAAACGCACAACATGCTTTTCTGCAGCTTCTACATTGAAGTTCTATTGAACCAAAACAGCAAAAAAAAAAAAAAAAACACTCTTTTGCGCCTAAAAAAGCCCCTGACCATTTCCAAAAACTGTAGAGGCACAAACATGCATTGATGTGAACATGTTTCATAGGAACCAATGTTAAAAAAATCTCCTGCATTTCTGCAAAAAGCATGAAAAACCCCATTGGTGTGAATGGAGCCTTATATGTAGCAATGGCATTCCCCATCACATTGAAGCTTGCAGATTTGGTTTTCGTCTAAGAACATTCATTGGTGCTCATGCTATGGATCAGGCATGTCAACTGGAGTTTTTTGACATAATGTGTGCCTCACTCTTTGTGGCTAGATTTCTGACCAGATCATCTGGTAATTTAACTTATCAAAAAGATACAACAAAACGTTTTCTGTTTCAATCTATTCATTCAGTAAAAAACGTTATAATGTAATACAAAAGAGTGTGAAATCACTCTGTCAACATAAACAGTAAACAAGAAGTTATCAACGATGGCAGGATTAAAGGGTGAGGAGTTAAGACCGGTATCCATTAGACATGTGCGCCGTCAATAAATTTGTTTTGTTTCGTTCCGTTCCGTTTCGTATTAGACGAAAATTCGTATTTCGTAATTCGTGTCCGAGATTCAATTGGGATTTATTTTGTACGAAATACGAATTTTCGTTAGATTCGGTATCTTTTCTTAATAATTACGAACATTCGTTATGAGGGGTTCCCACCATCCCTGTGCTGTGCTGGCTTCCTCCTGGGGCTGTACCCCTGCTGTGCTCATTATGAGGGGCTCCCATAATCCCTGTACTGTGCTCATTATGAGGGGCTCCCATCATTCCTGTGCTGTGCTGACTTCCTGGGTTTTTAACTTCATCATAACGATTTGAATAATCATAATTATTATGACAATAATAAAACGATATTAACAAACATTCTTATTTTGTCCTATTCTGAATCTCCCATCGACTACCAGTACCAGTCTGAGCCGTCTCTCCCACTCCCAAAACAAAATTCGTTAACGAAATTTCGTATTTCGTATACAATTCGTAAGAATAGAAATTCGTATTTCGGATGCTTCCGAATGTACGAATTTTTGGAAATTCGCACAAATTTTTGACTCGTACGGAACAAATTGCACATGTCTAGAATCCATGGAAGTCCATCAATGGGTACCAAGAACTGCACCAAAGTGGTAAACTATGAGGAAACCTGTGTTGCAAAACATGTTCGTTTATAGTCCAAAAAGAGGCCAAGCAACCAATGGCCCTTACATCAGTCCAACATTGTATGTTTGGCAAAGGGGTCCAGCAGGACTACACCCGCCTACCCGACCACCATGACAGACTATAGACATAATAATGGAACTATAGCAAACATAGTGACCGATATGTCATCTAACACTAGAATTATTTATCCTACCCTAAAAATGTTATATACTTAGAGTTATTAAATCTATCAATAACATATCCTTTAAAGGGGTTGTAAAGGTTCGTTTTTTATTTTCTAAATAGGTTCCTTTAAGCTTGTGCATTGTTGGTTCACTTACCTTTTCCTTAGATTTCCCTTCTAAATATTTTTTTTCTTTGTTTTCTTTGTCTGAATTTCTCACTTCCTGTTCCTCCTCAGTAAGCTGTCCTGGCTGACTAAACACCACTCGGATGATGGTGTGAAGTTTACTGAGGAGAAACAGGAAGTGAGAAATTCAGACAAAGAAAAAAAACATTTAGAAGGTAAATCTAAGGAAAAGGTAAGTGAACCAACAGTGCACTAGCTTAAAGGAACCTATTTGGAAAATAAAAAACGAACCTTTACAACCCCTTTAAGATATATTGTCACATATAAACCCTACACTAGACAGAAACCCTAAAGTTGAGACTTTGATTGGAATTTTTGAAACGTGTTAAAGGGAGAAGGCCGGAACTTCAGGTACCTCGTAATCTGTAAATTTTTGTGTAATTCTTCTAACTTTTTTCCAGAAATTTGTGAGCTTGGGGGCAAGACCAAAAGATATGCAACAATGTTCCCCATTCCTCCTGGTATCTCCACCATTGATCGGTGGTATTCAAGAAGAACTTATGTAAAAGTGATGGGGTATGGTATCATCGAGTGAGAATCTTGAAATTGGTTTCTTGCACTCTCGTGCCAATCGAGGACTTTAACTACTTGCCGAACTCGTTCCGCAGATATACTGTGGCAAGGCGGCTCGGCTGCGCAAAGCAACTTACCTGTACGTTGGTCCATGCATGAGATAGTGGGGGCGCGCGCGCACGCCGGGGGAGCACGCACGCGGGCCTGGCAGACTTGATTTTTGCCGACCACCCGCGATTGCGGTACAGAGAGGTAGAACGGGGATCTGCCTATGAAAACAAGGCGGATCCCCGTTCTGACAGGGGCCAACATGTTGATCTGCTGTTCCTAGTAATCAGGAACAGCGATCTCTGTGTTGTCCAAGTGAACCCATCCCCCTCACAGTTAGAACACACTCAGGGAACACAGTTAACCCCTTGATTGCCCCCTAGTGTTAACCCCTTCCCTGCCAGTGTCATTTATATATTTATCAGTGCATGAATTTTCTTTATCACTGATCACTGTATTGGTATCACTGGTCCCCAAAAAGCATCACTTAGGGTCAGATTTGTCTGCTGCAATGTCGCAGTCCCGCTAAAAAATGCAGGTCGCCGATATTACCAGTAAAAACAATAAAAAATGTAAAAGTCCCTAAATCGATCCCCTATTTTGTAGACGCTATAACTTTTGCGCATACCAATCAATGTACGCTTATTGTGATTTTTTTTTTACCAAAAATATGTAGCAGAATATATATTCTTCTAAGCTGATGAAGAAATTTCATTTTTTACATTTTTGTTTTGGATGTGTATTATAGCAGAAAGTAAAAAAAAAATGTTTGTTTTTTTTTTTTTTTCAAAATTGTTACTTCTTTTTTGTTTATAGCGCAAAAAAAAAAAAAAAAAAAACGCAGAGGTGATGAAATACTTCCTAATAAAACTTTGTAAACAGAAATACCACCAAAAGAAAGCTCTATTTGTGGGAAAAAAAGGACATCAATTTTGTTTGGGTACAACATCACACGATCGCGCAAATGTCAGTTAAAATAACGCAGTGCCGTATTGCAAAAAATGGCCTGGTCATTAAGGAGGTAAATCCTTCCGGGGCTGAAGTGGTTAAGGCAAACTGGACAATGTTAGTCTGTTGATCTGCAATAAATGTCCTACCCAAATCTGACTCCCATTTTATAAGAAAGGGCACCAGGAAGTTGTTCGGTCAATACTTTTGCATTTGTACTCGCAAATGTGCACAAATATTCACAAATATGCGCAGGTTATGCCTTGTACACACGGTCGGAATTTCGATGAAAAAAGTCAGACGGAATTTTTTCATCGGATATTCCGACCATGTGTGTGCCTCATCTGACTTTTTCCGTCGGAAATTCCGACGGAGTTAGAAAGAGAATATGTTCGTCTGTATGGAACTCCGACGGAGAAAAAACCACGCATGCTCAGAATCAAGTCGACGCATGCTCGGAAGCATTGAACTTCATTTTTCTCGGCTCGTCGTAGTGTTGTACGTCATCGCGTTCTTGACGGTCGGAATTTGGTGTGACAGTGTGTATGCAAGACAGCTTGAACGGAATTCCGTCGGAAAAACTTGTCGGAGTTTCTCCCGGAGGAAAATCCGATCGTGTGTCCAAGGCATTAGCTGTTCTAATCCCTCTCCACTCTATTCAAACTCAGAAAAAAAAAGTTTTTCCTCAGTTATATTTTAAAGCAGATCTTCACTCACAATTAACACATGAAATTATTCTTGCCTCTTTATCACACATTTGCAAACATTTTGGGGTAGTAAGTACCTTTTTTTAGCAGGTACTTGCTCCCACTTCCTTGTCCCTTGCCTAGGTGAGGACAGTGTAGCTCTTACTCCACCCCAACCCCTCACCCACAGCTAATCTAGCCCTAGGAGCAGTGGTCAAATAATAACCTCATCAAATTGTAGTTCTTCTTCATTGTCCAATAAACAGGTTGGGGTGGTGACCAACTTGTATTAGACATATGCGGTTTTGGACAAAAAACGCAAATTTGGACAAAATTTTCATTATTCTGAGATTGGGATGTATCATATTAGAGCACCGAAATCCAATATATGCAAAGCGAATTCCGAATATAAATCATTTGAACATAACGAATATGATAAAACTAAATGATTTACTTAATGAATTAATCTGAAACAAATAATGTTTTTTTTTGTTGTGCACATCTCTAACCTGTATTCCTTAAATGTTGTGAAAAGCGGGGTCACGTTGTGCCTGTGTTGTCTGGTAGGGTGTCCCACACTGCAAGACTGCTTAAAGTACCGTAGTTAATATAGCCTATAATAGCCTATAATAAGGCTTTCTCTATAGCAGGGCTCAAAATTTCAAGTCTTGAGCCACTAGCCAGGCCTCAAGGGTTTCTCCCACTAGTTGCCCCACCCAACCCCTACTCTGCTCCGCCCCTAATTCTGCCGCTAATCACGCCCTCATAAATTATCTTGTGAAATGTTTCATGCAGAATCTAAGTTACAAAAATAAATATTAACAACTTTATCAGTTCCCCTCAGCACAGCCTCACCTGTGTCTATCAATGCAGCCTCACCGTGCCCACCATTGCCGCCTCACCCTGCCCACCATTGCAGCCTCACCCTGCCCACCATTGCAGCCTCACCATGCCCCCCATTGCGGACTCACCGTGCCCCCATTGCGGACTCACTGTGCCCCCATTGCGGACTCACCGTGCCCCCATTGCAGCTTCACCGTGCCCCTATTGCAGATTCACTGTGCCCCCATTGCAGATTCACCGTGCCCCCATTGCAGATTCACTGTGCCCCAATTGCAGATTCACTGTGCCCCCATTGCAGATTCAATTTTACCCTCATTGCAGATTCACTTTGCCTCCATTGAAGACTCACCTTGCTCCCATTGGCGGCCAGATCATGACAGGAGGAAGAGGAGAGCCGCGGGATCGAAGAGCGGTAAAGCATGCTGTTACAACTTACATTGAAATTTCCTCCTCTCTGCTCGCTCCCACAGCCCCGCCTCCTCCTGACCCCGCGCCTGTGATAGACAACACATCTCAGCATTGGACCCGCATTCTGTCTATTACAGGCGCGGGGTCAGGAGGAGGCGGGGCTGTGGGAGTGAGCAGAGCAGAGGAAATTTCAATGTAAGTTGTAACAGCATGCTATACCGCTCTGCAATCCCGCGGCTCTCTCCTCCTTCTCCATGCTTTCTGCCATCGTGGCGATCACTGGGAGAACGGCTCCCGATCAACCCCGCCCGCCCGCGGTGCTCGCCACTCCCAGGCTGCCCAGCTCTTCGCCAGACCTCATTTTCCACTTGCAAAATGCGAGTAGGCGAGTGGAAAATTTGAGGTCTGCTCTATAGGTACTGTAAATATCTCCAAAGCGTGTGGCGTTTAGGAGATATTTACTGTATATGCAGCAGATGACGTCATTGGCACATGCGATCTGAAGGACCGGCCACCTGTGCTGTTCCTTCAGAGCCCTGTGCCGTAACCGGCAGGTCCTACGCACATGAGCGGGAGTGACGTCACGTGGCTCCGGCCAGTCACACAGCCAGAGTCTTCGGACCCGGAAGGAAGACGGTGAAGATGGATGTGGCCTCCGGTGGTGACAAAGCATCAGCGGAGAGCTTCGTTTGCAGGTAAGTTTCATATAATGTGCTAGTATGTGATACATACTAGCAGATTATGCCTTTACTTTGCAGGTCAGGAAAAAAAAAAAAGCCAGTGGTTTACAACCGCTTTAAACAAAATTACAAATTTCTTGGCATGTAAAGCTGTGTGTTTTTATTTTAAGGGTGTTTTTGGCCATCTGCCTAGAGATTAGCCTTAACTGTTCACCATTTATTAAGCAGCTACAGGCATCATTCAGATATCCTTTTCTTCTGCCAGCGATTCTGCTCATTATAAGAATGATCATAGTGGCAGTTCCACCGCTTGATCATTCTTATTGGCGGCGGTAGGGGACACCCCCCCTCCCGCCGCCATCCGGTGCTTCTCCGGGCTCTCCCGTGCCATCGGGGGCACGGAGAACGAATTGGCCAGCGCCGGCTCACGGCGATAGAGATGACTGGTGACCAGATGGTCACCAGTCATCTCTATGACTGTCGGAGTCCCGGACGCGACGTTGTGACGTCACGTCCGGTACCTCGAAAGTAAACAAAGCCGCAATTGCGGCTGTCAGCATGAGATCTGTGATTTTTTTTTCACCGATCTCATGCTTTTCAGCCTGGAGGAGAGATGTGAGGTCTTATTGACCCCGCATCTCTCCATAAAGAGGACCTGTCACCAGGGCTTTTTTTCTCAGAGAATAGGTGCAGGAACTCCTCCCTTCCAAGTCACCCTTGACTCCGCCCCCTACCCACCTCTGAGCACCGTTCCTTGGTTCCACCCCTTACCCACCTCCCAGTACCACCCCTTTTAGAGAATGCAGAAGCAAGTATCATTTTGTGGTGCTAAGTATTTTTTTATAGAATTTGTTAATGATAACAAGAAAGGCAGTAAAATAGATCTAGCAACAATGAACACCACAGCGACAATAGATCCACCCCAGCAACAATAGACCCTCCAGCAGCCAGCATATCCCTCCCAGCGTCGATTGACCCCCTGCAACATAAGACCCACCCCCAGCAACAATAGCCCCCCTGCACAAATAGATCCCCTCCAGCAACAATAGCTTCCCCAGTAGCAAACATTAATAGACCCTCCAGCAGCCAGCAGATCCCTCCCAGCAACCATTGACCCCCTGCAACATAATACCCACCCCCCAGCAACAATAGATCCCCCACCAGCAACAATAGACCCCCCTGCACAAATAGATCCCCTCCAACAACAATAGATTCCCCAGTAGCCAGCATCAATGGACCCTCCAGCAGCAAGAAACAAAGACCCCTCCCTCAACAGTACATCCCTCCTAGCAATGACTGACCCCCCCAGCAACAATAGTTTACCCACGAGCAACAGAAGAACTCCCCAGCAACAATAGACCCCCTTCCTTTGCAAAATAGATCCCTTCCAGCAACAATAGATCCCCCAGCAGCCAGTATCAATAGACTCTCCAGCACACCCCAGAACCTCTTTCCATTACATACATTCAGTACAGGAGGTGCCGTAACTGCGTTCCCCCCGCGTTCCCGCTGAAAAAAAGCGCTGCCTGTCACAATGATTCCTATTACAAGGGATGTTTACATTCCTTGTAATAGGAATAAAAGTAATCAAAAAAAAAATGTAAAAAAAAGTGTCAAAATAAAAGAAATTCAGTAAAATAAAAAAAAATGAAAAAATGAAAAATGTAAAATGCCCCTGTCCCCGGTAGCTCGCGCTCAGAAGCGAACACGCATGTAAGTCCCGCCCACATATGTAAACGCCGTTCAAATACCACATGTGAGATATTGCCGCGTGCGGTAGAGTGCGAGCAACAATTCTAGCGCAAGAACTCCTCTGTAACTCGTAAATAGTAACCTGTAAAAAAAATTAAATCGTCGCTTATGGAGATTTTTAAGTACCGAAGTTTGGCGCCATTCCATGAGTGTGCGCAATTTTAAAGCATGACATGTTAGGTATCTATTTACTCGGCGTAACAGCATCTTTCACATTATACAAAATTGGGCTAACTTTACTGTTTTGTTATTTTTTAATTCGTGAAACCGTTTTTTTTCCCCAAAAAAAGGCGTTTGAAAAATGATTGCGCAAATACCGTGCAATATAAAAAGTTGCAATGACCGCCATTTTATTCCCTAGGGTGTCTGCTAAAATATATATATATATATATATATATATATATATATATATATAATGTTTAGGGGTTCTGAATAATTTTATAGCAAAAAAATGATGATTTTTACATGAAGGAGAGAAGTGCCAGAATAGGCCCGGTGGAGAAGTGGTTAAAAATGAAATAACAGTTTTGCAGGACAGATCATTAAAATAATCCCCCTTTCTTATAAAGATATAACAAATATGATAAATGTTACTTCTTTATGCAAACTGTAAAATTAGATAACATGCAAAAATGCATAATCCTCCACAAAAAAATCTCAGAAAATCCTTATAATCGAAACGGGCGCAAAGCAAAATGGGGCGAATGTAATATAAAACAATTTACGACAGCAAAACTAATTAGGTTTATTTGTTTCGTTTTTCCAGCTAAGAACACACATTGAGCCCTGGAACCCTAATTGTTTACAGATTATAATGTTCTAGCTAATAATAACGACACCGGTAGTGTGGTGGGAGCCTCTCCTGCTGCATTATTGTGTTGTGATTGATTCGACATCCTAACCTCTGACCAGGCTAACTTCACTCTTTGAGGTCTCTCATTGGCTGGGATATGATATGTCACAGGGTTCGAATGCATTAATATTTAATACTCATATTTCTTCAATGGCACACAAAAGGCAATAACGTCTAACAATAGTTGGACCGTGCTATTATTATTAACCATGATTGAGTATGACCATAGAACGTTGTGTTTTTCAAGGGTAACAATAGTCCATTTTGTTAATAAAAACTGAAAACATCTGGTGATTGTGGTTTCATTAGTTGAACTGATAGTAAATCCATAAGGAACATCCTAAGAATGCAAGTAAAGCAGCTTGCAAGCATAGATTTTTTTATTCACACTTATTCGGTAGAACAATAAACAAATGAATGCAAAGAGCATTACCCATAGCAAACAATTGCATTCTGTCATATACTGTTCTAATGTAAGTGAATTCTGATTGGTTGCCATGGGTCATCTTGCTCTTAGCCCTTCAGCCGCCATCCTTAAATCCTTAAAAAAAATAGAAAAAAATGTATAGAAAAAAATAAATAAATTAAACTCACCCAAAATACCCGTTGCTATGTGGAAGTCCCTAATCTGCCTCTTCCTTTGCCTTGGTGGGTCTCCTTCCACTTCCTCTTCTAGTGAATGGGGCGCGCTGCCTTCTGGAAACTGTGTGTAATCCCAGAGAGCAGCCGCCCATTCACAAGTCGGCGCGAGACTCGCGCATGCGCAGTAGGAAACGGGCAGTGAAGCCGTAAGGCTTTACTGCCTGTTTCCCTTAGTGTGGATGGCGGCGCAGGACCTGCACCGATCGAGGGATCAACATCGTGGGGGCCATGAGCGCAGGCGAGTAGGACAGGTAAGTTTCCTTATTAAAAGTCAGCAGCTAAAGTGTTAGTAGCTGCTGACTTTTAAAAAAATAAAAATTTGCGGGTGGAGCTCCGCTTTAAAGCAATTAAGCTTAACAAATGTCGAAATAAAAGAATCATGCGTATTCTTATTGAATCTTGGTCATAGGTGTGCGCAGCCTATTGCATTAGGGTGTGCACCTCAAAGCTCAAACACACCCTACCGATTATTCTGTTCATTCAGAAAGGGAAGGGAACGGTAAATTACATATTTAATGGCCCCTTCCCCCATTCATCCTAAAACATCCCTGCAGCAACAGCCGGCGGGAGAAGAGGGAAGGGAAGCCAGCAGCGCCGCGGGAGGAGGGGGGACCAAGGTAGTAGGGCAAATCTGTGCTGCACAGGGTGATTAGGGTGTGCCTGGGCACACCTGGCACACCCTGTGCGCATGCCTATGATCTTGGTTTCCATTGTGTATTTCTTCCAGAACTGTGCTGTAATCTGTTGTGAAGCTTTGCCTTTGTGGAGAAGCTTCCTGTGATAAAGACCAGTCACTGCCACTCTCTCTCCATGGGCAGGGTGACTGGTCTTGTATCCGCCCCCTCCAGGCAGTCTGTAGTGAGTGGTATTGCTGGGTCCCTCCCACCCCACTGTTCTATGGGATGAGGATGATGAAGTTACATTGTGGAGAGGGATGAGGATGATTCTGGGGAGGGATGAGGATGATTCTGGAGAAGGATGAGGATGATGGAGTTACATTGTGGAGAGGTATGAGTATGATTCTGGAGAGGGATGAGGATGCTTCTGGAAATGGATGAGCATGATGGAGTTACATTGTGGAGAGGGATGAGTATGATTCTGGAGAGGGATGAGGATGATTCTGGAGAGGGATGAGTATGATTCTGGAGAAGGACGAGGATGATTCTGGAGAGGGATGAGGATGATTCCGGAGAGGGATGAGTATGATTCTGGAGAGGGATGAGGATGATTCTGAAGAGGGATGAGGATGATTCTGGAGAGGGATGAGGATGATTCTGGAGAGGGATGAGTATGATTCTGGAGAGGGATGAGGATGATTCTGGAGAGGGACGAGGATGATTCTGAAGAGGGACGAGGATGATTCTGGAGAGGGATGAGGATGATTCTGGAGAGGGATGAGGATGATTCTGAAGAGGGATGAGGATGATTCTGGAGAGGGATGAGGATGATTCTGGAGAGGGATGAGGATGATTCTGAAGAGGGATGAGTATGATTCTGGAGAGGGATGAGGATGATTCTGGAGAGGGACGAGGATGATTCTGAAGAGGGACGAGGATGATTCTGAAGAGGGATGAGGATGATTCTGGAGAGGGATGAGGATGATTCTGGAGAGGGATGAGGATGATTCTGAAGAGGGATGAGGATGATTCTGGAGAGGGATGAGGATGATTCTGGAGAGGGATGAGGATGATTCTGAAGAGGGATGAGGATGATTCTGGAGAGGGATGAGGATGATTCTGGAGAGGGATGAGGATGATTCTGGAGAGGGACGAGGATGATTCTGGAGAGGGATGAGGATGATTCCAGAGAGGGATGAGTATGATTCTGGAGAGGGATGAGGATGATTCTGAAGAGGGATGAGGATGATTCTGGAGAGGGATGAGGATGATTCTGAAGAGGGATGAGGATGATTCTGGAGAGGGATGAGTATGATTCTGGAGAGGGACGAGGATGATTCTGGAGAGGGATGAGGATGATTCCGGAGAGGGATGAGTATGATTCTGGAGAGGGATGAGGATGATTCTGAAGAGGGATGAGGATGATTCTGGAGAGGGATGAGGATGATTCTGGAGAGGGATGAGGATGATTCTGGAGAGGGACGAGGATGATTCTGGAGAGGGATGAGGATGATTCCGGAGAGGGATGAGTATGATTCTGGAGAGGGATGAGGATGATTCTGAAGAGGGATGAGGATGATTCTGGAGAGGGATGAGGATGATTCTGAAGAGGGATGAGGATGATTCTGGAGAGGGATGAGTATGATTCTGGAGAGGGACGAGGATGATTCTGGAGAGGGATGAGGATGATTCCGGAGAGGGATGAGTATGATTCTGGAGAGGGATGAGGATGATTCTGAAGAGGGATGAGGATGATTCTGGAGAGGGATGAGGATGATTCTGGAGAGGGATGAGGATGATTCTGGAGAGGGATGAGAATGATGGAGTTACATTGTAGAGAGGGACAAGGATGAGGATTTTGCACAAATTTGCACTTTTCTCATTGGTTCTCATATCTCATTTATTTGAAACTTGTAGTACTTATTTTATTTTTGTTTTGAGTAAAAATATTTTATCAAGAAAAACAAAAAGTCGGCCTTATGGTCTTTTTTTTGGGACGGGGGTGCTTCAGAATTCTCTGCCTATAGGTTCCTGAGATGTAAATACGTCCCTGGATCCACACGACACAGAGCACACACAGAGCACACAGTGCAATCCTCACACACAGAGCACACACAGAGCACACACAGAGCACACACAGAGCACACACAGAGCACACACAGAGCACACAGTGCACACACAGAGCACACACAGAGCACACACAGAGCACACACAGAGCACACAGAGCACACACAGAGCACACACAGAGCACACACAGAGCACACACAGAGCACACAGAGCACACACAGAGCACACACAGAGCACACACAGAGCACACACAGAGCACACAGTGCACACACAGAGCACACACAGAGCACACACAGAGCACACACAGAGCACACACAGAGCACACACAGTGCACACACAGAGCACACACAGAGCACACACAGAGCACACACAGAGCACACACAGAGCACACACAGAGCACACAGTGCAATCCTCACACACAGAATACACGAGAACATAATAGGCCCCTTTCACACGGACGGATAGAATGGTGCTTTAAGCTGCGGATTTTCTAGTTTTCTAACGCAGCTAAAAGCACACAATGCTTTCCTATGGCCCCATTCACACACAGCGTTTAGCTGCGATTTCGTTACATGCGGTTTGGTGCGAATAGAAAAAATAGAATTGAATGCGTCCAGGTGCGATGTAGCGCAGCCATCGGCACATAACTGCAGGTAATCGCAGTGCACTGTGTCAGCTGCGGATAGCAGCGTGAACAAAAGAAAAAAACAACAGGAAGCACATCAAAATAAAAATGGTTGCTATGGGGATGACAATAATGGCCAACCGCAGCTAAACGCAGCCGCATGTAAACGCACGTAAACGCAGCTTATCGCAGTGTTCAAATGCAGCTGATCGCTGTGCCTGGGGTCTTGAATTTCGAAAGAAAGAAACATGCTTTTAACTGCGGCAGAACAGCCGCCCGTGTGAAAGGGGTCTAAATGTATTTACTAATAGAGCCTTGATAGCCCAAATAAGAGGCTAATAGCACAGGTTCCATATTTCATTACCATGCAGAGGGATAAGGCAAGTTGTTATACACCAGTACATGATTGTGCGGCTTTGGAAGTATGAGAAGGGACAACGTAACACTTTGGGGTTGATTTACTAAAGGCGAATAGATTTTGCACTCTGCAAGAGCAGTGGCTCCAGAGCTTAGTAAATGAGCAGAAGCTCTGCTGACTTCCATCATCCAATCATATTCAGGCTGTTTTTTTATTTTCCTTGCATGTGATTGGATATTCTTTGCAAAGTGAAGCTTTACCTCATTTTCCAAGCTCTGGAGCAACGGCACTTTGCATAGTGAACAGTCTATTTGCCTTTAGTAAATCAACCCTTTTGTCTGCACTGCTCTCATAGAGCTCTCTTAAAAGGAACCATATACTAATATCTTCATATTACTGGAATCAAAATGTTGCTGTTGAGATGGAAATGTTACATAATTATTTCTGTTTAAAAAAACAACAACTCTTATTTAAATACAGATAGTACTATACGGGTGTGGATCCAGTGTTGTCTATTTCCATTTTTCAAAGAATTGATAAAAACATTATTTCTAGTGAAGTGTTATAAAACACAATGCAGAGCTCCCAGCTGCCCCTCCTTTGGAGCCAAATCCATCTGTTGCTCTTTCCTCCTTAGTTGTCCCTCTTTCTTGTCTTGATGTATGGATCTCTATAATATCTATTATTTAACTATAAAAAGTGTTTTACTGCACTAAACCTTTTATCCAACCTTCAAATTATTTAATTTGTTGTTTAAAAAAAAAAAAGGAATTATTTGATAAAAAAGCAATTTTGGGTTAAGCCACTTTTTTTGTGCAATAATATTCATAGTCCACAATACTGAAGACATGGCAGGGGCGTGTACATGGGCGTCCGCTGAACTTTTTTCAGGGGGGGGCATCATTTTAAGGTCATCCATGCTCTGTCCCTTTTTGACAATGTCATAAAGGGGAGGGGCTTAGTCATTATGACATAAAGCGCAGGCATGCAAAGGTTTGAGAAACCTGATGCAAAAGCTTAATAGAAGGATCAAGCTGCCATTGTCTGATTAGCAATTTCTATTTTTTTTAAACCCCCCCCCCCCTCTAGCGACCAAATAGCGCCACTAAAACGACGGTAAAGTGCCGCTAAAACTAGCGGCGCTTTACTGATAACATGGCCAGCTGGCAGTGTGAAATAGCTCTTGAGGATAATTCCGCTTCACTCCGGGGCAATTGACCCCTCTTGCCCTATGGAGCGGACGCCCATGGGCGTGTCCTTTGCCTACTTACTTTGTGATATACAGTATTATGTCCTTCTTTCTCACACTGTTGGGAGGTATGTACTATGTAAAACACTTAACTGTTGCCACCTGCGTAACACATATACAGGGGGGGTCTGTGCTGATAATCAGCACATTGATTATCAGCACAACCCCCATCAAAAGGTGCCCATCAGCTGCCAATCAGTGCCAAACACCTATCAGCCTGTGCCCCATAATAAATGGATGTCAGTGCCGATCAGTGCCCACAACAGAGCCCAAAAAAGTGCCAATCAGTGCCCCATCAGTAATGCCTGTCAGTGCCCAATCAAAGTTCCAATCAGTGCCCCATCAGTAATGCCTGTCAGTGCCCAATCAAAGTGCCAATCAGTGCCACTTAGTAATGCCTGTCATTAGTAGCTCCTCATCGGTGCTGCCTATCCAGTGCCACCTATCAATGCCCTCAGTGCCTCCTACCAGTGCCGCCAGTGCTGCCTATCAGTGCCAATTAGTGCCACCTATTAGTGCCATCAGTGCCACCTACCAGTGCCGCCAGTGCTGCCTATTAGTGCTGCCTATCAGTGCCCATCATTTTTTTTATTTTTATTGTGAAACAGTAAGGCCGGATTCACACTTGTGGGGTGCAAATTCCAGCTCTGTTATCTCTGCAAAGAGATAACAGAGCTGTTCAGTGGATCATATGCATTGTAGATGCAAATTTGCTGACCAGGGAGAGGGGAGGGGGAGGGGGGAAGTGTAGTGAGCTGGGAAAAAAGTCCTGTTCAGAACGGAAGACATCTGTGAACCAGACGTGCCCATAGAAGATAATGGGCCTGAATTTGCACCTGAGCCGCACCGCAATGCCTAGAAAATGCACACGTTTTTTCGGCACTGCGCACCACGAATGCATCACACATATGTGAACTAGCCTCATAAAAATTTATGTATTTTCTAATGACATGCGAATTGGATGCATTTTAAGCCGCATCCAATTCGCATAGGTGTGAACTCGGCCTAAAGGGCGAACCAAAAGTGTAATATTAAACAAGCTCTATCATAAAACAATGACGTGAGTAACAATGAATATAAATAATAAGCTGATAAAGTTCATATTTCTTTCAAACATTGCTGTGAAAAAACATGAGAAAATGTTCATCTGTGTATACTCCAATCACCATGTGATAATAAAGTGCAAATGCTTCAAACAAAGTGCTTCACCCGAAGTGGTATATTAAAGCGCTCACCAGATTGCCTCAGCCACCAAGTGATCCTCAGGCGTTCAGCATGAATCTACTGTCAGCAGATCACCCAGATCTCAAACCAATCGGGAATAGTGTAAAAATGGATGACTCCTTCTTATTAGATCAGCTCACATCCACATCTTCCAGTTATCTGCAAACTTTGGCTCCACATTAAAAGCCACAAAAAGGCATGGATAGTGTGATAATGTTTTTTTTTAATGTCTTAAAATCAACACTAATGCCTTGTACACACGATCGGATTTTCCAATGAAAAAAGTCCGATGTTTTTTTTTCATCGGAAATTCCGATCGTGTGTGGGCCCCATCGGATTTTTTTCCGTCAGTGTTTAGAAATAGAACATGTTTTTTACAGGACAGGAGGCTTTCCGGTGGCCAATCAAACAAGAATCAGCACTGTGGGAGGGGTTTGCCTGAGAAAACATGAGAAAATAATTTTCTCTTCCTGTATTGCTTCAGTTAAGACACGATCCGACTTTGGATTTGAAATCCATTGAAATCAATGGATACAAGTCGCCTAGAAGTCGGATTGAAGTCGAACAGGAACCTTTTCTGAAGTCGGAGCGACTTGAGTAGTGTACATTAAGACAGTTCCATTCACTTACATTAATGCCGCGTTTCCACTGAGCGGATCGGTTCGGTACGGTACGCTATTTTGGGTGTTTCCATTATGAAAGCGTGCCATAAAACCGAACCGTACCGCACCATTCTGGGTCCTGCTTCAGATGTGGAGCCATAGAAAATGGTATGGTTTGGTTAGGGCGGAGCTACAATACATTCCACTGATTGGCGGACACGCTAGGCATTTTTTCTAAACCCTGAATGCCACCTGATGGTCCGACTTGCAGTGGAAACGCTCACCAATATAGACCGGACCATTCAAACCGTTCCAAACTGTACCGACCCGAACCGTTCCGCTCAGTGGAAACGAGTAAGGTGACCAGATTTTTTTAATGAAATCCGGGGACATATTTTATTTTTTTACTAGTAATGGTGGCAATCAGCGACTCTCTGCCCATCACCGCCCACCTCACAGCTTGTCAAGACTTACTCTCCAGGCCCCGGCTACTACTGGGTGGGGAGCAGAAGAAGATCACTCCACCAGGGAAGGCAAGGAGATAAGCAGGCAGGCGGCTGGCCGGGACTTGAGCCAAGACAGAAGAACATGCGAGCGGAGCTGAATGGGCATGCACCAGAAACTGAAGAAATATTTCCTCCGCTCCGACCACCACATGATCATCAGAAAGGGGCACAGATAATGGAAAAAAATACACCTCCCTAAGCTAGTAGGAGCGGCGGAGTGGGGGGGTGTAATTCAGAATTTATTTTTTTTATTCTGCACTGACTGTCTTTAAAATTGCCCAGCCCCTGTTCAAATCCAATCCGGGGACAAAACGGGGGACAGACTTGCTCCGGGGACAGTGTCCCCAATCCGGGGACTGTCCCCTGAAACCGGGGATATCTGGTCACCCTAACTTACATTGCTTTTCTCAACAGCGCGACTCAGGGCGACTTGGGAAGACTTCAAGTCGGATCCCAGGTCGCCCCTGGGTGAACCGACTCTCACTGTTTCACTATTTGCCTATTAGTTATCACTAATTTTAGAGCAGCATCAGTTGTCTCACAGTGCTTATAAGGTTTTGTAGTTTGGCACCCTTATTAGCTTTTTTTAAATTGTCTGCTTTATTTTCGTTTATAGCGCAAAAATTTTAAACCGCAGAGTCGATCAAATACCACCAAAAGAAAGCTCTATTTGTGGGAAGAAAATGATACAAATTTATGTTGGGTACAGTGTTGCATAACCGCGCAATTGTCATTCAAAATGCGACAGCGCTAAAAGGTAAAAATTGTCCTGGGCAGAAGGGGTGAAAGTGCCCTGTATTGAAGTGGTTACGTTTTTGTAAGACCAGAATTATTTTGTGTCTTACCAAAACAGGATATTTTAGTCAACAGATGCTGTGTTGACTATGCTAATGCCTAAAATTAGCAGAAGTATTGGTTGTTTTTTTATTTATTTTTTATCATGTTCATCTTAGAATATTTTACAGGATTCATTAATGACCCACAGATAGAGATTCTAGGCGTTGTCTGTTCTCTAATAGCCAGGCTTTATGTGTGTTCCTTCTTCTGTTGCTCCTTTCATGCAGCTATTTCCAAGCTGACCCTCTTGCATAGGTTTCTCTAGCTTTCTCAATAATAAAATGTTTCTTCTCTGAAGCAGTAAAAGGGTGTGCTTAATTCCTACAGGACTCCAGACATAACTCTTGCATTTTAAATTTTACATGCCCTGGAAGATAAGGTAATGCTAATGAGGATTAACTGTCTTTGAAAAGGACCTTCCTCACCTCTTTTGTAGCTGTAAAAAAATGCTTTGAGAAACAAACAGGTCATTGAGAGAAGCATGTCTTAGATATCAAGGAAGAAAGAAACACTTGCTGTGCAAAAAGAAACACTAATATTATATATTTCTGATGGAATTATACACATCTACTGCTGTGACAGTGGACATTAGTAAATTGATTCAGAGATGTGAGAAATGGAAATTCAAAGCACAGCATAGTAGCTCTCCAATGGTCTAAATAGACAGGTTACCTTAAAGTCGTTTTCTACTATTACTTTAAAGGTTGGAACTCTGGCACCCACTGTTGCATTGATTAGGACACACTGCAAAGGCCTGATGCAATTGTCAATTGTCAGCTCGTTTGGCTAATATCATTCAACAAGGGATCTGAGTATTCAGAAATGAAAAATAGACCTTGAAATGATCCTCTCGTTACCCAACAAGTGCATCCCTTATTCTAGGTATATTTGGCATTGTCCATGTTTTTGTGAAGCAATAACAGGGTATGCTGGGTTATCCACATGCATGTAGTGCCCCTTTACTTTTCAGGGGTGCTATGTACTTAAATTTAGGGGTTGGTCTGAGCTAGTAGCCAGGCTCAGACCACTTTGATTTGTTAGTACCCGCTTCTGCCTATGTGATGTAGCCTGACACACAGTTCCCTGTGGCCTGTAGGTTAGGGTGACCAGACATCCCCGGTTTCAGGGGACAGTCCCTGGATTGAGGACACTGTCCCCGGACCAAGTCTGTCCCCGGTTTTGTCCCTGGATTGGATTTGAACAGGGGCTGGGGCAATTTCAAAGACAGTCAGTGCAGAATAAAAAAAAAACAGAATTACACCCCCCCCCCCCCCGCTCCGCCGCTCCTACTAGGGAGGGGGGTTACATTTTTTTCCATTATTTGTACCCCTTTCTGATGATCATGTGCTGGTCGGAGCAGAGGGAATATTTCATCAGTTTTGGGTGCATGCCCTTTCAGCTCCTCTCGCATTTTCTTCTGCCTTGGCTCAAGTCCCGGTCAGCCGCCTGCCTGCTTATCTCCTTCCCTTCCCTGGTGGAGTGATCTTCCTCTGCTCCCCACTCAGTAGTAGCCGGGACCCGGAGAGTAAGACTTGCCAGGCTGTGAGGCGAGCGGGGTGGCGACGGGCAGAGAGTCGCTGATTGCCGACATTACTAGTAAAAAAAAAATATGTCCCCAGATTTCACCTAAAAAATCTGGTCACCTTACTGTAGGTGGCACTGCCATATCAGGTCAGGGTTGAATGGTGGGTGACATTGCTATGCCTTAGGGCAGCCATTCTCAGCTAGGGTTCCTCCAGAGGTGGCTAGGGGTTCCTTGAGCTGTTGCTGATTTACCTCCTGTTTGATGGTGCCTACATAGTTCTGAGCCAATTCCACTTGGAGGAGCCAGTGATATGACACCAATGATCTTTATAGCTCTCTGTAAAGGGGGCCATTCTTACCACCACTGTAAAAAAGGGCATTTTTCTCACTGACCACCAAAGTAAGGGGCATTGTTCCCACTGACCCCCAATAAATGGGTTTTATCAGGGGTTCCGCGAGATCTGAAAATTATTTTAAGGGTTTCCCTGTGGTAAAAAGATTGAGAAAGGCTGCCTTAGGGTGTCCTCTCTCGGCAGCGGTATGGTGGGCGTGGTTTACCTGCTGTGCATGCTGGGAAAGGATACATAAGGGGCAGACACCATTCTTTTGGGGAGGGGAAGTCAGGAGTCTAGAGTGTGGGCAGTTCGTGCCACCCAGCCCTCCAGGCCAAGGGTGTGCACATGCATCGGTCTCAGGCACCTTTAGCCTGGGGCTGCAACTCCACTAGTAGGCCCAGCACCTTTAGCTGGGGCCTACCTCCAAAAGAAGAATCCCAGGGTGCCGGGAAAGGGTGGACCCGCTCTAAGAAGAGGAGACCGGGGGAGGACCTTTCTCATGGACCGGTGAGAGTTCACGGTGAAAGAGAGGCCTGGTTACCTTCTGGAGGGATTCAAAGATCCATCACAGGCCTTGCAACGTGCTATCACTGGCACCTGTCCTTGTGTTGCAACAGCCGAGAAGTTTGGGACTTAAAGATTCTGTGGCAGAGGATCTCCCAATCGTATCTCTAGGAAACCTAAAAGTGAACGTTCGAGCATCACTCCGGCTGCTAGGATCCGCTCTTACAGGGGACTATCTGGGTGGGCTAAACCCACTCAAGATCGAGTAGAGACTATGGTACCAGTTTCTCCCAAACCTTACTGTCCTTTCTCTCATCCACCTTTCCTGTCTGCTGAACTTGAACTTGCTTATAAAATAAACTCAGCGTTGGAGTTAAAATGGTGTGGACATTGGCCTTCCTGGGGGAAAAATAGAGACTTGTCCCTATACTCTAGGTCTAGGAGATGAGAACCAGTCTGCTAGGATACCTTGCTGCAGGACCCAAAATTGTTAACACGGCTCAACCTCCTCAAACAGGAGGGTACGGGCATATAGCGCGGTGTGCCTTGACCTGCAAGTGAGCCAAAGGCAGGAAAAGGTCCGTGTGCTACATGCAGAAACATGACAGTTGAAATCTCAACTCTATTATGGAATCATTCTGTTTGTTGTGAGTAACATCTGTGCTCACAGGTGACCCCTAGTCTTGGCCTAATGTCCCCCTTGTTAGGTGGTAGTAGTGGAAGAACACGGTGACAAGGTTGACCTCCTGGGACTTATCTATGTATATACAGTATGTGTATCTATATATGTGATTGCTTACATGGGAGCACAAAAATGTATAGCTGAGTAGCAGGCTTTGTTCCAAAGTTAAACAGCAGCAAAAGAGATGGTCAAATAGGGGGCTCAGTCTTACAAGTGGAAAGTCTTACTATGGCCTTACAGTGAGATAAACATGTACAATCCAATTACCCAATTTTGTATATTCATGGCTTGCAGACAAATTTCAGTCCACTAGAAATATCTGTTGGTACCAGTGTTGCCAAACGTCAGTATTTTTACTGGCAGTTTGGCAAGCCAGTAAAAAAACAGGCAATTCTCTCCCGCCAGTAAATGCCAGTAAAAGTAAAAGGTTGCCAGTAAAAAATATGGCTATGATGCTCGGCTTGGTCCGGAGCCATATGAGACCATCCGAGTGCCTGCTGCAATGTGATCGGGTGGCTCTGGCGGAGGCGGTACCTGAGCATGTCGTGTGATGTTATGGTGCAATGGAGCCAAGCAGAGCAGCCTGAGCCACGTGTGCGGGTCTGCAGTATGGGAGCAAGGCAAGCTGGGACCGGGACTGTCATTGCTGTTTAGACTGAAGTGGACTGGAGGAACCACTTGGCTTGGAGAGAGACTGTCACTGCACACTGCTGTCAGTGTCACTGTGAGAGTCAATTTTATGTGTGTGTGCCGTCCATTCTAATTTCTGGCCCTCCTAAGTCCTGTCCCTGAGCTACTTACTATATCGAAAATAAAATAAAAAATATGTTTTTTGCCTTATTATCTACCTTAAATCACATTGCTAATTGCATATTGTATTTGTTTGTAGCCTAAATACTGTAATTTGCACTTAAAACTGTAATTTTGTAACTTTTGGAAATGCCAAACTTGGCTGTGCCGGTAAATTTTGGGTGTTGTATCAGTAAATTTTAATCTGGTAGGTTGGCAACACTGGTTGGTACTCATAGACATGCCATTGGGGGTACACTAATTTGAACCTCTAGATTACTTCTGATGCTTGCTTTGATCCTTCCAGCAAACCAGAAGCAGCCATGTTTATTATTATCGCATTTACTGTTGAGGAGATCTCCCTTCGCTTCCTGTCTTAGCAACCACTCTTAGTGGGACAGTAAGTGAGGGGGATCTCCCCAAAAGATATATTATGCCACCAGTACACCTTCTTATGCTGCGTACACACGGTCAGAATTTCCGACAGAAAAAAGTCCGATGGGAGCTTTTGGTCGGATATTCCGACCGTGTGTATGCTCCATCTGACTTTTTCTGTCGGAAATTCTGACGGACTTAGATAGAGAGCAGGTTCTCTATTTTTCCGACGGAAAAAGTTCCTATCGGAAAATCCATTCGTCTGTATGCAATTCCGATGGGAAAAAAAACATGCATGCTCGGAAAACAATTTGACGCATGCTCGGAAGCATTGAACTTCTTTTTCTCGTCTCGTTGTAGTGTTGTACGTCACCGCGTTCTTAACGCGCAAAAGTTCAGAGAACTTTTGTCTGACTGTGTGTATGCAAGCCAAGCTTGAGCGGAATTCCGTCGGAAAAAAAACATCCAACTTTTTTACGACGGAAATTCCGCTTGTGTGTACGCGGCATTACTTGAATTAAAGTGACACTGGTAATTTAGCATACTTCAGGTGGTAATCAAGTACAATGCATTGTTTCAGAGCAGCACAGGGTTCTTTCATCAAGGTGCAAGGGACATTTGCCTGTCCCACGTGCCTTGCAGAAGGAATCCTGCGTTGCTTGCAAAACTTGCACTGTACTTGATTGTAACCTGAAGTATGCATCAATAAAATAATTGTTTTTATTCAGAGAAGGTGTACTGGCTTCATTTATGCCTATAGTCTACAGCAGGGGTCTCCAAACTTTTTGAACAAAGGGCCAGATGACTGTCCTTCAGATTTAGAGGGCGGCTGCACGGCGGCTGGTGTTAATGTGAGTAAAGAATGCCCCATCATTTGTATTAGTTGGAGGAATATTGCCCCATTGTTGGTATTCGGGGAAGATATAGTGCCCCATCAATGTTGTCATTGGGAGGATATGTGTTCCATTGTTGTTATCAGGACAAAGAATAATGCCACATTTTTGGTGTCAGTGGGAGAAATAGTGCTGCATTGTTGGTATCAGCACAAGGAATAGTGCCCCATCATTGGTGTCAGTTGAAGAAATAGTGCCCCATCATTACTATCAGTGGGAATAATAGTGTCCTGCAGTGGGAGGAATAGTTTTCTATCAATGGTGTCAGGGGGAAGAATAGTGCCCCATTGTTGGTATCAGTAACAGGAATTTTGCCCCATTGCTGGTATAGAAGGAATCATGCCTTGTATCAGTGGGAGGAATACTTTGGAAACCACTGGTCTACAGGATCCCATTTGTTGTTTGTTAAAGCACCCTACCAAGCAAGGCAGAACCTGATGTGCTGTGGAGATATATTAACCTCTGTGGCGGTACGATTCTGTCAACTTTGAGGTGCTGAAAGCGGTACCATTATTCTGCATGGAACTTTTTCTGGACAAAGAGAGCAAGTGTCACGAAAATGACCTTTACCCCCACAGTAAAGACACAGACCAAGAGTTCTGCGCCTATCACGTTCCTCGGGGGATAGCCTGGTCCGACCCAGCTGCATGGGTTCCTCAGCTGGTAGGAGATGCTCTACGGGTCGAAGAGAGGGGAGCTCAGGCTGACTAAGAACCAAGGAGTGCTGGCGTTGCTTTTCTAAGGTCCTCTCCTGAAAGCGAATATCTATCTGGTTACACAAGGAGATAACGCCGGCCAGATCAGTGGGGATGGTTCTTCCTGCTAATTCATCCTTCACTCTATCAGACAGGCCATGCAAAAAGGTTGCGACTAAGGCCTCATTGTTCCAGCTCAACTCAGCCGACAGTATGCGGAAATGAAGGGCATACTGTCCCACAGAAGCAGACTCTTGGTGGAGACGTAAAAGGGCGCTGGCCGCTGAAGAGACACGAGCCGGTTCTTCGAAGATATTCCGAAAAAGTTTCAAGAAGCCAGACAGGCTAGAAACCACTGGATCATTCAGTTCCCACAGAGGGGCTGCCCAGGCTAAAGCTTCACCAGAGAGGAGGGAAATGATATAGGCTACCTTAGCCCGATCAGACAGGACGTTTTGGGGCTGGAGCTCAAAATTAATCATGCATTGGCTAAGGAACCCCCTGCAAGCCTTGGAGTCCCCAGAGAAACGGGACGGAGCTGGCAGTTGTAGTGAGTGTGTGGCTGCGACTGGTGCAATAGGTGCAGCCGCTGGTTGTATTTGAGGTTGCGGATTCAGGGTTCCCAAGGAGGCCTGAAGCTGCTCGAAGCGAGAAGCCAGATCCTGGAGGAATCGCATCACCTGAGTCTGATTCGATTCCTGGGTTTCAAGTCTGCAAACTATGCCCTGCAATGGATCATCCGCGGGGAGCAGGATGTCAGCCGGGTTCATGGCTGATCAAACTGTCAGGTCACCTACAGCCAGGTGACAGATGCACACCATAGGGGGACAGGAGTGCACGGCAAGGTAGTGAACCCTATGGCTGACTGCTGCGGATAGGAAACTGGGTGGTTGTGGAAAGCGGGACCAGAGGAGCACAACCGGGATCCTATAGGAAGCTAGAGCCAAGATTCCCCAGGGCACGGAGTCTTAGACCCAGCAGGTCTTCTCCAGAGCCTCCAGTGGTGAGGATGTTATGCTGCAGGCTAGGTCCAGGTCGCCGCCCCTAGAGTCTCCTAGCTCACGCCCCATAGGATAAGGGGACAAGAGGGGAAGCAGCAGCACAAGATATAAGAGTAACGAATAACAAGCTGAAAGTCAAGGGCCACAAGCAGACAAGGATAACGAAAGACAAGCCAAAGGTCAAGGGTCACGAGCAGACAGGGATAGTCGGGGACAAGCCAATAACGTAACAGAGACAGACGTAGCACACGGCAGGCAGGAACCCAAACACACAATGCCTAACAAACACATTGATCAGCAAAGCAGGCTTGCAGTGCACAGGTTAATATAGTGTTCTGTGATAGGGCCTGGGGTGGAGTCAGGCTGGGAGGAGATTATAAAGGAAGCCAGGTGAAAGGGTTCTGGCCTCTAAGATGAACACATGGGAAGGAAGGTAAGCTGACAGACAAACACTACTGCATATCCATGACAGTAACTTCCCCTGTATCCTGCAATGCGATCCCGAGTCTGGCTCGGGGTTACCACTTTAGGTACTGAAATCTTACCCCGACTTCTTCAAAAGGGACACAGACAGTGATAAAACCTGGCTGATGTATTTATTATTTCACACTTTACCAAGAATATAGTCTACTATTGATGTATGTGTCTCTTTTAGTGAAATAACCTATTAATCCTTATTTCTCTGGAACAGGAAATTTGGTAATTCTTCCAAATATGAACATAGCCAGCAGTAAAAACAAAACCAAACAAAAATCCCAACCCTTCCCCACTCTAATGCCGCGTACACACGATCATTTTTCCCGTCGGGAAAAATGAATTATTTTTTTTCGCCGAGAAAAACGATCGTCTGTGGGCTTTATGCCGTTTTTCTCGTTGAGAAAAACGGCAGGAAAAACGACGAGAAAAATTAGAACATGTTCTAAATTTTCTCATCGTTTTTTCCATCATTTTTTTCCGCGGCAGTTTTCCCATAGGGAGACACTGCCGCGGAGCCCACAGACGGTCGTTTTTCTCGTCAAAGAAAAAAATGACGGGAAAAACGGTTGTGTGTGGGGGAACATGCCGTTCCCTCGTTTTTCTTTTTTTTTCATGCCGTGATTCACGGCGGTGTTTTCACCGCCGTGAATCACGATCGTGTGTACGCGGCATAAGAGAACTTGGGAAAAAAAGTTTTAGCTTTAAAAAAAAAAAGTCTACTTCTTCAACATAGGCCTATGTTACACTGGCGGAAGGTTTCCCCTCTATTCTTGTTCTGGTGGCAACTCAAAACTTGGAATTTTCTGTCACTTTCACTCTTGGTGATATTAGTAAACAGCTCAAATCGAGAGGGTGAATATCCCTAGCCATAGACAGCAATAAGGACCTTACAGGTGTTCTAATCCCTCTCCATTCTATGAAAAACGAAAAACGAAATGGTTATACTTTAACAGTACATTCATATGGAATAATATAATTTTTTACTTATTGCTGTTAGGTCAGGTTTAGAGGCGGTTAAGGGGGACAACTGAGGACACTGCCTGCTGAGTAAAATAACTACAGTATTGACCTATATGGCTGCTTCACTCGTCGTTGACATCCCGGTCCCCTCCATGGCTTGGTTAAATGTCTACTCGCAAACAATTAGCATGGCTATAAGCAATGAGCAGAGAGGCTGCAGTTTGTAGGGAAAGACCGATTGCACTTAACCTTTGAAAATGTCATTACAGAAGCCACTTTGTACTAATGAGTCATTTTATTTTTTTTCTGGGAAAACTTTACCGGAGGGGAGGTGTGGACGGAGGCGAAGCCTCGGCCACCTACTCTTTGAGCGTAGCTGCGAAACAGCTTCGTCTTTGAGCGCCTTGGTTCACCTCACTTTAATTGGTCTCGAGTAATAATAACTGTTTATTTTCCCTGCCTGAAGAAAGCCATCAGTAAGATCACAAGCCTGGAGCCTTCATTTCAGAAGCTGTTACATTTTGGGACTCATAGTGTTTGGGGAGCAATCAGTGTAAAGCCTTTCACTGTACTCCTTGCGTAAAATAACATTTAAATGGAACGGATCAGTCACAGCAATAAAACATGTGGCAAAAGAGGGCCACTCGGACGTTAGAGGGACCCCTACCAATTATGTGCAGTTCAAAGTGGTTATTAGTTATACGGCCCAACAATGAAATCTAAAAAAAAAACGCGTTGTACAGCTCTCCGGCAGCACGGCAGTTATGTAAATTATTAGCATAAAACGACATAGGCATGAAAGTGTTTTGCTTGTCTTTATGTGGAAAATTAAAGTTAAAATATCATTAGCATCATTGTATCGCCATTTATTTAATTTGCCCACCCACACTTTCCCCATGAAAATGATTGTGTCGGAGTCCTAATTAGCATAGGCATGAACTGATAGTAATTACAAGAATAGTGACCCAACGGCAGAAGTCATTTGATAATAATTAAGTCTTTACTATCATTGCTAAGCCATCATTCTGCTTGAAGGTGCTATTGGAGGAATGTGAAACAGAATGTATGCAATGTTTTCTAATCAAGATGGTTTTTCCTTTCGTGGTAACGATATGTTCCATGTAGGGTCCCTGTCTGTTTCATAGGTGTACAGAACATGCATTCTTTCATGAGAAACTATCACAAGAGAAGAGAAGCAAATGTGCTGTTATTCCAGATTCCATTTTTGAGCAGTAGCTGCCTGGCTGTCATGCTGAACCTTGAGCTTTAGCAGTTTCTGATTTTCTGACTGTAACAAGTACGTGGCCACAAGCCATTTGACCACCTGCAATGGGATCACATTTATGCAAGATATACAGATTTGCGTAGGTTACCTATGTGTATCAACCAGTGCATATTACATCATTGCTGAAAAATTTAAGCAGGAAGAATCTATTGTTAGAGATTTATTGATGGACTTGCACTGATATATATGAAGCAGTAAAGTACAGTGGAACCTCAGGTTGCGAGTAACGCGGTTAACGAGTGTTTCGCAATACAAGTGTAGCGGGTATGTACTTTCCCGGGTGTAAATTTGAACTTGGCAGAGACATTGGTGATGTGTAATTCCCCGCAGCCCAGTAGGTGGCGCTGTCGCCCTGGGTTGGGGTTGAATCATTGCTGTGTGCCGTACCTTCTTTTTGTCCTCCCTCGGCAGCGGTATGGTGGGGCGGGGGCGTCGGTGACACTCGGAGCCGTTCGGAGCCGCTCGGAAACATTTAGAAATACTCAGTTCCCGAGGGTTTCTGAGTGCATCCGAGAAGTCAAAAACTTAAGACCCACCACTTCTGAAGGATCAGGACGATAATGGATACAAAATGCCTTGAGGCGATTAAGTTCGCATTTGTAGCGCTATACAAGTTACTCACTCACTCATTGACTTCTATGGGAAAACTCGCTTTGTGCTTTGGATTACAAGCATTTTTCTGCGACGGATAATGCTTGTAATCCAAGGTTCCACTGTATAATCACTGCGCATTGCTATTGGGTGAGAAAGCTGCACCATAGATATAGGCAGTGAGATAAATGTACTTCTTAATTACTGAATGAAAAAAAAATCACACAAAAAGAGAAGTCAAAATCATGTGAAAGTGCCCATAGATATTAAATAACAGTCTCTTGGTTCTGTTACTTTTGGTTGATTGGGCAATGATCAAATGTCAATGTGGCACCAGTAGCTGAGGCTTCCTAAGGTGATAGGTGTCAGAAAATCCTTGTTCAGTTCCTATTTCCTCCTGAGAAGTCAGTGATGGAGAAGTTTGCAGCACGCCTCCCTTAACCTGCACCATCGTTAAACCAGCCCAAGGTAAGCCAGCATCCAGATAAGGGCATTCAGATTGTACCTTCACCTCAGACTATCCTTTACTCTCTGTGGTGAGCTGAAGACACAGAGCCAAAACAAACTTTTTTTTTTTTTTTCAACTGTGGTTTTCAATGAAGCTTTTAATCTGATTGGAAGCTGTGTGGCAAAACAGAGGCATATCCACATACTGTATAGTAATTAGAAAATAATTACAATAATAAATTGAAATAAAACATGGTTGCTTTGTATTACAGCACTTTCCATACATACTGTGCATGTTGCGTCACCCTAAATTAAAACGAAATATATTGACAAAACATTAGTAAACAAACAAACATATCAAACTTTTGTGGTATCTATACAACATATCAAAGCTTTAAAGTAGAGGATAAAGAGACTGGAAACACCTCCAGTTTGCCAGTGAAAACTACTCAGGGAAAAGATACACTTTCATCAGAAGTCAATAAAACTAGCATCCCAATTATTTTCAAAGGGGCCAGGTGTCCACTCCCACTCCACAGATACTATAATGTTTTCAGATTCAGGGCATTTTCTTACCCACTGCACAGGTCCAGGAACAATTAAAAGTCTCGTCCCAGGGTCACACCTGGTTTTAAAGGCTACAATGCTGTGGGGTACAACTTATAGTCACTGTGTATACACACTACTCCTAGCTGGCACTGGTTCCATTGTTCAGGTCCACAAGCTGGTTATGGACCAAGGTAACCAGGCTCCCGGAGTCTAGGAGGACATTTACACTTTTCCCATTTATCTTTACCACCTAGTTTGGCATGTTAGAGTCTGTGACCAGATCTGGACATGAAAGAAGAACAACTGATGGTCCATAGGCTCTTGAGTCAGAGCCCACTTACTAAATTGCCAACACTATGGATACTCACTTCATCTGCCCGGGCTTCCCAAATGGAGCCTCCCAACAGAAGATGACGATCTGACTGTTCTTGTCAGGTCTCTCTCTCTTGTCTCTCCTTTAGAGGTTGTAAAGCTATATGTGCATTGGTTGCTACAGAAGACCGCCTCTTGATTGCTGGGGATCTCAAAGCTGTAGATTTAAGGGAAGTGGAGCTCAATGTCAGAAAAATGCTCTACTAGCGGATTGGTTAATTTTATATCACCATGGTTCACCCACTTTTGCAGCTCTGGAGGTAAAGCTCTCAGGAACCAGTTAGCAGTGACCCTTTCCACAATTTGAGGCCCTGCAATAACCTCAGGCTGCAGCCATTGTTTAGCCAGCTTAATCAGGGCCTACATTTTGGAATGATAAGACCCCTCTTTCCAGTAGCTCTAGCTGTGTACATGCTGCAGCACACCCTGAGGTTGTCACCTCCAGACACTGGAAGGTCTGGAGGGCATGGTCTGAGGTCAGATCTGAATATGCCTTTTGTGAGTTTCCTGATATCAATAAGACAAGAAGAGCTGCCCATGATTCCAAAGGTCTTAAGTTCCTTCTGAAGTTCTCTTGAAAGTTCAGAAGAAGGCTTCTTCATCATCAACATCAACAAGAGATAAGCATAACTTCTTTAGTCACATTATAAAGCTTTAGTCATCTTTTTAAAGAATATATATTTTTTTTTTAAACAAATGGTAGGAGTAGGAATTCTGAGGCATTTCTTGTAACCGAGTCCACTTCTTTAGAGGATTATCTACAATTATAAGAAGCATTGATCTCAAGTCTGTTAGAAAAAGTTCCCATTCAAAGCCACAGGCAAAACATTTTCCGACTTTCCATGGATATATTATAGGCTGGAAAGTAAATCAGGTTGAGGAAGATTCCCGAAAAATATATGTAGAACCAAACCAAAAGGGGTTTAAAAAGAGCAGGGAAAGCAAATTGGCCTCTTATAAATATGGTAGCTTCTTCAGGAGAGGCAGGAGAGATTTTCCTAATATCTAGTTAGAGCATTCAAAGATTTAGCTTAATGATTTTTAAATATTGTTTTAATACAAAGAAAAGAAAAACAGCACAAAAATATATACAGAAAACAGTATTATAAAACAGATATAAGCAACAGTAAAAATAAAAAGGTTTAAAAGTGAAACATACTTATTTAGAGTCCCATTGTATTTTGGTATAGTATGGTATAGTATATAGAGTTTACATTACTTGCAGATTAAATCCAGTCAGATATTGCAAGAGTCACTAGCCCTCATAGAGTCACTCTAAATAATGTTTAGATGTACCAATGTTAAAACATTGCTTGTGCAGCTACCTTTTCTTGTCTCTAAGACAGGATGGTACAAAGCTGCCCCACCTAATTTAGAGGTCTGAGGTGTGTTGTACAGTATGCATGCTGGAGTGTTTTATAATGCCCAAGGGAGGCACCCATACTGCCAATTTATCCTGGGAACATCTATATTTTCATATGACAAGGTTTCACAATCCATAAACCAGAATATAATTTAGAAGATATTTGTATATTTCACCTCAGAGGTCAATGTGTCTTACTAGATTTCTGGACCTTGTAGTATAGTTGTGGTTGATGTCTAAATGATTTGTATCTTCTTTTACATTATTAGAACCACCTTTTAGAAAGGTAACTCTATTATAGTAGGAATTAACCGCTTAAGGACCAGCCACTGTGTATATACGTCAGCAGAAGGGCACCTGGAGGCACAATCACGTACCTGTACGTGGCCCTTTAACTGCTGACGTCAGGGTCGCGCGTGCGCCGCCGCCGGCGCGCTCGCGACCCCCCTGCTTTCCCCATGAGTCGGGTCGCAGGTCTCGCAGACTCGATCACCGCGGGGATCCCCGCGATCGTCTCACGGAGGCATGGAGCGGAGAGATGTGTGTGTAAACACAACTTCTCCCCGCTCCGCTACTGACACTGTCAGCGATCTCCGCTCTGTGTAATCAGAGCGGAGATCGGTGACGTGTCACTCGTAGCCACACCCCCAAACAGTAGTAATCACTCCCCTAGGCACACTTAACCCCTCCAGCGCCCCTAGTGGTTAACCCCTTCACTGCCAGTGTCATTTTCACAGTCATATTTATTGCACTGATCGCTGTGAAAATGACAATGGTCCCAAAAATGTGTCAAAAGTGTCCGAAGTGTCCGCCATAATGTCGCAGTCACAAAAAAAATCGCTGATCGCCGCCATTATTAGTAAAAAAATTTTTTTTTATAAAAATGCCATAAAACTACCCCCTATTTTGTAAACGCTATAACTATTGCGCAAACCAATCAATAAACACCGATTGCGATTTTTTTTAAATAAAAATATGTAGAAGAACACGTATCGGCCTAAACTGAGGAAAAAAAATGTTTTTTTTATGTATTTTTTTGGGGATATTTATTATAGCAAAATGTAAAAAATATTGAATTTTTTTCAAAATTGTCGCTCTATTTTTGTTTATAGCGCAAAAAATAAAAACCGCAGAGGTGATCAAATACCACCAAAAGAAAGCTCTATTTGTGGGAAAAAAAGAACTTCAATTTTGTTTGGAAGCCACGTCGCACGACTGCGCAATTGTCAGTTAAAGCGACGCAGTGCCAAATTGTGAAAACACCTCTGGTCATTATGGTCCGTATTGGTCCGGTCCTTAAGTGGTTAAGGAACTTGTATAAACGTTGGCTGTGGAAGGTATTTAAGTTAATAACCCCAGCTTCACAAACATGTATTCCTAAGCTGCGTATCAGACCATTTATAACGTGACCATTTATAATGTGACCATTTACAACAGGGCCTCATCAGAAGTCCTTTGCAGACCCTGTGCTAGTTAAGTTTTATGACACTTCTGGATTTCTTATAAGCTGACTGCTTTTCATCAAATACGTTGATTTCCATAACTGCTTAGCACAGACAGATGATTTTAATCTGCCTGTCTTGTTACCAATGTTGACATTTTTGGAAAATGAGGGTGGTATAATGTTCAGCACCCCTTATTTATTCTCTCCATACAGTGTTAGACCTCACTATCATCATATGGGGAACTTGGGCTGGGTCAGAGACCAAAAAATTTACAATGTATCAAGTCCAGGGTTCTCCACCTCATGCAATACCCCAAATACCAAAATCCCTGAGAGTTTACAAACTTAAAGCGGAGATCCACCCTAAAGTGGAACTTCCGCTCTTTGGAACCCTCCCCCCCCCTCCGGTATCACATTTGGCACCTTTCAGGGGGGAGGGGGGTGCAGATACCTGTCTAAGATGGGTATTTGCACCCACTTCTGGGAATCCTCTCTGCGGGTATTCTGCGGGTAGTGCGTCCCTTCCCGCCCCCGCCCGTTGTGTTCTGGGAAACACACGGCTCCCAGGACACAGCAGGGACCAGTGAGGACAGCACTACGCGACTCGCGCATGCGCCGTAGGGAACCGGGCAGTGAAGCCAGAACGCTTCACTTTCTGATTCCCTCACCGAAGATGGCGGTGGGGGCAGCAGATAGATGAGCGATTGCTCGTCTTCTGCTGCAGACGTCGCTGGACTCCAGGACAGGTACGTGTCCTAATATTAAAAGTCAGCAGCTGCAGTATTTGTAGCTGCTGGCTTTTAATATTTTTTTAACGGCGGAGCTCCGCTTTAAAGCTGTAAATGAAATTTCATCCATCTGGCTAAAGGTTATGTAGCAAGGTTCAATCCAGCTAATATTTGAAGGGATTCACCTTTTTGTGAATTTTAGGTAATCTATAAATCACAGGAAGTTACCTGTGGAGATACCTAAATGTCCAAGATAACTCACATATAAACTCAAGATGTAAAATAGAACACTAATTAATGAGTAGAATGCACTGAGATTGTTGGAAATATTACATAAAAAATCTGAATTTGATTGGCTTACACATTGGCATGGTAAAAATTGTGAAATTTGACTTATTTTCAGATAATATTGGTAATGCATATTTACATATTGATGATGTATTTTTTTTGTTTTTTTTAGGTATCTATTATTTTAGGGATTGATATTTGTTGGTGATAATTGTTTTGGTTTTCTTTACCTTCTGTATAGGAGTTGTTCAATTTGGCATGGGGTTTTGATTGGTCGGTTTGGTTAACTAACTTAACTGAAAGTGGTCCTCGGTGGCCATGAAACATTGCGCTTTGGCAAATAAATATCCTTTGTACTTTGCACATATACAACAAAGAAAAAACAGAGATGACTGACTGTGCAGACAGTCATCTGGCTTTGGCTGCAATGAGATTAATCTCCCACACACAATGGAGTGCAGCGATTAGCTGAGATTTGGATTCACATTTAATAACTCTAATATTGCATGCGTGGGAAAGTGATTTCAGTAAGCTGCCAAATAGAATCTTATACATAATCTTAAAGTATGTCTTTGAAAAGTAGGCAATATTTTTTATGAACACATCTGTCAAGAATGCTAAAGGACCAATAAAATTAAAAGACTGGTCAACATACGTTGTAGAAGAGAGCTGCGAGGGTCTGTTCACAGTGCAGTTTAGTGCAGTAAAATTCTGGTTGAAAGTCCACTCGATTCAGTAGATCCTGTTCATGTCATAGCACCATGCATTTAGAAAATGTCACCATGCTGTATTTGTTATGCATTAAAAAAGACTGTTCAAATGAATGACATTGTGCAAAAATGGAATCATGAAAATGTATAATCTTGAAAGCTCTTCCCCCACTTTGTCAAACCCAAAAAAGTGCAAAGAACAAGTATCAAAATGCATGCAATGTTCATAAGTATGGGTCAGAGATTTAAATGTAATTTCCTGAATTTCAAGTAAAACCCTCACAAGCTTTTAAAGTAGAAAGTCATGAAATTATTTTGTTTGCATGGGTGCCCTTGTGAAGCATGTTAACCCCATCCTTAGGCTGTTTATAAATGATCCTGTTATTGTTATTTACAGCAGATGATTTCCTCCAGTGTAAAAGTGATCAGGGGGTCCGATCAGGCAGCTTGGTAAGGATGCAACCGGTTGCATCGGCTTCCCCAGGCACAGTGAGAGGAGCTGATGTTGTTCCTCCCATAAAATAAATAATGACATTTAAAAAAAATTTAAGTGCTCTGTCCCTCCATGCTTACACACAAATGTGAACTCACATGTAGGTCCCACAAGCATATGAAAATGGTGATTGTGCCACACATGTGAGTTATCGCCCCGAGCGTCATTCTAGTGCCGGACCTCCTGTGTAACTCTGCTCCAAGGGTGCATGCAATTTTAATGTTAGGTATCTATTTACTTGGAGTAACATCATCTGCTCCTCCAGATCCTGTCGGCACAGCAGATCGGTGCCCGGACTGCAATACACCTGAGGCAACTGTAAACCCCGCTGCCCGCGGCGGGATGGTTAGAAGCAGGCAGAACATGCCCAAACAACTGGGAGACAATCCACAGTGGCAGAGGGAGAAACTGAAGAAGTCTCCATCAACTGCTCCCCTGCCCAAAACAAATAAAAAGAAGACCTTCGGCAACCCCTCTACCCGGCTACAATGCTCATCCTCTATTAAGGATTATTTTAGATTTCCCCTGCCCCCATCTAAGGCTATTCCCAATGTGTCACCTACAAATAGTGATCAGGCAGAAGAGCAGAGAGAATGGGAAGAGGACATAGAAGAAGTTCATGCTGCAGCCAGCACCTCTAGTCAGTCTCCCACGGATACGGTTTGTAATGCCAATGAATCTACAGATGATTCTGACCTTATTTTGAAACATGTAATGGCTGCTATACAAACATGCCAAACAACATTAACTTGCCAGATTGATTTGGTCAAAATGGACCTCTCTCTTATGCGACATGACATGCAGAAAATGCACACTAGAGTGACCGAAACTGAACAACGAATCAGTGATGTGGAGGATGCTATTACTCCTTTAACTGCCGAGGCACATGCCGCTCAGCAACAAATGGCTAACCACTTTGCTAAATTGACTGACATGGAAGATCACCTGCGACAAAATAAACTGCGGTTTATGGGCTTCCCCGAGGGCGCAGAGGGCAAAGATCATGAATGATTCATGGAAACCTGGCTTAGATCTGTTATGCCATCTGATTCACTTTCACACCTGTTTGCTATTGAAAGAGCCCACAGAGTCACATTACGTCCTTTACCATCTGGGGTACCTCCTAAGCCCATCTTGCTGAAACTGCTGCACTACTTGGATAAAGAGGCCATTCTTTGGTCAGCTAGATCATTAGGCGATATAACACACAATGGCAACAGCATCTCCATATTCCCGGATTTTTAAGTGGCCACCCAGAAGCAAAGAGCAGCGTTTACGGCCATCAAACGTAGGTTGAGGGAAAAAAGTCTCTCATACAGCATGTTGTATCCCGCAAAGCTTCGTATGATTGCTAATGCCAAAGTCCAGTTCTTCACCTCTCCTATGGAAGCTTCCAACTGGCTTGACCATGTGAAGTGACTTCATTGACCTCTGCGTTGTCTCACTTTACCGCAGTGCCTTTCTTCGGAAGATCTCTGGAAAGTGTGGTTCTCAATTTGTCTTTTAATGTCCGCTGTGCCAGACTAATCCGTTCACAAATGCTGCTGTAGGACCACTTGTTGGATTCTCTTTGGGTTCTCCCTTTAGTTCCATTTTTTAGTTTTTATTTCTCTGTTACATGACTGTTACGGACACTTCCCTTGTGGAATTCCGTTGGTTATATGTCAAAACCCGCTATGTGTTACTTGGTCGGGCCGGTTGGGGGGTAGGGGATTTTTAGTTCTGTTCACGTTGTTCTGTTTTCACCAGAGTCAGAAATATTTACATAGTTATATATCTGCCATGGATGCCACCCCTATGTTGTACATAATGCCTCCGAAAATAATAGCTCTCCTATCCTACACTTATGTTTCCATGCTGGGTTATGACGCTTAATGTGATGTCCTGGAATGTTAGAGGTCTTAATGCTAGAATTAAACGATCACTGGTTTTTGGCCAACTTAAAAGGGCTAAGGCTCGGTTATCTTCCTACAGGAAATGCATATTTTGGGTTCCAGAGTGATGGCCATAAAACGTCCACATATAGTCCACACGTTTCATGCTACCTACTCCTCCTACTCTAGGGGAGTATCCATTCTAATCACCAAAGCTATATCAGTACAAATTGAGGAGGTAGTATCAGACCCAGATGGCTGCTACATTATTGTTGTGATTAGGTATCTGGATGCCTTTTATACCTTAGTCAATGTCTATTTACCCCTCCATTGGATATCTCTAGACTCCTTGCCTGTACAGGTAGAATCCTTCAGATTGCTAAGGGGACTATACTCATTGCTGGGGACTTTAATGCCACGCTGTCTCCCACACTTGACAGGCTGGAAGGGACAAGTCCCGTACACACTGCTTTATGCAATTGTATAGAGAGCTATGATTGGGTGAAAAAATGGCGACGGAAACACACAATTCTCTTGTCATTATGCCTCTCATAATACGTTATCAAGATTGGACATGGCCTTTACGCAACCGGAGACCCTAAGTAAAGTTGTAAATATATAATACTTGCCAAAAGCTATCTCTGACCATGCTCCTCTGGTCTTAAAATTACGGGTCACTGCTCTGGCGCATTAGCACTTTCTGGCTAGATGATCCCATGGTCTTGTATAAATGTAAGGATGACATGAGACAGTTCTTGATTAATAATGATCAGGAGGTTATCGAAGGAGTACGTTGGGATGCTTTTAAGGCAGTTATAAGAGGCTCCAGGAGGAGTCCATGAGCTTAAATGGGCTAATGATTCTAGGCTGAGTTAGCTAGGACAGTTACTGATTCAGAATCTGCTTATGTAAATGATCCCACAGCAGCTAAGTATCAAACTTGGAAACATGCTGAAAGGAAGTAGACTGTGGCCCTTACAGAGAAGACCCAGGAAAAAACTATTATACTCTATAGGGGACAAGAATGGCATTCCTGGCCAAACCTGCCTTTGAACCCCTTACTACCAGAATACTAGATAACACAGGATGCATGCAAGAGTCTACTGAGCATGTGATGGAGGCCTTTCTTCATTTTTATACAGAGCTTTAAACTTCCAAAGCTTGATAACCTACTGACAAGCTCTCCGGCTATCTTCAACAGGTACAACTTCCCTCTCTTACCTTGGAGGACAGGGAATTTATGGATAGCTCTATTCAGGTAGTGGAATTGGAAAGAGTGTTGGGTCAATTTGCCAAACATAAAACTCCTGGTTTAGACGGTATACCCATTGAGTGGTATCTAGCTCATAAAGATGGGGTTCTTCCTCGCTTATTGTCACTTTATAGCTACATTCTAAAAGAGAAAACGATTCCGGATTCTATGAGCGAAGCCCTGGTTGTGTTAATTCCAAAACCTAATAAAGATCCCACATTTTGTGAGTCTTACCGTCCTATTTCTCTGATTAACACAGACCTTATGATTCTCTCTAAATTACTTGCTAGTCGTTTAAATACTGTAATCACCGAACTAATCCACCCAGATCAAACCGGTTTTATTTCAGGCCACTCCACATATATTAACCTTAGACGATTGTATACCAATTTACAAGTTCCTAATGACTCAGTTACCCCTAGGGTGCTTATGACCTTGGACACCCACAAGGCATTTGACTCTATAGAGTGGCCCTTCTTAATATAAGTATTACGTAAATATGGTTTTGGAGAAACCTTCATTACTTGGATTAAGATCCTTTATGCCTCACCACGAGCACGTTTGAGGGCTGATGGCAAAATATCTGAACCTTTTTCCATTCAATGAGGCACAAGACAGGGATGCCCACTTTCTCCTCTGTTTTTGCTATGGCCACTGAGCCTCTGCCAGAGCTACTCAGAATTTGCCCCAGGTTAGAGGGCTCCAGAATGTTTCTTTGGAAGAAAAAGTTTCTTTATATGCCGATGACATGCTCTTATACAGTATGTGTCTGACCCATTGTCAATTACCCTGGAGATTATTCAAGAATTTGGGAAATTTTCAGGGTTCAGAGTTAACTGGACGTATTCTTGTATTTTTCCTATAGATGTGGGCCTTTCTCTTTTTTTACTCCCCGATTGTCCCTTACAACTTACGCATATTTTTAAATATTTGGGGATTCATATTCAACTTCCCCTATCAAACTACTTTGATGATAATATCCAACCGTGTATTTCGTCCTTTTGTACCCACTGGCTGAACCTCCCTCTTACACTCTTGGGGCGAGTAAACCTCTTTAAAATTTAATTTTTACCTACATTTTTATATGTCTTAGCCAACGCTCCAATCTATATCCAAAATCTAATTTTCAAAAGATAGAAGCACACCTCTCGTAATTTTTGTGGCACCCGGGTGCTCCTCGGCTGGCCTTGGAAACCCTATAATTTCCATCGACTAGGGGAGTCTTGGCACTCCCGAATCTGCGACTCTATAATTTTTCCCCTCGATCATCTGGTGGCTTTTCCCCCAGATGAACAATGCGGCTACAGCTGCCGAAGTGTCTGTTGTCTCATCCTATGAAACTTTAGGTAACCTTATGTACACAAGAACTCTTATGCCGTGTACACACGATCGGTTTTACAGATGAAAACAGTCCGATGGACTTTTCTCATCGGACAAACCGATCGTGTATGGGCCCCATAGGTCTTTTTTCCATCAGTGGGAAAAAATAGAACATGTTTTAAATTCATCCGATGGGGAAAAAAAACGATAGCAAATTCCGATCGTCTGTGTGGAACTCCATCGGACAAAAAACCCACGCATGCTCAGAATCAAGTTGACGCATGCTCAGAAGCATTGAACTTAATTTTTCTTGGCTTGTCGGAGTGTTTTACGTCACGGCGTTTGGGACGGTCGGATTTTTGACTGATGGTGTGTAGGCAAGACTGATGGAAGTCAGCTTCATCGGATTTCCGATGGAAAAATCCATCGGTTTAGAATCCATAGGAAATCCGATCGTGTGTACAGGGCTTTAATATTACTCCGGGGACCATAATTTTATAACCACTGTTTGAATATCCTTAATAAGCAACTCACATAGCTTCTCCCAACCAGCCATTATGGTTTAACCCTCGTCTACCACACTTTCACGTCCTAGCGGACACATTGCATTGGGCAGAATGAGGCTTAAAGTATCTCTATCAGTTATATGACCAGGGGGTGTTTAAAACATTCGCTCAATTGCAGCATGAATTTCGATTGCCACATGGCATTTCAGATATCTGCAATTACGCCATGCGGCGGAGACTCAGCTAGAATTGCTTAATGTGCAATTAAATAATTCCAAGTTAGAGTGTGCACTGCTTACGCCTGATACTACTACTAATAATAATAAGATACTAATGACTCCCGGCTTCATTTGCTAAATAATAACCCATGAGGCGTTGACAGTGTTTGGGTGACATTACTCAGGAAGTATGGGTTTCCCAGTAGGGAAACAACGCAATAGATATGTACTGATCTACTCTGGTTAGTTCACTGTTGTTCTTTTTGATTGTCAGTCTGATAACTATTGCTAGATGCATGTTTATGTACCCTCTGTCAGTTCTTTTCCAGGAACGCTGTTGTTGAATTTGCTTTGATTGTCTGAATCTATTTTTATAACTGCCATTTGTACACAATGTATTCATCTTGCACCGATCTCAATAAACAAGTTTTAAAAAAATGGTGTGGCAAGGGTTAAGCAGCTAGAAGGAAGCCCTCTATAGTTATTTGGAAAACCATAAATACGGGGAATAGTAGGATAAATTAAAACCACTACATCTCCTGTAAAGTTGATGTATAGCCTTTTCTTTTATTATAAATTAATGAGACCAACAGTGAAAACTGTTCTTAATTTGCTTAAAGCAGTTGTTCCTGAAGGAGTGGAATCTTACTGTGTGACATACAGGTAAGCAACTAAAGGCATCAGCTACAGATTTGTGTATGCGCTGCAATCAACAAGCAATATGCCACAGATAGCGGAAAAAAAAGAAAAAGATTCCAAAAAAAAAAAATTCTCAAAAATTTCAATAATAAAGTGAGCATGCAATAGCCCTAGTTTAAATATTCTGATGTTCAGGAAACATTTACTTAACATCTTTGATCTGTGTGTTTCTTCACTTAGCATGGCAAAGCGATCTGATTGTGTATGATGTACAAAATGAAGATTAAACAGACTACATTGAAATTGCTCTGAGCTCATTCTGCATCATTAAGGCGGCAGTTCATATAAAGTAACACAATAATGAGGGTAACTATGCACTCAGACGCATCTTCGGGTTCTTTATTGTGTCAAGCAGACGTTTGCAGCCATTATTTGCTCTCCCCAATAATTAAATCTGCAGACCTCAATCCCTCACTCAACAACAACAGCAGCAAGAACTTATCTGCAGGGATTTAGCTGCTGCGCTATGCTTTGCTAATTTACTTTTATTAAGAAAGAATTATCGAGGGGCAGAAACATATAAAAGTTAAATAATATTATTTTTTTAGGAGTCAGCATTTCTAAAATAACAGTTGTAGACAACAGGCAAATTCTGTAAGATTGATATGGTGTAACTGTGGTTATGATGGCTTACACACTTTGCAGAAGAGGATTCTTGTATTGTTTATAAACTTAAAATGGCGACTCATAAAGGTAATATGCTAGAAAGCACATAAAAACATGTGGGTGTTTAATATACATTATATTGAACAAGGACATCAATGCAATATACTGTAAATTAAAAATAACACAATTACGTTTTTATTGGGACACGTGAGATGCACCTGTTTCTCAGTTTAAAAATGCAAACTGAAGGTGGTCTATATGGTTTCTGTAGGTCATTTGAGATTTCCTAAAGTAGACCTAAATCCAAAATGAATGACATTTCGTTTTCCAAAGCACATATATCATAAACAAGTCGCCCCTTTTTTTTTAAATGTATGTAGCACACGGACCGCTTTCTCCTGCCTACCTTCTCCTTGCAGGGATAAAGGCACACCATGCCACATGCCCGTATCCTCCTGGTTTAAGAGGTTGAGCGGTGTTCTTATAATTGTGGGTCCTGCAGCGAGTTACCTCCTTCCATTGGTTCTTGTCCCTAGAGTATAGGGGAAAAGTCTGTGTTCTTCCTCCCAAAGAATACCAATGTCCAAACAGTGTTTAAACTCCAAACAGACGAGTTTATTTTATCTTGCTTGAAACAGATTTGGGAATAGGTTGAAGATAGAGACAAAGTAGGTAGAGGGACAGGTTCAGGCACGCGACACCCAACTACCCTATTCTTCACTCAAGCCTGAGTATGAATTGCTCACCCGGATAGATCCCTCTCACAGTTCTAGCAGCCGGAGTGAAACACAAACAGTTCCTTTAAGTTAGTCCCCTTCACGGACAAGTCTAAGTAATTCTCTGCCACAGAATCCTTTAGTGATTGAGTTAGAACCTTGAAACTCCCATAGATTAATAGAGTCCATAGGTGTCAATGGGACATGCTACAGGAGCTATACTGCAACTCACGAATCCTTCCTTCTGATAGGTAACCAGGCCTCTCTTTCACCGTTAATTCCTTCACTGATCCATCGGACAGGTCCTCCCCCGGTTTCCTCTCCTTCAGAGCGGGCCACCCTCACACGGGTTCCCTGGGACTCCAGTGTGTTGGTTATAGACCCAGTTGAAGGTACTGGGCCTACCTGGAACATTGTAGCCTCGAGCTAAAGGTGCCCGAGACTCCCAGACCAGTTCACGCACCCCCCAGCCAGCAAGGCCATAGGGCGCAACTTCACCGCCAGGGGCACACTCCCCCGCACTTCTGGCGTCTGCCCTTTATATCCCCTCATGGCAGAGCAGAGTCCATATTAACAGAATTGTAGAATCTGAGCCATACTATTGCCCAGACTGCCCCTAAATTTACAGCATAGCTACCCCATTTTTGGGGGTCCTGCTCCACATACCCCCCCCCTTGAAAAGCCACTGTCCCCAGTGGCTGGAAGAGATCGGAAAGACCCCTCAATCCTGAGTGGGTTCCAGTCTTTTCCAACTATGTACAGCAAAATAGTAATGGTGCCTGAACCAAATAATTTTTGGGAATAGCAGAGGAAAAAGAGAAAGAACATGAAAAAACACATACATTACATTCGGTATAACACAAATAGCTTGACAAAATACAATCCCTCCCGTCCTAACATATCTACTCCACCCATTCTCCGATAGAGTTGATTGTAGGTCACCTGCAGGGGGAAAGGAAAACCACAATATACAATTCTAAGATTATGCAGAAAAGAACCATCTCCTCGAGAAGAGATGATTATCCTCTGATATATATATTAGTTTACATGGCTAAGCCTAGCCTTACTGAGATCTTCTGAAAAACACCACCACCTAGTGGCAACTCAAGTCATCACACCCCCATGCTGCGCGTGGGCATACATGTACTTCACATGAACTTTCCATCTTGACCACGACGGTTCTCACTTTGGCCCTAACTATACTACCCCACTGTTCAGTTAAAAGAAACATTTCTTTTCTTTGCAGAGCTGAGGGGAAAGAAAAAAAACACAACGACTCCCCACTCCTTCAGTCAAGTAGATTTTCATGTAGCAAAGGGCAAAGTTACAAGTGAGTTCAGGGCAGGCCATTCCTGTGAAACGGAAAAATAATGGGGAAAAAAAACACAAGTTCCATTTCACAAGTAGTACTGAGGATCCGGGAGAACAAGCAATCTTCCACTCGCATCCTTGGTAGTAACTGAATGCTCCACATCTGCTCCCCATTCCTTACAAATGACCACTCGGTCAGCATAGCTATGCCGACCATAACTCCAATCTCTGCGAAGCCTGAAGAACTCCTCTCTGGAATCAAAGTTATGTCTTCCTCGACGGGCTTCGGGAGTATCTAAATAGTCCATTACAGTATCATTATACCACGATTCCCACACTTCTCCCAATTCTTCCATCACATGAAGTGGAACGTATGGGAACTCAAACCCGTAGCTTTGTCTCACAAGGTCCAGCATAGCTTTCTGCAACCTAGCGAGCTTTGGCATAGTTCTTAGGTCTCCCTTTCCAGGTAACACACACGAGTTGGGTGACCTGACAGACTTACAAAAAGTCTCTTTCTTGGCTGTCAATGTCCATTTAGCATCACCCGGGGCCCTTACTTGTGCTGCGACTCTGTCGGGACCCTTTGTGGTTAGTTCCTTGTAACGACACGTAAGGGTAGCAACCATACACTGATTCGGCAACAGTTCCTGACTTTCGGCTTCAGCCTCACTTTCCCCAGCAAACTTGCTACTACAGTCCTTCCCAACCTCCCCACCGTCTCCCGACCTGGACCTCCCGGAGGTCCCTCCCACCGGAAGATCCGGCCCAGGCAGGCGCCGGGGCTGGCCTTGACCGCAGCCGCGGGGGGCCTCTACACAGCCCACCCCTCGCCCGGCAGGCGGAACGGAGGTTTCGGTGGTGACGGAAGCAGCATCCACTCCGTTACCCGCCGATGCCTTGTTGGCCACATCAGTGGCAGTTGATGCGGTGCGCAGGGGCTCAACTGCGGGAGCACAAGCCTCCCCCTCAGAAGTAACGACACCCGCAAGGCAGACGACCCGGCAGACCCGGGGCCCCCCGGCGGGCCGGTCTACCCCGAAGAGAAACTCTCCACAGGACGCACACCCTCCGAAGGCCCACAGCTGCACCGCCAGTCCCCGGCATCCGGGACAGAGCACACCCAGGGCCCCCGCATCTCGGCAGAGACGCACTCCCCAGCCAGCAAGGCCATAGGGCGCGACTTCACCACCAGGGGCACACTCCCCCGCATGGGGCACACTCCCCCGCACTTCTGGCGTCTTCCCTTTATATCCCCTCTCCCGGCATGCACAGCAGCCAGAACCCGCCCACCACACGGAAGCCGAGAGAGGAAACCAGGCAACAACATGGCAGGGCAGAGTCCATATTAACAGAATTGTAGAATTTGAGCCATACTATTGCCCAGACTGCCCCGAAATTTACAGCATAGCGACCCCATTTTTGGGGGTCCCGCTACATGTAAATATTTTTTTTGTTTTTTAAATAAAATAGTATTGTTATTTTTTTTTATTAATTTTTTTACAGAAAAAGAGTATTGTTATTTTTTGTTGTTTTTTTTTTCTTCTTTTTCATTTCAACAATGAGATCTCCCTGCCATAATTTACAACTGTTTCTGAACACTTTGGGTGTTCAGCTTCTCCAGATGCATTCCCAATAATGTAAAATAAAAAAACATAATTTTGGGCAGCCCCATTTTGCTGTGGGTTAGTTTATATATTTTTTTTTCTGGGATGGAACAGTAAATGCTTCTATTTATTAAAAAAGATGGTGTGATTCAAAATGTAAGAATTGCTTCTCCACATTACTGGAATATTTTAGATAAATGGATAGAAAAAACAGCATTGTCTGAGATGGAAACAATTGAATGATGAAAATCCAGAACACGTGACGTAGGTTCTGAAGATGTCATGATAAAAGCAGCAGCAGGTAAGTGTTTTTTTTATCAAATGTTTTTGATCCAGTTGCTATATTGTAATTCCCAAAATAAATACATTTATTTAAAAGTTTTTTATTACATTGTTATATTAAAGCAGGTTTTTTTTCCCACCGCAGTCAGTTATATAGTTATCTTGCTCCCTTCACCAAAGCCAGAATTTAAGCCATTGGTAATGGCGTCAAGGAGAGCGCCAAACAAAAAGTCTTTCAAGTCCAAAGTCTTTATTGTTCAACTAGTTACAACAAGCAGGGCAAAAGACAGCCAACGTGTTTTGGGGCCACACAACAAGTGGCACCTTTGCTGTGAAGACCAGCATTGACTGTTGTTTATAACATTCTTTGCAGAGCAGTCTGCTTCTTTTAAGTATTTTTCATTACATTTAACATTCTGCCATTTCACCCAGTCCTGATAAAGGGGGATTGTGTGGCCCCCCAAAACATGCTGATTGTCTTTTGCCCTACTTGTTGTAACCAATTGAACAATAAAGACTTTGGATTTTCTTAAGGCTGAGTTCACCTTTTCCAGAAAATAGCCTATGCAGTCAAGGAGCCCAAGTAGATATTACAAATCTGCTTGAAATACACTCTCCTTACGCTCGAATGTGGTGCTGAACGTCTGACATGCTTCTCAATCAACCGGCTTATGGATATAGTGCTAGCAGACCTTGCTGCCCTGAAAGAGGGCTCTGAAGAAGAGGGGTTGACCCTTGAAACTCGTAAGCCACATTAGACCAAAAAATGTGTCTTCCTGCGTCATGGGTCATGCGTTTATCTGGGGACAGTCACGTCCCTGTTGACTCAATCTGTTTGTGAGTATAATATTGTTTTTTATATTAATAAACAGTGTATTACGGTAATGCGCTAGGCTGGTGCACCCTCTTTTCATTTGTTTTATAGTGATATTACAAATCTGTTCAACTTTGTAAAATGATCATTAATTTTATTGTTTTACCTGTAAGCTTTTTGGGTAGCCTCAGAAGCCTGGCTAAAAAAACTCCTAGTTAGCAACTCCCAAGTCCTGCTTTGTTGCTAGAATGCGAAAACTGTTGGATTTCATTCCTGCAATGCTGGGAGTGAGCATCCAATGGTTTTCATGTCCTAGAAAGAAATCAGGATTTGGGTGCTGCCAATTGGAAGTTTTTTTAGCCTGGCTTTCGAGAGGACACAAATGGCTTACAGGTAAAACCATAAAATTATTTATCATTTTTCAAAGCTGTGCAGATTTGTAATATTTATTGCGGCTCCTTGACTGCAAAGGCTATTTTTTGGAAAAGGTGAACTTAGCCTTTAAGGATTTTTAATTTGAAGCTCTCATTGACCATTACCCTTGGATTTCTCAATTTGGGTGAACATCCTTTGCTGGAGGGTCCTCGTCTTTGTGGTCATTCACAGGCCAGAGGGCTCAAATAATGATTTTGTGTACATGTTGATAACCTGTGAAAATCTGTGTTCAGCACCCTTCCACCACTACCTGCCAGGTGCTGGAAGTATACTTATTTCTACAATTGCAGAGAGAGACAAGTTAGTTTAAAATGTCGAAACTGGGCGGCCCAATAAAGAAGCCAGTAGACAATATTTAGGAAAAAGAGGAATGTCTATTTCTATTCAACATTAGAAAAAAAAAGTTAGTGCTACCTGCATATCTTCCTATCATAGGCATTTCATATGATACTTATTATCATCTAGTGGCCAAATGCAGTATTTTCTATTTTAATCTCTTCATGCCGGCGCCTCCCAGCCCTTTAAAAGAGTTTTATGATGCCAGGAGGTGAGGGTGGGGCTTAAGAGTACGTGACCGCTGTGATTGTCTGTGATGACTGTCACGTGATTCGAAAACTCCCGATCGCAAGTAGAGATCGGGAGCTTTCGGTTAGGCGCCGATAACTATGCCGGGAGCTGCTTTACTCATAAAGGCAAAAGGGCCAGCTGCTCTTAGCCCCCTCCCCCTGGCCAAGAAATTTGGTTCTACATCCAGTTCAAGAAGAGCATTTATTTCCTACATTAGTCTATACATTATATACCTAGCTATTAAATATAAAAACATCAAAAAATTACTTGAATGCACCATCACTTGATCTCCAGGGAGCCTCTTCTGGTAGCAGGGATTGGTAGCATAAACTTGTTCTCTGTTTTCTTCACCAGTCTGGTCAATCAGTCTCCTCTCACATGACATCACTTCTGAATGCCGTGATGGGCCCATATGAAAGCCAATGGACATTGCCCACTTCACCAAAATGCAATGGTGGCATTGTAGACTGAACCTTCCTACATTATGGAACAGAAAAAAGAAGACCTGGGAAAGTGGTCTGTCACGCGGCCAGAGTTTTACGTAATTAAATAGGCCTTTTTTAGATTATTTAAATATCTATAAATAGATTAGGTACAGGGGTTGAGAGTGAGTTATTTTTCCATCTGGAGAGGAGCTTTCAATATGTGTAAAAAGCCCCTCAAATCTCAGCAAACCAGTCTAGTGCCTTCACTCACATTACCTCAACACCCTGACAGGAGTTGTAGTAGCTCATGCGCAGAAGTGATGCAGCTTTACCTGGATGTCCCTTTACCAGGTTGCTGAGATCTGAGGTCTGGTAAGGTGAGCGATTGTTACCTACACATAAAATAACCACTGGATCACCAACGTATTAAAGGGGTTGTAAAGGCAAAAGTTTTTTCACCTTAATGCATTCTATGCATTAAGGTGAAAAAACATCTCTGGATTAGCGGCCCCCCGAGCCCCCCATTTACTTACCTGACCCCTCGAAAGTCCTGCGCCGTGAACTTACATCTAGGTAAGTATAACATGTTTGTTATTTAAAAAAAATATATATATATATATATACATATCTTTAGTGTTCCTTTAAATTATCTGATGCTTTCCCTAACCTCCCACCAGCACATGGTGGACTAGAGAGATAAATCTATGTAGAACTGTATGTCCCAAGACGCATGCTGGGACTTGTAACCTCACAAAGCCAATAACTATTTCTCTATCTTTGCTTGGCCTTAAAGGGGGGTTCCACCCGCGATTTTTTTTTTTAAGTCAGCAGCTACAAACACTGTAGCTGTTGACTTTTAATAAGGACACTTACCTGTCCTACTCGCCCCCGATGTCAGCCCCCCCGAGGGCCATCCCTTGCTGCTGGCAGCTCCCGGCGCTGCCATCCTCAGTAAGGGAAACAGGCAGTGAAGCCGTGCGGCTTCACTGCCCGTTTTCTACTGCGCATGCACGAGCAGCGTGGCTCTTTGTGAATGGGCCAGCTGCTCTCTGGGATACACACAGTTCCCAGAAGGCAGCGCGCCCCATTCACAAGAAGACACCGAGTGTAGTACGAGGAAGAAGATCCACCGCGGAGGATGAAGAGGCAGTTTAGGGACTTCCGCATAGCAACCGCTATTTCTGGTAAGTAAAACATTTTTTTTCTTTTTTTTTTATCTTTTTTTTTAGATTTTTGGTGACATTTTTTTTTTCAGGGTGGAACTCCACTTTAATATGCTTTTTGGTAAGGGAATGTATTCAGATGTTTGGCTGGAGTTTCACCTCAAGATTGTTGCAATAGAAATTAAAAATGTAACTTGCTGCAGATTGAATAGTGAAATTTTATTTCACAAACAATTGCTCATGTAGCAGAAACACATTATACTTTTTAAATAAAACTAAAATTGCCCTTTAAAATTTAGTAAATGAGTTAAAAAATATTCAACGTGACTTTCACAAAATTATATTAAATTATATAGAATTTTGTCTGTCATTTGCTGATAAAAAGCATCAATTAAAAGTAGATAAAAGTATATTAATTCCAATTCAGTAAAAGTGTCACAACATTTATAATAGAGTGAACAGTGATCAACTCTTTTAAAGTTATATGTCACCACCTTGGCAGCATAGTGAAAAATCTCTTTCTGTCTATCTGTCCGTCTAGTTTATGTGATTTGTTGCTTTTAATGGAATTTGTAGCGAATGCCCTATTATGTATTAAATGGATACATTGTAACCTTCAAGCACTATGGTCACAGCGCTGAGAGATTTTACAAGGTCCACAGTTCGTGTTTTTGTGACCAATGAAATAATTGAGGGTAAAACAAAACAAGAAATGCCAGCAAGCCTAATCCGAGCCAATATTACTTGTGTTCTCAATTTATTAAAAAACAACATCTGGCGTCCAGCTCCGGCGGCCTTAAATGAAACACACACTTTATTTCCCCTATCCGACTTATTTTTACGGCATGCTGTAAACTTTTTTCTTTTTTTCCTCCCTCCGTGTCTTTGCAACAGGTGGGCCTAAAACAATGTGGCGCGTCTGTTCCTCCGCTAACCGCAAGTCGTGTTCAGCAGCTTCCAGATACACAAATGCCATTTCCTATTGCCGATCTCCATATGCTGAGTCTTATTTTCCTGGGTAATGTGTACTGTCATCGCTGAAAGAAAATCATGTTTCTAATCACAGCAACATATGAACAATTTATTACCATGATTACCATGCTTAAGTCATCTCTACATCTGTGATATATATTTATATATATATCTATATATAGATATAGATAGAGATATATATATATATATATATATATATATATATATATATATATATATATATATCTACATATCTACATATATTATATATATTATTATTATTTTATTTTTTTTAAGGAACAACTCTATAAAATAAAAATCAATTAGTGGAAAGCTAATTACATTTCGAAAACATTGATAACTTTATTGCACCTTAAGTAGCTTTCAGATATTCTTGATGACTTTTCTCTTGGAGTTCCTTCCTCCGCACTACCCCACTGCACACCTACCAATAGGAACACCAGTAAAAGTGCTCTCTATGGTTCGTGGTAGGGTCATTAAATTGGAACTAACTCCTGGTCTCTTTAAATATTTTGTTTGGGCCAAGCTGATAATACAGCACTCCCAGCGAGCACACTTGTGTGTTAAGTAAACAGTTTGCTTGGGCCAGCTTGGCCCAAACAACCTGTTTAAAGGGACATTCAATGAGAAGTTAGGATTTAAGGCTTTTCCTTGGGGCTCTCTGGATTGAAAAGAAAGGTTAATTGCCTATACTTTGCCTTAAAGTGATTTAGCATGTTTGTTTCAGTGGCACATATTCCATAGAGGCCCCAGCCCCCCAATCTTATACTCACCTGTCTGTGATCCAGCAAGATATTGGCTGTGCATACACACACATGTGTTCCACACTCTCTAGTTGGTCACGCAGAGAGTTGTACGCTGCTGAAGCATGGTGTATAGAATTGGATTCAAAGGAGAGTATACAGTGCACGTATTGGTGTACTTTGGTTTTGTGCTGCCCTAGAAAAGACGAAAAAACTATCTAAATTTGTCCCACCCCAGCCGCGGTATACCGTTCTTGTCTCAGGGTCTGATGGGGAAGCTGCAGCTGTTCACAGTGAACAGCTGCAGCTTCCTCATCAGACCCTGAGATGTGATTCATCCAAGTGCCACATATAGAATTACCGCCCATGATCTGACGTTTGCGGTGATACCTCACATGTGTGGGACGATCGCTGTTTGCATGCGTGTAGGACCGACACATGCGTTCGCCTATGCACGAGAGCACGGAAAGACGGGGACACTTTACATTTTTTGTTTAATTATTATTATTTTTATTTTTTTTACACTGTTGCTTCAATTTTATTTATTTTTTGATCACTTTTACTTAAGTCACATGGAATAGGCATGTAACAGCTACTCTTTATGGAAAGATCTGGGGTCTATAAGACCCCAAATCTCTCCTCTACACTTAAAAGCATTCAAAACACCAAGATCGGTGGCGCTGATGATTTCAGAGTAAACCGGAAGTGATGTCATGTCATCGCTTTTGGTTTACTGTTACAAACAGCCAATCACAGCCGATCCGGCTTTGCTTGGCTGTCTGGCTAGCCAGTGGACGCCCTGGCTGGTGAGACGGGAGAGCCAGAGAAAGCTGCAGGAGGGGAGAATGTCCTTCTCCCACTGCTTGTAATAGCAATTGAGCAGCTAGTAACCACTCTGATTGCTATCACAAGAGAGCCAACTGGTGGCTCTAAAAAACGATACCAGGGTACTTTTCTATCTGGCTGTTTTTTTCTTCCTGCTTTGCAGGGAAAAGAAACAGCCAGATTGCTTATCAGTGTACAGAGCCCTGTGTGTATGTAAATACAGGGCTCTGTGCTGTGATTGGACACAGCCGATCAGCAGGTCCTAGCTATGAATCATTGCCTAGGACTTCCTGCCAAAATCCAACCACAGCGCAGTCAGCAGCGGGCTCGCTGCGTTCCTCACAAATCTGGAAGTCCCTGCCGCATCTTCATTATTAAGCTCCGGGGACAAAGAGAAAAAGTTGGAAGCGTGGCCTGGCTGGAGCCCAGGCTGACTGTGCCACGCATTCTCTTACACGGGTCTTCTCAGTAATGTGCATCTCATGGACACATTTTCTGCCTTGCTGGAAGTCCCCACCAGCATACAGTACATGAACGTGGGCGGCAGCAAGAAGTTAGGCAGTGGGTGGTGTTGTGCCCAACAGGTACGCCTTGTTATGTAGGATGTATTCCCTGTATGCATTTTAAACCTTCATTTTGGCTGAACCGTATTTTATTACTTCTTGGTAAATGTTTTATAAATTTGCACTGCTTAGAAATGTTAAGTACTGTATAGTCACTAGAATTAGTGACTAAGCCAAGTATGAGTAGGTGTAATTGCTAGACACTAATGAGGCTGAATACCATGAGCTATGCATGCAGAAAACAAATAACATTTCTGTAATCATAACAATTACTAATTTTGCTTTTAAAGAACAGGCTGATCGCTTAAGTTACTGATGGCAAAAAATATCTTCTTCAAGTTTGTAATTTTAAATAATTGTATGGGTTGCAAAAAGGATGGTTATGGCATAGTATATTTTTAAAAATTGTGGGGATGTGTTAAGCAGGAAAATAAAAATAGGAATGATACATTTTATTGGTCAGATATGTTGCCTCCCTTTGGATTTACTGTGGGTTTAGAATTCTTTTTGAGCAAGTTTTTAATTTTATTTCCAATTGGTTGAACTAGATGGTCATGTGTCCCCTTTTCCACCTGACAAATTACGTAATTATATACTTTATAAAAATCCTGTATGCTATCATCCCTATGAAACTAAAGATATACAGGTGCATCACAAAAAAATCGAATATCATCCAAAAGCTAATTTATTTCAGTAATTCAATTTAAAAAAAATGTGAAACTCATATATTATATAGATTCATTAGACACAGATTGATATATTTCATACATTTCTTTCTTTTAATTTTGATGATTTTGGCTTACAGCTAGTGAAAACACAAAATTCTGTATCTCAGAAAATTTGAATATTACATAAGACCAATTAAAAAAGGATTTTTAATACAGAAATGTTGGCTTGCTGAAAAGTATGTCCATGTACAGTATAGTATGCACTCAATACTTGATTGGGGGGTTATTTTGCATGAATTACTGCATCAATGTGGCGTAGCATGGAGGTGATCAGCCTGTGGCACTGCTGAGGTGTTATGGAAGCCCAGGTTGCTTTAATAGCGGCCTTCAGCTCTTCTGCATTGTTGGGTCTGGTGTCTCTCATCTATACCCCACAGATTCTCTATGGGGTTTAGGTCAGGCGAGTTTGCTGGCCAGTCAAGCACAGTGATACCATGATCATTAAACCAGATATTGGTACTTTTGGCAGTGTGGGCACATGCCAAGTCCTGCTAGAAAATAAAATCAGCATCTCCATGAAGCTCGTCAGCAGAGGGAAGCATGAGGTGATCTAGAACTACCTGGTAGAGGGCTGCGCTGACTTTGGACTTGATAAAACACAGTGGATCAACACCAGCAGATGACATGGATCTCCAAATCATCACTGACTGTGGAAACTTCACACTGGATGTCATGTAACTTGGATTCTGTGCCTCTCCACTCCTCCTTCAGACTCTGGGACCTTGATTTCCAAATGAAATGCAAAATTTACCTTCATTGGAAAAGAGGAGCTTCCCCCCTTATCCACATTAAAAGTCTGTTTTTTATGGATCAGTACTAGTTGTCTGGGAGGTCATTTCTGTCTGTTGAGTTCCTGCATTATTGGTGGTGGGTATATAAAGCAAAGCTGATCTTTTTGTACCAGTGGGGGTGTTTGATTTTTAACAGAAGCAGTATACTTTTTTACACAGGCACCCAGGTGCTGAACTACAGAAACATGAAGAGAGAGACATTTCCCCCTTTACAGTCAAATTACTTTCACTTTCTACTGAGATACTGATGTTATGCTGCACAATTCTCCTCTGGCCAGCAGGGAACAGGTGAAGCCAAGCAAGCCCAAAGACTTCTATACAGAGCGCTGAGAATCCTGGGAGTTGTAGTTTGGGATGGCAGCCATATAATGGGACCTATAAACTCTTTTGAATTTTATTAAACTGCCCGGGAAAGTTCTCTCTCTTGGTGCCGAGGAGAAACAGAAAGGGAGCACCTCAGAGAGCACAGTATGAGTATACACCTGCCAGCGGCAATGTGAGCTTGAGCCTTAGAGTGAGGACACCCGGGGCAGCTCAGGACCGCTCACATCCCAGGTCCTGCACCATTTACTGCAGAGAGGCTGGAGCATCTACTCACCCTCTGCTCCCCACCACTGATAACCAAAGGCTTTCAGAGAGAGACTGAGCCACTGAGAGCAGGACACCAAGTGCATCCAACCCATACTGCAACTATACCAACCCTATACAGCACTTATTCCAAGCTTATACTGCACCCAAACCAACCCTATACTGCAGTTTTACTAAACTGTCACTGCATTTGAACTGTATCTATTCTGCACCACACCTATACCACACCTTGACTTCATCTTTACTGCATATTTACTGCAACTATACTGCATGCTGGTTTACTAAAATGGTTGGTGAGTTCACCACCACTTTTTAAAGGGCCCCAACGATAGCCAGCAGAAGAACTACATAAAGGACTGCCCCTCCAGGGAATCCATCCTGCAGGTCCCTTTTCATCCCTCTCCCCTTTCTTTAATTTTCACAAACAGTGCACATCCAGTCGGTCTAGGTCTAGAATAGTCGCCATTAATGCAGTATTTGGTAAATCAAGCTTAATTACTACCCAATGCTGCAATTTAGGTGACCTTGATACTGTTTATGCTTGTCTAGATGCCAAGTGTCATCTTTTGCCTGGTCCTTATTGCTAATCACTCTGTATGCTAAATTGTGTTATTGTCTTTGTTAATCCATTTTCATGCTTGCCTCTTTATCTACCATATCAGGCAAAAATATATTAAGTATGCCCATACTAACTGAATCAGTGCTTGTTTCTTGGACATGATATTATTACTGGTTACCAGATATTACTTTCAGTGGTTTTCTGTGGTATTGCATGCTTTGTTGACTCGACCTAGTCAGCCCCTGTGTTAGAGAGGCTAAAGTTCTTATTGAGGTTGAGGCTAAGAACAGAGGACCCATTTTAACCAGTAGCTCCTACGGGGGTAGTGCTACACATATACTAAATATATTATATTTTTAAGTCTGTTAATTCACTGATTAGTTTTTCTTATAAACATTATCTGCATTATCAAAAGATTTGGTACTTTAGTTAACCGCTTGCCGACCGCCTAACGCACTTATACGTCAGCAGAATGGCACGGGCAGGCAAAGCAACGTATATATACGTTGCTTTGAATCTGCCGCCTAGCGGCCGCGCGCACGCCTGCCATGGTCTCCGTGACTGTGCCCCCGCGGGCAGACTCGATGTCCGCCGGTGTCCCGCGATCGGGTCATGGAACGGCAGAACGTGGGAATGCCTTTGTAAACAAGGCATCTCCCTGTTCTGCCTAGTGACAGGACACTGATCTCATCGGGAGCAGCGATCAGTGTCGTGTCACAGTAAGCCCCGCCCCCACACAGTTAGAACACATCCCTTTACTGCCAGTCACATTTACACAGTAATCAGTGCATTTTTATAGCACTGATCGCTGTATAAATGTGAATGGTCTCAAAATAGCGGCAAAATTGTCCGATGTGTCCGCCATAATGTCACAGTCATGATAAAAAACGCTGATCGCCGCCATTACTATTAAAAAAAAAATATTAATAAAAATGGCATAAAACTACCCCCTATTTTGTAGACGCTATAACTTTTGTGCAAACCAATCAATAAACGCTTATTGCGATTTTTTTTTTACCAAAAATTTGTAGAAGAATAGGTATCGTCCTAAACTGAGGAAAAAAAAAATTTATATATTTTTTGGGGATATTTATTATAGCAAAAAGTAAAAAATATTGCTTTTTTTTTCAAAATTGTCGCTCTATTTTTGTTTGTAGCGCAAAAAAAAAAAAACGCAGAGGTGATCAAATATCACCAAAAGAAAGCTCTATTTGTGGGGAAAAAAAGGACGTCAATTTTGTCGCACGACCGCGCAATTGTCAGTTAAAGCGACACAGTGCCGAATCGCAAAAAGTGGCCCGGTCATTTGGCAGCCAAATGGTTCCGGGGCTGAAGTGGTTAGCAAGTACTCAAAAGGATGGTTTGGTTCTTAAAAAACATATTCATGATTCTGTCAAAAGTCAGGATGACGTGTGTAATTAGGTGGATTACAAGCAACATATGTTTTGGGATGGACTTTCCCTGAACTACTTCTAGCATTGGGCTGCTCAGTAATGTGTAGTTCTGCCGACTGTCCTCTCTCCTATAGAGTACTGCATGTTGACTGTGCGCTTGACTCTATCTTCAGATAAAGTATTAAAAGAGTAACTCCTGAAATTAGATTTAATGTGCATCAGGTCTCTGGGGGAGGCTTGTGTTGTACGTCAAGCTTCACATATTTAGGTTTTTGGTACAGGAAAAACAAAGTGATGAGGGAAGGCCAGATGTATCTGGCAGATACCCAGTCACTCCATCTACTAACAGCCACAAAAATGGGTTTAGCAAATGTTTTCTACGTATAGGAAAGCACATAGCCAACAAACTAAAACGTGTGAATGCCTCACCCTTGGTTTGACATTAGAAAACTGGAGCTTCCAAGTTTTCATTGGACAAAGTACAAATATTAGTTAGTCCCTGCCGGATAGTCACAGAGAAGGCCCTAGCCCAGAAGTTTGAAACAGATCCAGTAAGGGATTCTTTCATTGGCAAACTTACATTATAAAAATGTTGACACTTTTTTTTAAATATTTTTTGTTACCTGTAATATAAATTGTTGTGTATTTTTCTCATTTAACACCGCCTTTCCCTTTCTCCCTATTCATGCTATTCATTTGTCATATTCTTTTTTTGCCCTGTCCTGTGTTTGTGGACCGATCATACACCATGGATTCTCCTTACATCCACAGCAATAGTATACTAGTCAAATAGTAGCTTCTTTCATTCTCATTGCGGGTTACAGCATATTGTGAAGGCTGCACTTGTGTAGTGGTAAGCCTTAGATGCATAGAATCAGAAAAAAAAAATTGAAACAGGGTAATATAAGTTTAAACTAGTCTAAATTTTGTAAAAAAAAAAAAAAAACAGCACAAAGTACATTACACAAAAAAAATGTGCTACTGTGAGATTGGTAAGGGAAGAAGGATGTTTCTCAGTCCCGATATAGTATATACACCACAACTACTTATAGCCCGAGGGTCTTTATGAGTCACATCACAAAAAAAATAATTTTCATAAGAACATATTAGTTGTTTACAGAGATAATTCACACATATCAAACATGAGTATCATATTATATATCAACAGTAAAAGTACACACGTCACATTACTGTATACTGAAATTACAGGTTTCACCAAAAATTCACTTCCTCAGGAGAAGCACCCAGACATATCATGCTGCTTTGCATACAGTAAAAGGTTGAAGCGTATTTCCCCATATATGTGCAAAACGATATAAACGTAGATAAAATCAAATATATCATGCAAATGTGTGCAGCATAGGGCCTCGGATGGATCCCCTCACAGGTCCACAAACATCTCCCCTGGGAGTTGAGGGAGGATAGAGGGAGGGGCCAGACACAAATTGGTCTAGCCACCAAACAACCCTGCTGTGCCAGGTGGTGAAGGAGGTGGAATGCCCACTAAGATCCGATAGCCCCAAATGGCAGCCGTTCAGCACCGGTCTGCTCACAACGAAATGCATTCAGCTGCCATTTGGGGCTATGGGATCTTAGTGGTTAGTAGTTAGTAGTTGTGGTGTAGTAGTTGTGGTGTAAGCAACAAGGACATTACTTGTTATTAGTGTGATGTGTTCCCTTCGCTGCTGGCCCCTGCTTTAGTTGAAATCTTCCTTCTCTGACCCCCTACCCCCTCCTCCTGTAATATTCCAGTGTGGCGGGGGTTTACAGAGCCAAGGGCCCTGAAATATACACTCATGAAGAGTGCCAACTATGCCCACTGTTTTTGCCCAACTCCTCCATTGATAGAAACTGTAATACAGCTTCTATGGATAAAAAATAATTTATGAATGGAGGAGGTGGAACTTTCATTCATCTGCCTATCCTCCATTCAAAGATCATATTTCAATAATAGAAGCTATAGTACAGCTTCTTTGAACAGAGGCGGTTTCTGGCCTTTGAACTTATGTTGGGTGGCTTAGAATGGCCAATAATGGCACTAGAAAAAGAGGTTGGGACTTTGTGTGAAGCATACATTTAGGAAGCAAAACACACTATATTGGTTTGATAATTTTATATTTATTGGATATTTGATAATGTTATATTTATTGGATATTACACAAATATAACACATAAAAGGCACAGTAATTCATGATCATTCTCAGTTAGTTAGTTCATATTGACATATTGCGCATTAAAAAGTTAATCAAGGGGGCGTGGCTACCGCGCAACTGCATGGACGGCTGAACTGAGAGCTCCGCTCTAGCGACAGGAATCTCAGCAATCTGAGGCACTTGAGACCGACCCCACCAGCCTCACCGAGTAGCTGTTGTCCCGCTCGACATCCGGGGATGGCTAGAAAGAGGAAACCCGCCGCTCACCCGGCAAAACTGGAGGATTTCTTCTCCCCTAAGAGCAGCGGCGCGCACCAAGATGGCGCCGGCGGCTGTTCCCCGACATCCACAGGCGGATCCTCCTCTGCCACACCAAGCCCTGTCTCAAGGGACGGATCACTCCGGCACTCTCCGGCTGTCTCAACACCTCTCTCCTGCAGCCCTGTGAAGTCAAAGCCCCGCTTATCTGCTGCTCCTCAAAACACCAAGGTGAGTGCACACCAGAGTTCACTGGATGACACGAGGGAGCTAGCTGACACCATTAACGCTTTCCCTACCACTAACCAGCCCATCTCAGACACAACCTTAAAAGACATGCTGATTTCTTTGCGTAGTTCTCTGCATTCAGACATGATGGAATGCATGAAAAACTTCAAAGCTGAGGTGGGAGAACTGGGAGGTAGGATTGACCATGTGGAAAAAAAGATGGGTGAATATGCATCCTCTTATAACTCTCTGGTGGATTCCCACAATGATCAGTCAGATGAGGTGGCCTGGCTCAAAGCTAAAGTATCAGACCTCGAGGACAGGTCACGCAGGAATAATATTAAACTGCGTGGCATACCTGAATCAATTCTACCTGCGCAACTCCACCAATACGCCCAGGACCTCATAGGTGCCTTCCTACCCTCTGCACCAAAATCGGAACTGGTTATCGACAGAGTCCACCGCCTCCCCAAACCTTCCCCCCTCCCGAACAATGTTCCGAGGGACGTGTTGATGCGGGTGCATTTCTATCATGTAAAAGAGCAATTTACGCTGGCATTTCGCAAGAACTCTCAACCCCCTGCACAATACTCTGCCATTCAAGTTTTTGCGGATCTCTCGCAGTATACTATGCAGAAACGTAAGTCTCTTTTGCCCGTAACCAAGGCACTGCGAAACCATAGTATTGTATACAGATGGGGCTATCCAACCAAACTCACTATCACACGGGAGGGCAAAACATCAGTGATCACATGTCTAGAGGAAGGCCTGACCCTTCTGCGGGAATGGGATATCTTGCCTGAACAAATTCCTGAAAATCATCCATCCAATTCTAAGATCCATACTCAGGATGCCTGGCAGGTCGTGTCGCACAAGCGAAACAACAAAAAGAAAACATAGCCTCTATGCCTCAGTAGCAATAATCCATCTGATCCACAAGATTCCTGAATCGCTTTGGAGCTCAAAGTCCACGAGTTCCCCCACTTTGAGTAATGTGCAGTAAATCTGCCACCAGATTCCTAAAAGAATCTACCTTTTTATGTTACCAGTTTTATGTTTGTTCTTTGACTTTTGCTTTCCCATTTTCTATGTTCTTTATCTTCTTCCCTACCCCGTCTGAGATGGATAACAAGTGTCTAACTCTGAAGACGACCGGTACGACATCTGCGCTCACCATCCGGAAATTACAGACTCTGTGGGAAAACCCTGGGCTCGATAAGGTACTGTCTCCTCTTTTCTCCACCTATAACCCATGGCTATTACAGTAACTTCCTTCAACGTCCGCGGCCTAAACCACCCGGCTAAACGCGCCTCAGTCTGGGAAGAAGCCCTTAAACTACGCTCTGACATTTTGTGCTTACAGGAAACGCATTGGACACCTTTTAATACCCCTCCTTTCATCATAACAAATTTCCACACATACTTACGGCCTCAGCCTCCAAAAAACAAAAAGGGGTTCTCATTGCCATCAAAGACTCTGTAACTTTCTCCCTCCAAGAGACAATCATTGATCCTGATGGCAGATACCTGATCCTAGTGGGAATATTCAATAACCACCCCTACACAATAGTTAATCTCTACGCGCCCAATACCCATCAACTACGCTTTTTGAAAAAGCTTTTTTGCAAAATCAACGCGGTAAAACGGGGTGCTCTGATAATGTGTGGAGACTATAACTTAACGGTTGATTTTGCGATGGATACCACTTCTAAGTCAAAACGCCCCCAACCGGCCCTTCAATCTTTGCTCCATGCTGAGGAAATGTACGACTCCTGGAGATGCCAACACTCGAATGAAAGAGACTACTCCTTTCACTCCTCCCGGCATAATTCGTACTCACGCATTGATATGATTTTAGTTGATAGACTCCTGCTGCAGAAAATATCCTCCTCCACCATTCATGATATCACCTGGTCGGACCACGCACCGGTGTCCATTACGGTAGATGAGGGAATTCCCTCTACCCCAGCCTACATCTGGAGAGCTAACTCTCGACTGTTCCAACAACCCTCTCAGGTGGTTTCCCTAACCAACCACCTAAAGGAATACTTTTCTTTAAATTCCCACTCGGTATCTAACCCATTTACTGTATGGTGTGCCCATAAGGCTTTTATTAGAGGTATTATACTCCAACTGTGCTCGCGGGCAAAGAGGCAGAGGACACAGAAATTAGACTCCCTACTCACAGAGATTAGACTCCTAGAAACGCAGAATAAAAACACATCTGACAGTTCCCTGGCCAATAAACTAACCAAGTTGCGTTCAGATCTCAGGCTCCTGTTACTAGACCAATATGATAAACATGTTCAATCTCTAAAATTGACCCACTATTCTTCAGGCAACCGAGCGGGCAAGTTCCTAGCTCAGAGACTAAAAGATCGCAGAGCAAAAGTCAACATCCCCTTTCTACTTCGTAACTCAGACAGCAGCAAAATTTTTAATCCGAAGGAGATAGCAAACTCTTTTGCTGACTACTACTACTCCTTATATAACCTACGAGATGACCCTAACACCCCCCAACCAACTGAAGATGCAATTCAATCTTTCTTGGCCGATCTCGCACTCCCTACACTATCACACTCACAGTTAGAATCTCTTAACTCACCCGTCACGGAGCCTGAGATCCGGAAAGCGATCAAAACTCTCCCAGGTGGTAAATCACCAGGTCCAGACGGACTACCTAATAGTTATTACAAGACCTTCCAAGATGTCCTCACCCCTTCACTGGAAATTGTGTTTTCTGAAGCAATGTCCTCTGCCTCGTTTCCCGCTGAAATGCTTAAAGCATATATTGTTACCATCCCAAAGCCGGGAAAAGACCCTACCACGCCGGCTAATTTCAGGCCTATTTCATTATTAAATACTGATGTCAAACTTTATGCCAAAATATTAGCCCACAGGTTGCTCCCCATCCTGCCAACTCTGATCAAACCTGACCAAACAGGGTTCACCTCAGGCAGGCAGACATCAGATGCCACTAGGAGAGTCATAGACATTGTGCATTGTGCTACATCCAGTCGGACGCCTTCTCTGCTACTCTCTTTGGACGCAGAGAAGGCGTTCGACAGGGTACATTGGGGCTACATGACTCAGGTCCTGAGGAAATTTGGGTTCTCCGGTCGTATATTATCGGCTATTTTGGCTCTTTATTCCTCCCCAGGTGCGCAGGTCTACACCTCTAATATGTTGTCCCTCCCCTTTTGTATAACCAATGGTACTAGACAGGGGTGCCCCCTGTCCCCATCAATTTTCAATCTCCTTATATAGCCCCTAGCCGAAAAAATCAGAGCTCACCCTGGTACGCCAGGCTTCACGTTCCTGGGTAGATCACATAATATAAGCCTTTTTGCGGATGACATCATCCTTTTCTTGACCTCGCCACAGACATCTCTACTGCAGGCACACAACATTCTTAACAACTTTAGCCAAATATCTTACTATAAGGTAAATTTTACGAAATCTCTCGTACTAGGCTTACACCTCTCCTCTTGCCTCCAATCCCATCTGCAAAATTCCTTTCCCTACTCCTGGAACACATCCAGTATACCTTACTTAGGACTCCAAATCACTGCAGACCCCTCTAAACTTGCAGATGCTAACTATATCCCTTTAATAGACAAAATGACCAAGGAGACAAGCCGACTATCCAAGGTCGAACTCACCTGGTCGGGCCGTCTGGCTTCCTTCAAAATGCTCCTACTCCCACAGATTTTGTATGTCTTCCGAACACTGCCCATCCCACTGAAAAACAGCCACCTCAAATCCTTGAATTCCATTCTCAAACATTATATCTGGGGTACTAAACGACCAAGATGCTCCAAATCCCTTTTAATTAAACATAGATCAGTGGGGGGGGGATGGGTCTCATTGACATTAAGGACTATTTTCGGGCAGCCATACTTACCCAACTCAGGCATTGGATATCCCCATCCTCCGACATCCTCTGGTGTAACATCGAACAAGCCCTTAGCCCAACTCTAAATCTGCGCAATCTTCTAATTCTTGACGTATGGAAACCTTTCTCCCTACGCCAGTTCCCACTAACACTTCAAGCTTCCTTAATGGCTTGGAGAGACCTGTGCGACTTGGCCTCCAAGTCCCCCAGTACAATAACTATCCCTATTCCCATTGCGATTCTGACACACGCAATCCCACACACTACCTACTCTGATTGGCACGGCAGAGGCATCTCCTGGATAGCCGATCTATATAGTAACGACACACTTAAATCATTTGACTCACTTTCAGCGGAATTTGACCTTCCACCTACCGACCGCTTTAAATATATCCAGACCTCTCACTTCCTAAAATCAATAAAGTCCCATCACATACCTATCCAAGATAACCTATGGAAATTCTACATTAAGGAACTCTCATCCCCTAGAGGGATTTCCCTTTTTTACACTCCCTTCCAAAACAAATTGGACTTCACGCTCTCCCCTCCTCACCACAAATGGGAGTTGGACTTGGGTAAAACCTTTACGCCGAACCAATGGCAATATGCATTTGGAATTACATACAAAGCTTCCAGATGCGTAAACCACTGGGAACTCACTCAAAAAATTGCTCAGAGATGGTACCTAACCCCATATAGAATGTCAAAATTCTCTTCCTCTAACTCTCCGCTGTGCTGGAGGGAATGTGGTGCCGTGGGTAACATCATGCATGTGTTCTGGCTCTGCAAACACCTTACCAGCTTCTGGAGAAATGTATTTAGATGTATTTCACGCATTACAGGAATCCTAACACCGCCCAACCCTGAATTGGCACTGCTAAACCTAGGCATTGAAAAATTCCCCCCTTGCCTCCGAATTGTAGTTACACATCTCCTGTTAGCAGCTAGATCATTGATAACTAGAAATTGGAAATCTAACAAGGTCCCCAACATTTCGGAAGTTCTTGAAATTACACAAAATAACTATACCTTTGAAGTTTTGTTAGCAAATAGAGATGGCAGAAGGGCAAGGTTTGACACTCATTGGAAAATATGGGCAGAATGGTTTGAAGCAAAGTAGAATAAAAAATAAAAAAAAGGAAGAGGAGAAGAAAAAAATAAAAATAAATAAATAAATGTCTTCGGTATCGTATTACTTATGATAGCAGCAGCATGCAAACGATACCTGTACTTGTTTGGAAATGTTTAATGTACATCCTATGATTATCCATCCATTACCCCCTCCCCCCCCCTTTTTTTTTTTTTTTTTTTATTATCCCTTCCTTCCTTTCTTGTTACTATTATTGTTTCTCTGAAGTACACTATCTCGCTCTCCCAAGGGTATAATATGTGCTCACTCAACTCATGTATTATTATACCCCCGTTTGACCCAACCCATTACTATGCGTATTGTATGTTTGGGTCACCTGTTGCTTATGGTGTATTCTTGTTCTCCTTGTATTCTCAGTACTATTTTGTACTTTACTTTGTATTTTGAAAAATCTCTAATAAAAAAGAATTAAAAAAAAAAAAGTTAATCAAAATATAAGAATATTAAAACAAGTGGCACAGAGTATATAATACTGCATAGATTGAACATGATTGTAGCATCTAGACCTCAACGCGTTTCCTGGCTGTGTTGCCACTCATCAGGAGCAGATAAAATGTAGATATCTAAAAGAGATGTTAAACCGTACAATGGGTTAGGCTTGCATAAGAAGGGGGAAGGGAAAGAAAGAACCATCCATCCATACTTACAGGCCGATTGATGATAAAAAGTGTGGCAGTGAACATTGGGGTGGCTGAGGACATCATCTGGCACGGGAGCTGAGGCGGCACAACATATGGCAAAGCAGGAAAGCATAAAAAAGTGGGTGTGACTGATAGGGTGGTCCTCACAAAACAATCAATGGTAGTGTGTGTTTTATCACCTATACCATCTGTAAATAAACGTAAAATTAAATATGTTAATATTAGTGTTGGATAGTTGGTGAGTGATTGACCCTATGCTTGGACTGTGAAATAATGAAGAGTAAATTGTGATTCTACAAAACCTTGAATGTGTAATGAATAAACTAAGTGACAAGTGATGAGAATGCTCCAACAATACAGGGGCTACATTGTGTGAATGAAAAAGCTACAAGCCATAGCAAAGAAAGTATTGGGGAAAAGTGGAAAAAAGTGTACTGTAACAGTTACCTTATTGAACTGAATTGGATTTACAATCGATATAGTGTACAGTGTCCCTAAGCCAGGATCCCCTGTGGGTGTATCCGTTCCTATATGGAGGGAGTATGTTTGCTTCACTGCAGCCAAGTGTGAGCGCAAACGTCACGCTGGCGGCTAAGTAAGGGAGGAGACGTCATCGCCCAGGCGACAAGTGCCAGGCATATGGTGCCAAAAACACTCCCTCGTGTAGGACGCCAGATGGATTCACGGCGCCTACGTAATGACGCCGATTGCCAATAATGGGAGACTTTGTTATGTGCCAGCCACCTCACTATAAAATGGCAATCTTCTCATTAGGCGTTAATCAATGTGTGTTGAAGCAGATAGGGAGAGCTAGCAGTGTGTGATTAGAGATAGAGAGAGTTGTGCTACACGGTGCTGTATTGTGCTATATCACTGTGAATTGCAGTATGGTAGGCTGCATATAATTGGTGCTGGGCCACTTTTTTATTGTTTATTGGGATTTTCTTATATTATTTGTATCTAAGTTTCTGAAAGGTTTAAAAGAAATAGGTTGAGCATTTAGTGTTTTTTGTTTGTTGTGAAGGAGGTATATTTTATTTTAATGAAATTTTGCTAGGGCCTTTTTTTTTTATTGCAACATGTGTTTGCCTGACCGAAACCACATTATATGCGATACACTCATGAGCAAGAACTCAGTATTTACTATGCTGCAGCAGCTGCAACAGCAGCAGCGGGCTATCAACTAGTATCTGTGTGAGTATAGCATTAGGAGAGGCTCTCGTGAGCTGGAGTTTTCACCACCAAAGTGGTTCCTGATTCAGGCCATGATGAGGCGATTAACAACATCATTCCTCTGGTGTTACTTCTGGATTGCAAACTGTGTGTTATAATAGACCGAGAGGAAGTGAAAGTAAAGGAGTGCCTGGTGTCCAGTAGGTGCAGTGGGAAGAAATTGCTGCCTCTGAAACTACAGCCAGCGTTCGGACACTTATCGGTCCGATACATGTGCCAAAGGCAGTCCCCAACAGGAGCATTCTCTAATAGCTTTCAACAGCAGCCCTGATGAAGGGGAAGTCCCTGTTTCCCTGAAATGCGTGGGGCTCATCTAAATAAAATGTTTCAAAACCTGCATCTACTGGACACCAGGCGCTCCTTTAATCTCACTTCTTCTCAAGCATACGTGGAGTCGACCACAAGGCCGTGCCCCAAGGCAGCAGCCCAGGCCCGAACAGGGCCCACCACCACCTTTTTCTCAAACTGGGCACGAACCTCTGGACAAACCCTTCTTACCTGCCCACACTTTTCATACTCAACAGCAGTGACTGATCGAGTCAGTCCAGTGCGATCTACACCCCCCTTAAAAAGCAATTATAATAGACTGGGCACTGGAGGTGAAGCAGCAGAAGGAAGAGAAGGACTTCCTGTTGCCTCATATCCAGCAAACTTCTTTACGGCAGAGGGGGGAGCAAAAAGAGAAGCAGGAGTCGGTATGCTGGCATTTCTGTCCAATATTCTGGGCCATAGGAGAGGGATCATTAATGGCAATCTCTAAGTAAGATCTCATGCCACCATAACAGAGAGAGAAAAGATATGCCATTTAGAAGAGGGTGCTGTGCAAGAATATGTATGCTTTGTTCATGATGATTTATTTTATTATATATCTGTTGGCGCTATATAAATCCTGTATATTAATAATAATAATAATAATAATAAAAATATATATATATATATATATATATATATATATATATATATATATATATATATATATATATACAGTGGGGAGAACAAGTATTTGATACACTGCCGATTTTGTAGGTTTTCCTACTTACAAAGCATGTAGAGGTCTGTAATTTTTATCATAGGTACTCTTCAACTGTGAGAGACGGAATCTAAAACAAAAATCCAGAAAATCACATTGTATGATTTTTAAATAATTAATTTGCATTTTTTTGCATGACATAAGTATTTGATCACCTACCAACCAGTAAAGCCGTGTACACACGATAGGTTTTACCGATGAAAACAGTCCGGACTATTTTCATCGGACAAACCGATCGTGTATGGGCCCCATCGGTCTTTTTTCCATCGGTGTTTAAAAATAGAACTTGTTTTAAATTTATCCGATGGTTAAAAAACCGATAGCAAATTACTATCGTCTGTGGGGAACTCCATCAGATAAAAAACCCACGCATGCTCAGAATCAAGTTGACACATGCTCAGAAGCATTGAACTTAATTTTTCTCGGCTCATCGGAGTGTTTTACGTCACCGCGTTTGAAACGATGGGTTTTTTGACTCATGGTGATTGGGCAAGACTGATGGAAGTCAGTTTCATCGGATTTCCGATGGAAAAAAACATCGGATTAGAATCCATAGGATATCCGATCGTGTGTACAGGGCTTTAGAATTCCAGCTCTCACAGACCTGTTATTTTTTCTTTAGAAAGCCCTCCTGTTCTCCACTCATTACCTGTATTAACTGCACCTGTTTGAACTTGTTACCTGTATAAAAGACACCTGTCCACACACTCAATCAAACAGACCCCAATTTCTCCACAATGGCCAAGACCAGAGAGCTGTGTAAAGACATCAGGGATAAAATTGTAGACCTGCACAAGGCTGGGATGGGCTCCAGGACAATAGGAAAGCAGCTTGGTGAGAAGGCAACAACTGTTGGCGCAATTATTAGAAAATGGAAAAAGTTCAAGATGACGGTCAATCTCCCTCGGTCTGGGGCTCCATGCAAGATCTCACCTCATGGGACATTAATGATCATGAGGAAGGTGAGGGATCAGCCCAGAACTACACGGAAGGACCCAGTCAATGACCTGAAGAGAGCTGGGACCACAGTCTCAAAAAAAAAACATTAGTAACACACTATGCCGTCATGGATTAAAATCCTACAGCGCACGCAAGGTCCCCCTGCTCAAGCCAGTGCATGTCCAGGCCCATCTGAAGTTTGCCAATGACCATCTGGATGATCCAGAGGATGAATGGGAGAAGGTCATGTAGTCTGATGAGAAAAAAATATACATTTTTGGTCTAAACTCCACTCGCCGTGTTTGGAGGAAGAAGAAGTATGAGTACAACCCCAAGAACACTATCTCAACCGTGAAGCATGGAGGTGGAAACATCATTCTTTAGGATGCTTTTCTGAAAAGGGGACAGGACGACTGCACCGTATTGAGGGGAGGATGGATGGGGCCATGTATCGCGAGATCTTGGCCAACATCCTCCTTCCCTCAGTAAGAGCATTGAACATGGGTCGTGGCTGGGTCTTCCAGCATGACAACAACCCAAAACACACAGCCAGGGCAACTAAGGAGTGGCTCCGTAAGAAGCATCTCAAGGTCCTGGAGTGGCTTAGCCAGTCTCCAGACCTGAACCCAATAGAAAATCTTTGGAGGGAGCTGAAAGTCTGTATTGCCCAGCGACAGCCCCGAAAACCTGAAGGATCTGGAGAAGCTGTGTATGGAGGAGTGGGCCAAAATCCCTGCTGCAGTGTGTGCAAACCTGGTCTACAGGAAACATATGATCCCTGTAATTGCAAACAAAGGTTTCTGTACCAAATATTAAGTTCTGCTTTTCTGATGTATCAAATACTTATGTCATGCAATAAAATGCTAATTAATTACTTAAAAATCATACAATGTAATTTTCTGGATTTTTGTTTTAGATTCCGTCTCCCACAGTTGAAGAGTGCCTATGATAAAAATTACAGACCTCTACATGCTTTGTAAGTAGGAAAACCTGCAAAATCTGCGGTGTATCAAATACTTGTTCTCCCCACTGTACAGGTATATATATTTATATCTTTTTTTTTATTTTTTATTACACCTTAAAAAATAAACACCTAGAATTTATGAGCCTTTATATGTAATGCCATACTTAGTTGCTTTGAGGATAGATTAGTACAGGTAACATTGAAGTAGTAATTTTTATTTTTATAACACCAACATCTTCTGTTTCCCTGTAGAAGTTAAGACTTACAAGGCCCTAGTAGGAGTCACATTAAACATAATCCAAATGCAGGAAACACTTAAGCCCTGTACACACGATCGGTTTAACCGATGAAAACCGTCCGATGGATTGTTTTCATCAGACAAACCGATCGTGTATGGGACCCATCGGTCTTTTTTCCATCGGTTTTAAAAAATAGAACATGTTTTAAATTTTTCCGATGGATAAAAAACCGATCGAAAACTCTGATCGTCTATGGGCAAGTCCATCGGATAAAAAACCCACGCATGCTCAGAATCAAGTCGACGCATGCTCAGAAGCATTGAACTTCATTTTTCTCGGCTCATCGGAGTGTTTTACGTCACCGCGTTTGGAACGGTCGGTTTTTTGACTGATGGTGTGTAGGCAAGACTGATGGAAGTCAGCTTCATCGGATTTCCGATGGACAAAACCATCGGATTAGAATCCATAGGATATCCGATCGTGTGTACAGGGCTTTAGAATGAGAACCCTGCCCAAATATTAAAAACAACAAAAGTGATGTTTGATTATATTGTTTCCAAAGGCGTGTTGTAAACAATGCTTATACGACACACGATGGCTTGTCTAACATCACAGAAAAATCTAAACTTGCCTCTGACAATGATAATTAGATCTGACACTGAAATCTAATTTCTTAACAAACACCCAAAGAAATCATACAATAAAAATGTAATCTTTCCCAGAAAAGCTTTCCAAATACAAAAAAAGCTAGTATCTAATAAGAGAACAATTGGCTTGGTTGGAGCTAAAGTTAAAGTGAGTACATTTATGGATATGGTGGAATGTAGTTTCTGTAGAGTGATTCATGGGTCTCCTACATCCTTGCTGTTCCACTTTGGGTTGTTTTGCACATCTGCCATGTTTTTATAATAATGATTCCAGCCTAAATATTTTGATAGCCCCCTAATAAGGATTGAGGACCAAGTTATTTTAAAATTGAATTCGACTTCTATAGCTGATCTGTAGTCTTTAACAAAACGTTTCCATAATGTTGCAGCAGTAGTTTATAATGTAATGTGCCGTACAATGTGCCGTACATGTCGTTGTTCATCTTTTTAGCAGCTCATATCTCCCAACCTTTAAATCTATGCTGTGGGGAGAGATCGCTTACTTTGAATTGTAGTGTGGAAAGTGAGCTGGAGGTGAATCATGCCCTGTACACAAGACCGGACTGTCCGTTGGAATAAAGTCCGACGGATTGTCCGACGGATTGTCCTACGGATTGTCTGACGGAATTCTGCTCAAGCTGTCTTGCATACTCATGGCCACACAAAAGTCCCGGTGAACTTTTGACTGTCAAGAACGCGGTGACGTAAAAGACTACGACGAGCCAAGAAAATGAAGTTCAATGCTTCCGAGCATGCATCAAATTGTTTCCGAGCATGCATGGTTTTTAGTCCGTCGGAATTGCATACAGACGAACGGACTTTCCGATAAAAAAATTTTGTCCGTCGGAAAAAAAGAGGCCCTCAGACGAAGTCAAGAAGTGACGAAACGCGTCAGTGGTGAGTCTCAACCAAGAAACCGGAAGTGACGTTTTGCGTTCCAGGGACCAGGAACCAGGAAGGACGCGAGGTCTCTGGTAACCAAGACAGCGCGACTGTCTATTTTCCTGATCTGAGCACACAAAGTCATCTTTATACATTGCCTGTACACTACTGCTTTTTGGTATGCACATACTTGTAAGGGGGTACTATGGGGGGTTTATAATAAAGCTTTTCAAATGGTACTACCCTAAGCAGAATCTTTTTTGCCTTATATGTGATTGGACCATATATCAAGCGAGTTGTAGCGGTGGAAAGTGCAGCAACTGGGACGGATGATGACCATTGGTTCATGCTCATTTGAACCTTACCTTTGGTAAGTGCATCCCCAAAAAGGGTTTCCCCCCCACGTGGTGAACATCTTTTTGGTGAAAGGAGCATTATGCACTAAATGAAATTGCAACCACATCCATCCCTGTCTACACCACTGTCACTACCTATATTTTTTATATATAGAGGACTTTCAAAACAAGTGTTTGATTGGAGCGCTGCTACAGCACTATTTTTGGACTTTTGGACTTTATAGAGTTTTAATATTACTGTTTTATTTAAATTACAAATACATGCAAATCTTTTCACTACTGTGATTTTTATTGGGAAAATACACTTTAAAAATAATGGAATACCTGCAGACCAGCTGTAGTACCATTCATTGACAAACACGTAAAACTAACAATGGAGATTGGAGAACATTGAGATATGTGGACACAATCTGATGAGTAACTTGTCTTTCTAGAAAAAGATCTTGTTGTTACAAGGCGCAGAGAATATCTATGCATGTATGATTATACTATAGTAGAAGAAAAGAGACGAACAGGATAGCATCCCTTGGTATATCATATGAAAACAATGGCTATTGACCGAGTACAACAAATCAAACAGAGAAGTCTGGTGATATCTGCTGACCAATATCATTCTGAATGGATTATGATCATCTCATATGTACGCAGACCTACATTTTTATTGTAACAAAGGTGTCTGATGAAGTGTTGTGCTTATGGGCAGAGATACACTATATTGTCAAAAGTATTGGGGCGCCTGCCTTTACACGCACATGAACTTTAATGGCATCCCAGTCATAGTCCGTAAGGTTCAGTATTAAGTTGGCCCACCCTTTTGCAGCTACAGTGGATAAAAAAAAGTCTATGCACCCCTGTTAAAATGTCAGGTTTATGTGATGTAAAAAAAATGAAACTAAGATAAATTATTTCAGAACTATTTCACCATTGTGTGACCTATAAACTGTACAACTCAATTAAAAAACAAACTGAAATCTTTTAGGAAGGGGAAGTAAAAATAAAAAAATAAAATAATGTGGTTGCATAAGTGTGCACACCCTCTTATATCTGGGATGTAGCTGTGTTCAGAATTAAGCAATCACATTCAAACTGATGCTAAATAGGAGTCAGTACACACCTGCCATCATTTAGAGTGCCTCTGATTAACCCCAAATAAAGTTTAGCTGTTCTAGTAGGTCTTTCCTGACATTTTCTTAGTCACATCCTACAGCAAAAGCCATGGTCCACAGAGAGCTTCCAAAGCATCAGAGGGATCTCATTGTTAAAAGGTATCAGTCAGGAGAAGGGTACAAAAGAATTTCCAAGGCATTAGATATACCATGGAACACAGTGAAGACAGTCATCATGAAGGGGAGAAAATATGGCACAACAGTGACATTGCTAAGAACTGGACGTCCCTACAAAATTGGCAAAAAGACGAGAAGAAAACTGGTCAGGGAGGCTGCCAAGAGGCCTACAGCAACATTAACGGAGCTGCAGGAATATCTGGCAAGTACTGGCTGTGTGGTACTTGTGACAACAATCTCCCATATTCTTCATATGTCTGGGCTATGGGGTAGAGTGGCAAGACAGAAGCCTTTTCTTACGAAGAAAAACATCCAAGTCTGGCTAAATTTTGAAAAAACACATCTGAAGTCTCCCAAAAGCATGTGGGAAAATGTGTTATGGTCTGATGAAACCAAGGTTGAACTTTTTTGGCTATAATTCCAAAAAAGAGGTTTGGAGCAAAAACAACACTGCACATCACCAACAGAACACCATACCCACCGCGAAGCATGGTGGTGGCAGCATCATGCTTTGGAGCTGTTTTTCTTCAGCTGAAACAGGGGCCTTAGTCAAGGTAGAGAGAATTATGACCAGTTCAAAATACCAGTCAATATTGGCACAAAACTTTTAGGCTTCTGCTAGCTGAACATGAAGGGGAACTTCATCTTTCAGCATTAGAATGACCCAAAGCATACATCCAAATCAACAAAGGAATGGCTTCACCAGAAGAAGATTAAAGTTTTGGAATGGCCCAGTCAGAGCCCAGACCTGAATCTGATTGAAAATCTGTGGGGTGATCTGAAGAGGGCTGTACAGAGGAGATCTGACAGATTTGGAATGTTTTTGCAAAGAAGAGTGGGAAAATATTGCCAAGTCAAGATGTGCCACGCTGACTCATAACCAAAAAGGCTGAGTGCTGTAATAAAATCAAAAGGTGCTTCAACAAAGTAATAGTGTAAGGGTACAAATACGCATGCCCAGAACCAATGTTAAAATCAACCAACAATAGCAGAAGTTGACCAAAGGGTGGCGGTAAAGAGCAGAAAAGAGCAGAAAAACCACATGATGTTGGGAAAGTTATGGGAAAGTTTGCAGAAAAGTCCTGCCGTGTATGCTATGGGTGTTCCTGGGCAACTCCCTTCGGACAAAAATCCACGGAAAAGTTTGTTTGAAGTCCGACCGTGTGTATGAGGCTTTATAGTGATGACTGCGAGCCAGGCCTTCTCGTCCAACATCAGTGCCTTACATCACAAATGTGCTTCTGGAAGAATGGTCAAACATTCCCATAGACACACTCCTAAACCTTGTGGACAGCATTCCCAGAAGAGTTGAAGCTGTTATAGTTGCAAAGGGTGGGCCAACTCAATATTGAACCCTACGGACTAAGACTGGGATGCCATTAAAGTATATGTGCGTGTAAAGGCAGGTGTCCCAATACTTTTGACAATATAGTGTATTTACCTATGCAGGACATATTCCCGCTCAGAGCCACAACTAGTGATGACGTCATTTGTTCACCTGAGCCAGGAATGACAGCAGAGGAGGCTTATCCAAGGAGCGTGGATGTTAATCCACAGGTCTGCTAGTCAGTAGGTAAACCAATCCACTCTCAAACCAAAAAAAGTTCAGATGGTCATTATTTAACCACTTGCCTACAGGGCACTTTCACCCCCTTCCTGCCCAAGCCATTTTTCAGCTTTCAGCGCTGTCACACTTTGAATGATAATTGCGCGGTCAGGCGACGTTGTACCCAAATGAAATTTTTATAATTTTTTCCCCACAAATAGAGTTTTCTTTTGGTGGGATTTGATCACCTCTGCGGTTTTTATTTCTTGCGCTATAAACAAAAGAAGATTGGTTTGCGCAAAAGTTTTAGCGTCTACAAAATAGGGGATAGATTTATAGCATTTTTATTATTTATTTATTTTATACTAGTAACGGCGGTGATCTGCGATTTTTATCATGACTGCGATATTGCGGCGGACACATCGGACACTTTTGACAAATTTTTTGGACCATTCACATTTATACAGCGATCCGTGCTATAAAAATGCACTTATTACTGTATAAATGTGACTGGCCGGGAAGGGGTTAACACTAGGGGGCGATCAAGGGGTTAAATGTGTTACCTAGGGAGTAATTCTAACTGTGGGGGGAGGGGACTGACTGGGGGAGGTGACCGATCGTTGTCCCTATGTACAAGGGACACACCATCGGTCTCCTCTCCCTGACAGGACGTGGATCGGTGTGTTTACACACACCGATTCACGTCCTCGGCTGTGTCACCGGCAATCGTGGGTGCCCGGCGGACATCGCGGCCACCGGGCTTGCGCATCGGGTTACCAGTGACGCGGCGGGTGCGCGTCTGCCCCCTAGTGGCCCAGAAGGGAAAGACGTCATATGACGTCCACCCAGAACAATAGCTGCACCGCTCCGCTGTCATATGACGGTGGGCGGGCGGCAAGCAGTTAAACGTAACTCACTCACAATCTATGTAGGATATAATAAGAAAGCACAGTACTTCCATTTAGGCTTTGTGACATCACAGGGAAAGTCAATCATGTTCTATAATCCTCCTCCTTAATTCGCAATATTTGATTAATAGAAAATAGTCAGCCTGTTCTTAGCATGAAATGGCATACTCTTTTCCTCCATGTTGTGTATTTTATGCAGCCAAGTTTTAGCCCCCATTCATTTAACTATGAACCAGTGGCGGCTGGTGCTCAAAATTTTTGGGGGTGCGCAAACAAACTGAAAAAAAAAATCATCAGATGCCGCCACTGTGCCCATTAAACGCAGCCACTGTGCCCAAACGCCACCAGTTTGCCCCCTGAAATGCAGCCAGTTTCCCCCCAAATACAGCCAGTTTGTCCCCAAATACTGCCAGGTTCCCCCCAAATACAGCCAGTTTGTCCCCAAATACAGCCAGTTTGTCCCCAAATACAGCCAGTTTGTCCCCAAATGCAGCCAGTTTCCCCCCAAATACAGCCAGTTTGTCCCCAAATGCAGCCAGTTTGTCCCCAGCCCTGCACTTACCTTCCTCTGGGCAGCGCCGTCCTTTTCCCACCCTCAATGCCGCTTCAGCCAATCAGGTTACCGGTAACCAGACCCGGTTAACCTGATCGGCTGAGACGCCTGTCAGTGTTAACCAAGTAACGCACCCCCCGTGCATCCTTTGGTTAACTATTCGGAAGCCGATTACAGCCCTCAGGCTGTAATCGGGAAGCCTATCAGAGCCGCTGGCTCAGATAGGCACTTCCAAACACCAACCAGCCGCTGTTATTCAGATGGCCGGCACTCAACAGGGGGCCGGCCATCTGAATAGTGTGCGGCAGCGGCAACGACAATACATAGGTTCATGCAATGCATGAACCTATGTATTGTTGTGAGTGACGGGCGCAGGAGCGAGAGGGGGCAGCGCTCCTGCGCCCACTATGGACGCACCGCCCCTGGTATGAACACTGTTTGCTATATGCAACATTCTGTAGGTTGCAGAAGATAGGAATACCCTGCATTCTTTCACTAATGCTGCGTACACACAACCGTTTTTCCTGTCATGCAAAAAAACAAAGTTTTTCTCGACGTGATTCGTCGTGATTCCTCTCAAGCCTGCCTTGCCTACACACGTTCAGGAAAAAAAAAACGCTTGAGCAAAGCGCGGTGACGTACAACACGTACGACGGCACTATAAAGGGGAAGTTCCATTCGAATGGCGCCACCCTTTGGGCTGCTTTTGCTGATCTCGTGTTATTAAAGTTTGGGGAGAGACAATTCGCGCTTTTCAGCCTCGTGCTTTTCAGTCCGTTACAGCGTGATGAATGTGCTATCTCCATTACGAACGCTAGTTTTACCAGAACGAGCGCTCCCGTCTCATACTTGATTCTGAGCATACGCGGTTTTTTTCCCCTCAGAAAAGCATATACACGAGCGGTTTTCGCGACAAGAAAAAGAACGACGGAAAAAACGAAGAGAAAAAATAGAGCAGGTTCTATTTTTATTTGCGTGCAGTTTTCTCGTTGAGAAAACTGCTATGGAGCCTACACACCACCGTTTTTCACGACCAATCTAAAAAATGGCAGTTTTTCTCGTCATGAAAAACGGTCGTGTGTACGCGGCATAAGAGCTCCTTCCTTTCACTTTGTGTCTTTTTTCAGTTCCCATTTATGGCAGTAAATTGCGTAATGACAAGTGACCAAAAAAAATCAATTTGTAATCTGATTTGCCGTTTTTGATTTCCGAGGACAAGTTTACATTTCATTAAAAGCCACCTTATTCAAACATAAAAGAAATCCTTCAAGGGTAGAACAGGGGATTGTCTCTGAGAGTAAAGAGAGACAAACTCCATTGTGCTGTTTAGTCACTGCATTAATTGTGAGGTTTTTTTTCTTTTTTTTTTAGGCCTATGGTGTTGGTTGGCTGATGTATTGTTATCAAGACCTGGAATCAGCGAGAGGAGGTAAGAGAGCACAAAGGCTCACATTCAAAAATGGCTCTTTGGCATATTGACATGCTGGTTATCAGCAAGCCTTATTATCTGCTTACCAAGGGCCTCTCATCTTGCTGGTGACATAATAAGCAACAAATCACCAACGCAGCCATTCTGCATCCTGTTAATTGTATGTATTCGCAAGTCTGAAAAAAAAAAAAAAGAAATGATCATCAAGGTTCCTTGTCTTGATGAGAAATTGACATTTTCTTGCTGATTATTTGGCAGGTCTATGGGAGGTAGATAAGAGTCAAAGTTGTTTTAAAACGGAGCCGGTTCTCTTTCACAGGCCTCTTTATTGCACTAGTTGACCCACTTGATGAGTATGGATTTCATGAGGTCTTTTTCAGCATTTGAACTATAAAAGGTTCACAATGACAACACCCCTTATAGACAAAAGATAACCTTGCCCTTTGAATATATTGATTCTTTATTAACTAGGCTGTTTAATGCAATGAAATGAGGCATTAGATTGAAGCCCATTTCAAGTGCTTTGAATAATCTTTAAAAGATTGCCAGAGTTTAAAACGCTGCTGTACAATAATTGGCGTGCTTTTTAGAGCCCTCAATAAGCTGATAAGGGGAAAAAAAACCTCTAAAAGCGCCTTAAAGCAGATAATACTTTATCAGGCAAGTTGTTAAAGGATGACATGTAAATATGACTAAAGTCAATGTTGAAAGAAAAGTGTAAAAGACGTGTAGCGGATAACGAGCAAAATAAAGACGCATTTATGCCGCGTACACACGATCGGAATCTTGGATGGTTTTTCCGACGGAATTTCCGCTCAAGCTTGGCAAGCATACACACGGTCACACAAAAGTTCTCTAAAATTTCCATCGTCAAGAACGTGGTGACGTACAACACTACGACAAGCCGAGAAAATGAAGTTCAATGCTTCCGAGTAGGGATGAGCTCAGGCGTGTTCGCATTGAACACGTGCAGAGCCCGCCAAGGAAGTCGGCACCGTCAGAACCGCCCTGCGCTAATCACAGGCAGGGAAACATTTCCCGATGCTCAGCTGCAGAAATGTCTCCCTGCCTGTGATTAGCGCACCGCGGTTCCGATGGTGCCGACTTCCTTGACGGGCTCTGCACGTGTTCAATGCGAACACGCCTGAGCTCATCCCTACTTCCGAGCATGCATCGAATTGACGAATAGAGAACCTGCTCTCAATCTTTTCTTGGCGGAAATTCCGACAGCAAAAGTCCGATGGAGCCTACACACGGTCGGAATTTCCGACAAAAAGCTCACATCGGACTTTTCTTGTCGGGATTTCCGATCGTGTGTATGCGGCATAAGTCTTTGTTTTGTGACACATAAAAAAGTATTTAAATAGACTGTCCATTAACAAATATTGGCTATGCCTGTAATAGCTACAGTGCCTTGAAAAAGTATTCATACCCCTTGAAATTTTTCACATTTTGTCATGTTATAACCAAAAACTTAAATGTATTTTATTGGCATTTTATGTGATAGACACAACACAAAGTGGCACATAATTGTGAAGTGGAAGGAAAATGATAAATGGTTTTCAAAATGTTTTACAAATAAATATCTGAAAAGTGTGGCGTGCATTTGTATTCAGCCACCTTTACTCTGATACCCCTAACTAAAATCTAGTGCAACCAATTGCCTTCAGAAGTCACCTAATTAGTAACTAGAGTCCACCTGTGTGTATTTTAAACTCAGTATGAATACAGCTTTTCTGTAAAGCCCTCAGAGGTTTGTTAGAGAAGCTTAGTGAACAAAGAGCATCATGAAGGCCAAGGAACACACCAGACAGGTCAGGGATAAAGTTGTGGAGAAGTTTAAAGCAGGGTTAGGTTATAAAAAAATATCCCAAGCTTTGAACATCTCACGGAGCTCTGTTCAATCCATCATCCGAAACTGGAAAGAGTATGGCACAACTGCAAACCTACCAAGACATGGCCGTCCACCTAAACTGACAGGCCGGGCAAGAAGAGCATTCATCAGAGAAGCAGCCAAGTGGCCCATGGTAACTCTGGAGGAGCTGCAGAGATCCACAGCTCAGGTGGGAGAATCTGTCCACAGGACAACTATTAGTCGTGCACTCCACAAATCTGGCCTTTATGGAAGAGCGGCAAGAAGAAAGCCATTGTTGAAAAAAAGCCATAAGAAGTCCCGTTTGCAGTTTGTGAGAAGCCATGTGGGGGACACAGCAAACATGTGGAAGAAGGTGCTCTGGTCAGAAGAGTCCAAAATTAAACTTTTTGGCCTAAAAGCAAGACGCTATGTGTGGCGGAAAACTAACACTGCACATCACCCTGAACACACCATCCCCACCGTAAATAATGGTGGTGGCAGCATCATGTTGTGGGGATGCTTTTCTTCAGCAGGGACAGGGAAGCTGGTCAGAGTGGATGGGAAGATGGATTGACCCAAATACAGGGCAATCTTAGAAGAAAACCTGTTAGAGTCTGCAAAAGACTTGAGACTGGGGCAGAGGTTCACCTTCCAGCAGGACAAGGACCCAAAACATACAGCCAGAGCTACAATGGGATGGTTTAGATAAAAGCATATTCATGTGTTAGAATGGCCCAGTCAAAGTCCAGACCTAAATTCAATTGAGAATCTGTGGCAAGACTTGACAATTGCTGTTCACAGACGCTCTCCATCCAATCTGACAGAGCTTGAGCTATTTTGCAAATAAGAATGGGCACAAATGTCACTCTCTAGATGTGCAAAGCTGGTAGAGACATCCCCAAAAAGACTTGTAGCTGTAATTGCAGAGAAAATTGGTTCTAGAAAGTATTGACTCAGGGGGGCTGAATACAAATGCACGCCACACTTTTCAGATATATATTTGTAAAAAATTTAAACCATTTATCATTTTCATTCCACTTTCCAATTATGTGCCACTTTGTGTTGGTCTATCACATAAAATACCAATAAAATACATTTAAGTTTTTTTGTTGTAACATGACAGAATGTGGAAAATTTCAAGGGTTATGAATACTTTTTCAAGGCACTGCATCAATTTAAGTCAAATAATTGTAGAAAAATATGTTAATGTTTTAAAAAAACGTAAATTTTTTGTATAAATTGCAATATACAGTATATACGTATATATAGATGGATGGCAGACATATTTGCTCATTACACAGGCTCTGCTTCCTGCTCGGCAGTGCTTGCTAAACAATGGTTGTGTTTTACTGCTCTTTCTTGGAATGCAAGTTTATAAGTCAGCCCAGCCCAATAGTTTCCCTTAAAATTTACTCTAGCTTACAGTTTATGGTCAAAATGTTCGAGTTTTAATTCTGAAATTTGGGTAGTTTAATTCTGACATTTGGGTGATAATTCCTTTGGCTGCCCATATCCTTTGATCTGAATAGCCCTTGGTGAATTGGCCAACAGATCATTTCTTCTTGAGTATGGGGTTAGGAGTGTCTAGTAAAAAGTGGTCATGTAGCTCGATGATTAGTACAAAATGCATATTGATTAAGAATAGCCAGGTTGTTTTAGCGGAAGAGGCTTCCCCCTTCTTCATTTCACGAGGATACGCTAACAGCTCTATTTAGCCCTAAAATAGGGCTAATAATGAATATTGTCCAGTTTTAATTACAGTTTAATACATTAAAGCCCTGAAGAAGGGGGTGATTTTTCTTCTAAACCCATTGGATAGCTCTCAATGTCTGAGGTCAGGCTCAAAGATCAGTGGCTGTAGCAGTAGAGAGATTTACAGGTAGTCAGCTCAAAATATAAAAGCAAATCCCCTTGGCGGGTGATGCGGGCTCATCTGAGGTGCTGGGTCTAAACACTAATATTCACCAGAGCTCCTGATGGTGGAGTTGGGTTTTTCTTCATGTTAATACCAGATCGCAATCCTCAGGATTGCCCCACCAGGGGGTGGGCAAGTTGGGGTCTGGTAGCAAATATAGCAGGTAAGGATCAAGCAGAAGCGTAGTCCGTAAACAAGCCAAAGGACAGTAAAATGTAGTAGCTGGATGGGATCAAACGAAAAAACATAGTTGAACAAGCCAAGGATCAGTATCGAGTGGTAACGAAGGTAAGGACAGCAACATGTATGCAATGGAACAAGACATTGGCTGGAGAGAGCAGAATAATCTGGCATAGAGGGAGTGCAGAGACATGGCTTAAATAGGGAAGTTAATGGGAGGAGCAAAGGGTTCAAAGTTCAAGATAAACAAGACACAAGGCAAAGTTGTCTAATGAATCAGGCAGGAAGCTGTCCAGCATCCTCAGTGGCACAGCAAGAAAAGCCACAGCCAGACACCGCAGAGGCCACAGGTTCAGACCCAGGGCCTGACACCATCAATACAATGTGTGTGGAAAAAATGGCCTGGTCATTAACCACTTAAGCCCCGGACTATTTTGTTGGCCAAAGACCAGGCCACTTTTTACGATTCGGCACTGCGTCGCTTTAACTTACAATTGCGCGGTCGTGCGACGTGGCTCCCAAACAAAATTGACGTTCTTTTTTCCCCACAAATAGAGCTTTCTTTTGGTGTTTTTTTTTTTTGCGCTATAAACAAAAATAGAGCGACAATTTTGAAAAAAATGCTATATTGTTTACTTTTTGCTATAATAAATATCCCCAAAAAATATATAAAATTATTTTTTTCTCAGTTTAGGACGATACGTATTCTTTTACATATTTTTGTTAAAAAAAATCGCAATAAGCGATTGGTTTGCACAAAAGTTATAGGGTCTACAAAATAGGCGGTAGTTCTATGGCATTTTTATTAAGATTTTTTTTTTTTACTAGTAATGGCATCGATCAGCGATTTTTATCGTGACTGCGACATTATGGCGGACACATCGGACACTTTTGACACCATTTTGGGACCATTGTAATTTTTACAGTGATCAGTGCAATGCACTGATTGCTGTAAACATGACACTGGCAGTGAAGAGGTTAACCTGTAGGGGGCACTGAAGGGGTTAAATGTGACCTAGGGAGTGATTCTTACTGTTAGGGGGCGTGGCCTGCCGTGACACGTCACTGATCGCTGTTCCCGATGATATTTCACTAGGCAGAACGGAGAGATGTTGTGTTTACACTAACATCTCCCCGTTCTTCAGCTCTGTGACCCGATCGCGGGACACCGGCGGCGATCGGGTCCGCGGGTCCACACGTTTAAAGGGGACGTATATATGCGCCCAATTGCCTGTCCGTGCCATTCTGTTGACGTAAATGTTCTTGCGGCGGTTGGCAAGCGGTTAAGGGGGTAAATCCTTCCGGGGCTGAAGTGGTTAATGGTTACACTTAGAAAAAAAAATGGTTACACTTAGACCCCTTTAACACTGAGATGGTTTTCAGGCGTTTTAGTGCTATAAATAGCCTCTAAATAGCACCTGAAAACCACCTCTCATTCATTTCAGTGTGTCTTTTCACACTGGGACGTTAGGAAAAGTCCTGCAAGCAGCATCTTTGGGGCGGTTTCAGATCGCTGTATACAGTGCTCCCAAAATGCCCTGCCCATTGAAAAAAGCACTTTGGAAACGCCGCAACACGGGCATTTTTAACCCCTTCTTTGGGGTTAAAAGCGCACTGCTAGCAGCCAAAAGGGGCTTAAACATCACTAAAGCCCCGCTAAAACTAGTGGCGTTTTAGCGCTAACGTGGCGGCGGCTCAGATTTTAAACCCCAAAGCCTTTGTGCTTCCATGCCAATAAACCTGCCAATTTTTTCCCTCCGTGGCTGAATTGCAGCATTCATTTTACAGTTAATTAGTATTGGTAATTTTTAGTTTAAAAGTCAGAAAGTATTTCAGGCTGCAAAGTTGCTGCTGTTAGATAGGACCTTTTATTGAGGTGTAGCACTCACCATCCCAGCCCTGCTTACCTCCACCTGCAGGGTGAGACACACCATGCCACATGCCCAGTATCCTCCATTTTTGCAGAGGGTGAGCGGTGTTAACAGTTTTGGGTCCTGCAGCAAGTTACCTCCTTCCGTTGGTTCTCATCCCTAGAACGTAGGAAGAATCAACTCCAACAAAAGAGTTTATTTTTCCTTTGCTTGTGTAGCGGCCTCACCCCTCTCCCTTTCTTTATCGGTTATATGGCTGTCATCTAGGGGTACCTGGGAGAGAGAGATGATACACACCACGGCCCATGTCCTCCGTAACTAAGAGGTGAAGGCCAGAAGATTGGGCTTTTGTGTAGGTGTCCTAGAGTCAAGTCCAGTCCTTCGTCCCTGGCTCATTTGCTTTAGTAACCCAAGTTCCAAACAGTGAATAGGTACAACTCAGTTTTATTCTTCTTGCCAAGCAATAAAACAATCTTTCTCCTTTGGAAAATGGGGACAGTTCGAGGCACAATCCTTTCCCTTCTTGCTGCTGCCCACTGTGCTGTCACCAGTGGTGAATAGTCACTGCCACTGACTAGGTAATATAGAACGTGAATTACCTTCGCTCACTTTGCCCCTGTCAGAAGAAGAAATCAGTCCAAGGGAGAAATGGAGACCTCTCTGTCACCAGCGATGCTGCGCCGGGCTCTTCGGAGAAGTTACTGCGCACCAGTCCTCACGAACTCAGACACGGGCACCCAAGGAGTTAGGGTCCCCTCAGATTCCTCCACCCTCGCGGAACTCAGTCGAAGGTACTGAGCCCCAGGCATCCGCCATAGTACCTCACCCCAGGCTAAAGGTGCCTGAGATGGACTCCATCTCCGCTTCGGCTAGGCCAAGGGCGCCTAGGCCCGGAACACCGGAACGCCAGCACCCAAGCTGAAGGTCCCTGGGTGCGGCCGCGTCCTCCAACTCTCTGCCCCTAAGGTCAGGGCGTCCGCCCCTTTTATGACCTCTCCCTTTGCGTCACAGCGTGTTCCCCGCCCCGCTGTACCAGCTCCAGGGGAGGACAAAAAGGCACAGTTTGCGGTGTGAGTTCAGCTCCGGCCCAAGGCAACAACGCCACCTGTAGGCCCCAAGGAACCCCACACCACCAGAGTCCTCACATAAATTCAAACACCCGCTACACTTGTAATTAACAGGGAAAGTTGAATAGAGAAAAGAGTTGAACAGGGAGGCAGATTCAGGCACACACCGCTTATTTATCTTCCTCACCACTCAATCCCGAGTGGATCTTGTTCACCCGGACAGTCCCCTTTCACGGTACTAGCACCCAGAGTGAAACACAAACAGTCACTTTAGATTTGTCCCCTCTAGACATGTGCACAACATAAAAATTTGTTTAGTTTGGTTTCGTTTCTGTGCATTTCTGTTGATTCGTAACGATTCGTAATTTCGTAAGACGTGGGTTATCGTATTCGTACTCTTTCGTATTTCCGTAAGGGTTATTTTTCTGTTGATTAGTTTTTCCGTCAGTCTAATTTTCGTTGACTCTAAATTCGTATTTACGTTATATTTTATATTCGGCCGCGTTCGTATTTTTGTAAGAACTATATTTTCGTTGATTTGCAATGATTCGTATTTTCGTGTCTAATTTCCGTTGATTGTAAAATCGTACTTTTGTAGATTTAATTACATTCGTACTTTCGTTAGAATACATTTTCCATTTATTCAAAACAAAACTCGTCGTAATTTTGTAATTCGTACTTTCGTGAGATTGACTGGCTCATTTATTCGTACTTTCGTATCATTGTTTTCGTAGATTAGTAATCGGGGCATAATTCGTAATTTTACATAATGTGTCAGAATAGGAGAAAACAAAAATATGTCAGAGATATTACAAAATACAAACATAGAAATTAGAATCTAGACAGAGTATGCTTAAGAAACAAAGAATTTCTCTCTCACAAGTCACAACTTTACTCACAAATCCAACAGAACAGTGCAACCTACCCAACCACAACCTATCTGGACTGTGGATGGAATGCACTGCAGTCTAACACAGAAAAACACACAAGGGAATAAGAAACAAGCTCATTGGGGGAAAAGACAACCTCTTCAGGGGAAGGGACAAGCTTATTGGCCAACGTCCAGAACTAATTCAGAACTAACTAAATAGAATTGACGTTTTTTCGAATTTTCGTTGTTTTGATTTCCGTTTTCCAAAGATTCGTAATTTTTTTTCGTTCATTTTGATTTTCGTTAATATGGATCTTTGTTCGTTATTTTCGTTGTTTTGTTTTACGTTTTCCGAATATTCGTAATTTCGCGTTTTCGTTCATTTTGATTTTCGTTATTTTTTGATCTTTGTTTGGTATTTTCGTTGTTTTTATGTTTTCGTTTTTTACTTTTTCGTATTTTGACTGTTTCAAATTTACTAAATTCTTATTTTCGTTGTTTTCGTTGTTTTCGATAATTCGTTGTTCGTTTGTAATTTTATCAAACCGTTTGTTTATTCGTATGTTTACGAATCAACGAATATAACGAATTTTGACGAATAACAAATTAGTAACTAAACAAATTGCACATGTCTAGTCCCCTCCAAGGACAGGTTCAGGAGATCCCCTGCCGCAGAATCCTTTAGTTCCTGAATCCAGAACTCTTTAGCACCTGTAACTTTAGAGACCACAGGTGCCAATGAGGCACATTACAAATCACGGAATCCTTCCCTCTGATAGGCAACCAGACCTCTCCTGAGACAGTGACTTCCTTCACTGATCCTCCGGACAGGTCCTCCCTTGGTTTCCTCTCCTTCAGAGCGGGTAACCCTCCCACGGGCACCTATGGGATTCCTGTGGTTTGATTTGTAGGCCTCAGTTGAAGGTACTGGGGCCTACCTGGAACGATGCAGCCTCGGGCTTAAGGTGCCCGGGACTGAACCAACTCACGCACCCCTGGCCAGCAGGGCCAAAGGGCGCGACTCCGAACTCCCTAACGCATGGCGTCTGCCCCTTATGTACCCCCTCCCGGCATGCACAGCAGGTAGACCACGCCCACTGCATGGCTGCCGAGAGAGAACACCCAATCACGCCACAATGCCATCTGTGGTTCGACCCGAGGCCTAGGCACCAATGCTACCTACAGGTTAAGGGGAACTATACACCCAGGCAACACCACAGCAGAGCAGAGTCCAATTAAAGGAAATTAAATAGCCTGAGCCAAACTATGGCTCAGGCTACCCTCTAAATTTCAGGCATAGCGACCCCAAATTTAGGGGTCCGCTGCAGAGGTTTATCAATGCTTTTCTCCCACACTCATTATATTTAAAATTAATGGCAGCCGTGGTATCGAAACTCATACCTATGACTTCGTAAATGTTTAAGATGACATCATTTTATTAGGAACCAGCCTGTATTTGGTGTATATACAGAATATATTGTATACATTCAGTGTATTTGTAACTAGCAGATCTGGGTTATTATACACGGATGCCATAATATATTATGACGTGTGATGTGATATGTTATGTCATACAAAGCAAAAACACACAAGTAACAGCTGTACAGAGCTCTCAGCACATTACTTTTCTACTAACTCTCATTTGTTATTGACAGCTATATTTTCAATCCCTCATAGCTATTAGGGATTTGTATACATTGTTATAACCTTAGATCAGCACTATAACCTTGTATGCTGGGAAGGGATGTGTAAGGTTGTATCTTTGCCTTCTCTGACACCATCTGTGTACGTCTGAGTAGCGAGAACAATATAAAGTATGGATAGGAATTTTGAAAGCAGGATGAATCATTTTTTCTTGTAAGTGATTTACTTTTTGGGTAAAATGGGAAGCAGCTGACATGAAAAGTGAGATTTGCAAACTACTGAAATCCATAAAACGAATCCATTCTGGTGATGATGGCTCATAAAGGCGAACTCCAGCCGAAGCTTTATCTACTACTCTTTAGTCCACTAAACAATGAGAAAAAATATATGATGTTCATGTTCTTGACGTTTATCTCTTGATTTTATGACGTTTCTTATACTATGAATATGTACAGTATATACAGTTGTTTCTAATGTGAATATTTGTAGGAACAAACTGGTACATAATAAGGTAGGATTAAAAATGGATCACAAAACAGTAGGTAAAAGACCTCTCTGAGTGCACATGACCTGAAATTACTTTTACCGCTTCAATACCGGACACTTTTACCCCCTTCCTGCCCAGGCCAATTTTCAGCTTTTTAGCGCTGTCACACTTTGATTGAATGAAATGCAACACTGTACCTATATGACATTTTTATAATTTTTTTTTTTTTGTGCAAATAGAGCTTTCATTTGGTGGTATTTAATCACTGCTTGTTTTTGAATTTTTTGCAAAAAAAGAGCAGAAAACACAGAAAATTTTGAAAAAAAAAAGGTTTTTCTTACTTTCTGTCAGTACATTTTGTAAATAGGAAATTTTTCTCCTTCACTGATGGGCACTGATAGGCTGCACTGATGGGCACTGATGAGGCTGCACTTATGGGCACTAATGAGGCAGCACTGATTAGGTGGCACTAATATGCAGCACTGATATGCGGCACTGATGAGCGCTGATAGGCAGCACTGATGGGCACTGATAGGTGGCACTGATGGGCACTGATAGATGGCACTGATGGGCACTGATAGATGGCACTTATGTGCAATGATAGGCAGCACGGATAGGCGGCACTGATGGGCACTGATAGGCGGCACTGATGAGCAGGCACTGATGGTCACTGATTGGTGTCACTGATGGGCACTGCTGGGGCTGCACTGATAATCAGGGCACTGATCATTAGTGCCCTGTTTATCTTTACAGTCTCCCTTGCGAGGAGATGCCGCTGATCGGCTCTCCACGCCTCACACTCTGTCACTACGGCAAATACGGCACTTCTGTATTTACATGTGATCGTCTGTTTACCGAGATTGGGGTTGCGTCGTGCCCCGCGGGCACGTAAGAGCGGTGACACTGGGGCGCCGTCATATGATGGGGCCTCAGAACGAGAGGGCACTCCGCCTGCCGTTATTTTACTATACGGCAGGCGGGCGGGCAGGAGGTAGTTAAATAAGTTGTAAACTTCTGAAATGAAAAGTAAACAAAGCATATCCCTCTATAGAGTGTACTTGCCTTGATCCAGAGCACCTACTGTGATTTCTGTCTGCTCTGTCATTCTTCTGCTATCTGCACGAGTCACACTTCTGACAGTCTGTGTCAACACCAGACTATCCCAGGAGATGGCCCTGCCCCCCTCAGTACACAGCAGGTGATTGACAGCCTCAGCTGTGCATGTTTTCCTATGAGACTGTGTAGAAAAGGGAGTGTCCATTCCTTCCACACAGATCTCAGAGAACAGTCAACTTCCTGCTCTATGCTGTGCAGTGTGTGGCATCAGATTCCCACCCCCTGCCTTCTGGAGCTCAGATATGCTGTGTAAAATGTGTACTTTAGAAAGCCATAGAGAAGAGAGGGATGCAGATAAACAGGTACAACTTACAGAGGAAGATTTGTTTCATCTCTGTGTATGTCCTGAGGCTAGTCCCTTTAGTGGGTATATGTAAGAGTTTACAACCACGTAAATAATGAAAATTATGAAGTAATAATAAAAAAGTAGATCTGATAATGATGAAATGTACACATGTATCTAATTCATGCTTAAAGTGTTACTAAACCCAGGACTAGGGATGAGCTTCGAGTTCGAGTCAAACTCATGTTCGACTCGAACATTGCCTGTTCGCCCGTTCTCCGAACAGCGAACAATTTGGGGTGTTCGCGGCAAATTCGAAAAGCCGCTGAACACCCTGTAAAAGTCTATGGGAGAAATATTAAGTGCTCATTTTAAAGGCTTATATGCAAGTTATTGTCATAAAAAGTGTTTGGGGACCCGGGTCCTGCTCCAGGGGACATGTATCAATGCAAAAAAAAGCTTTAAAAACAGACGTTTGCATAATACATGTCCTCTGGGGCAGGACCCGGGTCCCCAAACACTTTTTATGACAATAACTTGCATATAAGCCTTTAAAATGAGCACTTTTGATTTTTCATGTTCGTGTCCCATAGACTTTAACGGTGTTTGGATGTTCGAACTAATTTATTGCCTGTTTGCATGTTCTGATGCGAACCAAACTGGGGGGTGTTCGGCTCATCCCTACCCAGGAGGACCCTGCATTCATCATATCTGGTCCCCCACAGTACACAGAACATGGAAATGCAATAGTTTTAGTAGATATAAACTTCTAAACACCTTTTCTCATCAGCAGTATATAGCAGCCTTGTGACTTCTATCAGTTCATGTTTAAAGCTTGTAGGAGGAGTTTTCATACTGCACCGAGCTGTCCTATCAGTGTCAAGGACCCCTGACCCTCTGTCTGGACAGTGCTGATTGGCCTTGTGCTGATCACATCCACCCTCCCAAGAAAAAAACTCTCTAGCAATACACACCAAACTGAGCATGTGCAGCCTGACTCTAGTAACCCTGTCTTATCCGGACCTGTTCTGGAGTCAGTGGAAGAAGAGGAGGATCTGTGCATACAGGATGTAACAGCCTTTTTACCCAATGCAGAGGATTAACCCCTTAGGTTCCACAGTGAGTATAACAAGCATGCTTTACTGCTTATACAGACTGATTTTACTCTTTTGATTTTAGCAACACTTTAAAGAGAGAGAGCCAGCAGCTTCTGGACATTTTCTGGTGTGAGTGTAAGTTACAGAAGCAGAGCAATCCATAACAGCACAAAGCAAAGGAGACACATCATGTCTGTGTAGAAATCAGCTGCTGAAAATGTTCTCCACATTTAATCTTCCTAATCTTCTATTTGATACGTAAACACCAAGCAAGCCCATCCTGTGGTGATGCTAGACCTACTACAGATATGCTATTCTCTATGGTCCAGTCTTATGATTTTAAATGGTGAAAAAAAAAAGAATTTTGTCATTTGGCCCACACATTTATGTTTTTGACTTTGTCTTCAGTTAATGCCTACAGAAAAGCTAACGATCCCCATGATAATCTGCAGCATTTATCTGGATGGATAGCTTTACCTTTTATATCACATGGAACTGTGCAAGCTTAAGCCACACATGAAACATACCGGTAATTCTTTATGTGGAGAGACAAATGTGTCAGTTCCATGCAGAATAACATGCACACCCTCATACAGATAAATATAATTTTTGATGAATGTTGACCATCACGGGCCATTGATACAGCATTGTTTACATGAAATATAATCAATGGGGTTTACTAATTAGAAACCAATACATACTTGTGGCCATTCTATATGCCAATATTCAAACAGCCTACAACTTATTTAAAGATCTTTTCGTACATTCTCAGAATATACAAATATATAGGTTTAAAGGAGCAAGAGGTTACATAGTTACATACATAATTAGTCAGGTTGAAAAAAGACACAAGTCCATCCAGTTCAACCGTAAAAAATAAAAATAAAAAAATAAAAATAAACATATATCGTACAATCCCATATACCCAATTCTATACCCACAGTTGATCCAGAGGAAGGCAAAAAAAACCCAGAAGAGCATTATCCAATTTGCTACAGCAGGGGAAAAAATTCCTTCCTGATCCCCCGAGAGGCAATCGGATATTCCCTGGATCAACTTTACCTATAAATGTCAGTACCCAGTTATATTATGTACATTTAAGAAAGAATCCAGGCCCTTCTTAAAGCAATCTACTGAGCTGGCCAGAACCACCTCTGCAGGGAGTCTATTCCACATTTTCACAGCTCTTACTGTGAAAAAACCTTTCCGTATTTGGAGGTGAAATCTCTTTTCCTCTAGACGCAAAGAGTGCCCCCTTGTCCTTTGTGTTGACCGTAAAGTGAATAACTGAACACCAAGTTCACTATATGGACCCCTTATATATTTGTACATGTTGATCATATCCCCCCTTAATCTCCTCTTCTCAAGAGAGAATAAATTCAGTTCCTCTAATCTCTCCTCATAGCTGAGCTCCTCCATGCCTCTTATCAGTTTGGTTGCCCTTCTCTGCACTTTCTCCAGTTCCCCAATATCCTTTTTGAGAACTGGGGCCCAAAACTGAACTGCATATTCCAGATGAGGTCTTACTAATGATTTGAACAGGGGCAAAATGATATCTCTCTCTCTGGAGACCATACCTCTCTTAATACAAGAAAGGACTTTGCTCGCTTTGGAAACCGCAGCTTGGCATTGCATGCCATTATTGAGCTTATGATCTACCAAAACCCCCAGATCCTTCTCCACTACGGATCCCCCCAGTTGTACTCCCCCTAGTATGTATGATGCATTCATATTATTAGCCCCCAAGTGCATAACTTTACATTTATCAACATTAAACCTCATCTGCCACATAGTCGCCCAATTAGACAGAGCATTGAGGTCGGCTTGTAAATTGGCGACATCCTGTAAGGACGTTATTCCACTGCATAGCTTGGTGTCATCTGCAAAGACAGAAATGTTACTTTTGATCTCAGACCCAATATCATTTATAAACATATTAAAAAGTAAGGGTCCCAGCACTGAACCTTGGGGTACACCATTGATAACCTTGGACCATTCAGAGTAAGAATCATTAACCACTACTCTCTGAATTCTGTCTTTTAGCCAGTTTTCTATCCATTTACAAACTGATATTTCCAATCCTGTAGACTTTACCTTACACATGAGCCGTGTGTGGGGAACTGTATCGAACGCTTTTGCAAAATCCAAGTATACCACGTCCACTGCCACCCCTCTGTCCAAGGTCTTACTTACCTCTTCATAAAAAGAAATCAGGTTTGTTTGACAACTTCTGTCTTTCATGAATCCATGCTGTCTGTTGCTTAAATATTTTTTTTCCAGCAAGAACTCATCTATGTGGTCTTTTATTAATCTCTCCAGTATTTTCCCAACTATAGAAGTTAAACTAACAGGTCTATAGTTACTTGGTAAACACTTAATTCCCTTTTTAAATATAGGCACCACATTGGCCCTGCGCCAATCCAGTGGTACTATTCCTGTCATTAATGAGTCCCTAAAAATTAAATACAATGGCTTTGAAATTACAGAGCTCAATTCTTTTAGGATCCGTGGGTGTATGCCATCTGGTCCAGGTGCTTTATCCACCTTTATTCCATCTAAATATTTCTGGACCATATCACTTTTGAGCCATTGTGGATTTGGGGCTGTGTCACTACCACCCCCATTTTGGACATGAGCTCCCCCATGCTCCTTTGTATACACAGAACTGAAGAAAGTATTTAATAAATTAGCCTTCTCTTTGTCCCCAGTCACCCACTCTAGATTATTTTGTAAAGGGCCTACATGCTCAGACTTGACCTTTTTACTATTAATATATTTGAAGAATTTTTTGGGGTTTGTCCTACTATCTTTTGCAATCTGTCGTTCATTTTGAATTTTTGCATCCTTGATTTCCTTTTTACATATCCTGTTATATTCTTTGTAACATTTAAATGACACTAGTGTTCCCTCATTTTTATATTTTTTAAAAGCTCTTTTCTTATAGTTTATAGCTTTTTTAACTTTGGCAGTGAGCCACATAGGTTTTATTTTTAGCCTTTTAAACTTATTGCCCATGGGAATATACTTTGCAGTGAGTTCACAAACAGTCTTTTTGAAGAATTCCCATTTCTGTTCTGTGCCCATTGATGCCAATATTCCTTCCCAGTCTAAGTCCTGGAGAGCAGCACTCATCCTTGGAAAATTTGCTCTCTTGAAATTAAGTGTTTTTATCTTTCCTGTATGTGATTTTTGCTTACAACTAACATCAAATGAAATCATGTTATGGTCACTGCTACCCAGGTGTTCCTTTATCTGAACATTAGTAATACGCTCTGCATGGTTTGAGATTACCAGGTCCAACAGAGCATCATTCCTAGTTGGGGCCTCAATAAACTGGACCATAAAATTGTCCTGCAATAGGTTTATAAATTTTTGCCCTTTAACTGTCCCAGCAGTTCCATTACTCCAGTCAATTTCTGGGTAGTTAAAATCCCCCATTATTATCACCGTCCGAGCCCTTGCAGCCCTTTCCATCTGTGCAAGGAGCTGAGTCTCTAACTCCTCATTAACATTGGGTGGTCTATAACAAACTCCAATGATTAGCTTTGAACTACGCACATCTGTATGCAGTCCTACCCATAATGCTTCAGACTCATCACACTCTCCATCCACCAGGTCCTCTTTCACACTCGCTTTGAGATCACTTCTCACATAGAGACAGACCCCTCCACCCTTCCTTTTTACCCTGTCTTTCCGAAAGAGTGCATAGCCAGGAATATTAATAGCCCAGTCGTGTGAGGAATGAAGCCAAGTTTCAGCAATACCGATTACATCATAGCTCTCCTCATGCACCAGAGCTTCCAACTCACCTATTTTGCTTGGCAGACTTCTGGCGTTGGTGAACAGACACTTTAATGCATTAATATTATTTGACCGGTCACATACTATCCTCTTGGGTGTTCCCAGATTGCAACTAGGACTTGCTACTATACTTACCTTGGGTTTATGTTCTTTGGTTACCCTACCACTAATGCCCCTAATACTACCCTTTAGAATATGTTCCCCGCTGACTCTCACTATCTCTGGACCCTCCCCCCTGTCACCTAGTTTAAAAACCCCTCTAACTTTTTGGCCATCCTTATTCCCAGCTGATCTGCACCCTCCTCATTTAGGTGCAGTCCGTCCCTTCTATAGTACTGGTTATCGACTGAGAAGTCGGCCCAGTCCTCCAGGAACCCAAACCCCTCCTTACTAGGTGGTAGAGTATCTTATAGTAACATAGGAAACCTGTGCTAAGGGAAATACAGAGGCCATTAATCCTGGCCTCCTTCTGAAAATGCTGCTTTCTCTTCCTAGCATATTCATTATATAACTTAAGTACTCATAGATCCCAAGCAAACATGCAACCTTTGCCACCTGAATTCGTTATCTCCATATTTGTTTGAGAATTTTGGCCAGTACATTAACAGGACAACCAGACAAGTAGCATTTTTGGAAGAAGAGGTCAACACAAGTCCCCTTAAAGGATTAGGGACCTGCATGTCTTGTTTAGGGAAATAACTTTGGCAGTTTTGGCCTAAGAGTGAAATTTCAATTTTACAGGCAGTCTAAGTCTTAGTAGTGAGCTGAGTCACCCTAGCTTCTTACATAACTGGGGAACTGCAGCAGTGAGATCTTCCTGTTATATTTCTTAGCCCTGTCCCAAACTTTCCTAAATTCTGTGGTGTTTACCACCTAAGAGTGTTTTCTGAATTTCCTTTTCTTACTTGATATATTTCTTTTTTTTAAGTCTGCGGAGGTGCAAAACCTAGAACGAAAAAACCCGTAAGTGAGCAAAAAATGTGCATGTGAAACACACATTAAAAAGTGCACTTAAGGGTGTGCTTCAGTCCACCCCCCGAATGGGGTAGGACCTCTACCCTGACCCCCAGGGCAGCAAGGCTCCTGATGGAGACATAGGTTTACATGGTCTGCCTAGCCAGAATGCCTGGCAGTCTCTGTTCTTCTAAGGCAGCCAAAGCCACCCTTGAATACTAAGTCTGGGGAGCTCCCTCGAAGAGAAACCCCTCAGAGGAAGGAACCGGATGGCCACACATCCTCCCCCGAGACGTCAGGGTAAGCCCGAGGACTCACACCCCTCATCCGTGAGAAACACACACACAAGTGAAAGGTGACAAACAGTGGGAGAAAAATAAAAAAAAGTGGCTGTGCCAAATAGTGCACAGGCCGGGCCCTAATTAAAGCCCTATGGCCATAGTGGCAAATAGAACAGAGTCCCCAAAAGAAACAGGAATCTGTTTGGTTCTTACTTTTCCAGCATCTACTGAGCACTGAGATATCAGTTCATGGACTGATGGTTTAAAGAATAGGACTTGTCCACGGGTAGCTTAGAGCTACGAGGTGAATGGCCTGTCAATATTGTTGAGGTGAAGACAGCACATCCCTTTCATGATGCTTTCCTCCACTAATAAACATGCATGCTTGCTAAGTATAATTATACAAGTTCATTTGAAGATGATTTGGTAAAAAGTGATTTCAAAAGTCTCTGAGTAGCTTAAAGAAAACCTTTCAATATGAATGTATGGCATGTGCAGTACCTGCAGTGGGGCACATTGATAGATGGTAAAGTCTTAGAAGGCTCTGTGCAAATGTGACTGATTTTTATAAAAAGGATCGCTCTTTGGGTTCAGGCCAGTGGGGCCGAATATATTGTACTCCACTTGCACTGTTGTGAGCACCCTGGAACCAGCATGCAGTTAAATCTTGTTGAACTCCTCTGTACATTACTAATTCCCCTTCCAGGCCTGGGAAGATGCAATGCGACCTCAAAGTGCACCCCACATGTCTGTGTGTTAGTCAACACCCTCTCTTTAATACTGTAAAATACTATAGTATTTGGAAGTCAGCACCATGCTCCATGTGTGGTGGTCTTGCCCCATTCTTCAGTCCTTTTGGAAACAAGTACACAATATTATTTGCAAAGTAACCTCTTATAGCTTGGATTACACCCCGGCACAATTCCTATTGCACCACACCTCCCTATCGAAACCTGTATATAACAAATAGCTGGCGATGTACATGGTGAACACTGCTAAGCTATGTATTCCGGCCATTGGCATACGGCAACTGTTCCATCGATTCGTAAATGGTTCTACAGGATTATTCACATGGAGGAGATGGATGAATTGATCCACATTTCTCAAGTTAAGGTGTCTAAATTCACAAAGTATTGCTGGATTGATTATAAGGAGTCCTCAGAATTCCAAACATATATGGGGTTGATTTACTAAAGGAAAATCCACTTTGCACTTGCAAGTGCACTGAAAGTGCACATGGAAGTGCAGATGCTGTAGTTCTGAGGGGGACATGCAAGGAAAATAAAAAACAGCATTTTAGCTTGCACATGATTGGATGATTAAATCAGCAGAGCTTCCCCTAATTTCAGAGCTTCCCCTCAGACTTACAGCGATCTACAGCGACTGCACTTCCATGTGCACTTTCAAGTGCAAAGTGGATTTTCCTTTAGTAAATCAACCCCATATGTGTCAGCTAGTGTAAGCAAACACCCGTACATTTTGTGTCTTTTACCTGTTTTTATTTCCCCTACCCATTATCTTAACCCCCTTTCCCCACTCCCCCTTACCCAATGCCCCCCCCCCTCGCTTAATTGCCCAGCCTTCCTTTTTTTTTCTCCTCTTTTCTTCTGTCCCTCTGTCTCTCATCCTATTTCTGTTCTTTCTTCCTTTTTCTTTTATTTTCTTTCCCTTTTATGTTTTTAGTTTTAATTAAAATCTGGAATCCAGTCATCTAGGCTTGCTCTTCCGATGGCATTCTGCTTGTTGGGGGCGAAACAATCACCTAGGCTCGGCTGCCAAGTGCTATTAATCCTTGGAATGTGCTTATTTCTATATACAGGCAAATGGGCCATTTGTTATCTAAGTTGGCCCCTACAATACTGTAAATCACTTTATAACAGTTAAGTTCATACTGGACTTTTTGTTTTTGGAAGTCCTATCTTTGACATAATTGATGTTCCGACTGTATTTCTATTATGTTTAAGGCTTACCTTTTTCCGTGTGGCTATTAATTTGCAATAAAAAAAAAAATCATGGATAAAAAAAAAAAAATACTAGTATATAGTAATAGTATTGAAATTGATAGCAGTATAAAATAAGTATTTGAGCTATACAAATATTAATTTTATACAAATTATTAGCATAAAGATTCTTAGCGATCTAAGTATTGAGACAGAGAATTGCATGTCTACTGTGATAAAACTTGGGCTATAGTCATAGACAGGGAAATTAGGAGCAATGTTGTCTCTAATTTGATTGGGAGTTTTAGGCACGCGCTTGCTCTATTTCTCCCAGAACCTTTGTAAAAATGTAAACTCGGTCATTCATGGAACAATAACTACAAGAAAGCATTGATTTCTAATTAGCAAAGTTCATTGATTATGCTTCATGTAAAGATTTCTCCGTCCACACACACACAGCACAAGAAGAAAAGCTCACTCAACACTATGATGGAGACATCAGATACAGCAACCATTCTTATGTGCTTCCTTACTTGTTTTTAAGTCACAATTCCAAGCAACATGTGAACGTTCACTCACTGTAATCTACTGTATGTCCATGTAGTTTGTTGCACCCATCTGGACTGTAGCTCTTCTTCATGTGAATTTCTGTTGTACTTCTTCCTTTTCTAACTCTGACGGACAGTAATAAATCTATGTGGGTGGGACTGGGAATGACCATACGTAGCCTGTCTTCTGCCATGGCTTTGCAGCTGGTGTTCCCACCAATACCATATTACTAGCTACAGAAGAGTTTTCAAGCATGAGATCCACAGTGAAATACCCAGCAGTCGAGGTGTTTAGTGAGTGCATTTTGTCTTTTATGCTTTTTTAATAAATTGCTACACCTAGATGGAGGCATCCTTTTGTGTTTGTTTTTTCTTTATAAGTGCATTAGGATCTCAAGACCTAATTTGAGAGGAGCTGCATCCATTTTACCTGGTGTTCCCTATCACTCTCCTGACTCTTTTATGTGCCCCGTTTAATGACAGTTGGGTTCCAGTCAATAGCTTATTCTTTTTCTTTAGTTGAGCTGTTTAGTCTGTATGGTTTTTATTGGTCTAATTTTTAAAGATGACTGAAGCATGCCTTTAAAGAAGTGCTTTACAACTATTTTAGTATTATACCAGTCAAAATACCTCAATGACAAATCCATAATCTAAGGTCTACTCAGGCAATAAAGTATTTTACCACTCTAACATTAAAAGAGAAGTATGGGTTTTCTTTTTATTTTTGATTCATACTTACCTCGGTGGATGGAGCATCAGACCGATGCTGCAGCTGTCCCCCGGCGTCTCTTCACTGAGAACCGAGCCACCGAACATCGCCGATGGCTCGGTTCTCACAGATCCCGGAGAGGAAAGCTGCTGACTGTCAGTCAGCGTCTTTCCTCTCTGGTTCTCCACGCTCATTGGAGAGCTGAGCTGTGGAGGGTTGGGGAGAGGCTGTCTCAGCGGCTCGCTGAGACTGCCATAAATCAGGGCAGCTGGCATATCCCGACTTGGAAGTCGGGATGACGCGCTGCCCTGACTGATGGCAGTGACGTCAGCGAAGAGCAGACTTCAGACCGCTCTCCGCTGAAAACGGGCCACAGGAGTGCAAAACGCATTGCACTCCTGTGACCCAGAGGAGAAGCCCAGCCTAAAAAGCTCAGGCTGGACTTCTCCTTTAATAAAGCATTGCTTTGAAGATGATACTGTGAAGTGGTGATACTTTGACTAAAGGTCTTCTCTAAAGCACATCTGTCATGAGAAAAATATGTGGGCCTCCAATGGTGACCTTTTTTTAGTAGAATACCTGTTATGGCTCTCTCATGGTAATGCTTTGGCTTGAGTGACCACTGGCATAGAACAAGTATGATCATGATGAATATTAACTTTCCACTGTCTTTTATACGATGCATGCCTATTCTGGATTACGGAAGTATGGATGCAAAAATCGGCCAACATTTATTTAATTTTGAATCGCAAATGGTGGTCGAAAAATTAATAATAACATATTGTTCAGGCCCTATCTTTAAACATATATAACCTAAGTGCCTCAGTTACTAGTATTGTAACTGTACTGTCTACCTTTATTTTGTAAAGTGCTGCACAAACTGTTGGAGCTATATGAATCCTGTATAATATATATATATTTTTTTAACACAGATAGAACTGATGTAGCAGGAGGTGGAGTTATATGGAAAAAAAATATGTTGAAATTGTGTCCTCTATACTCTCCTTGATGAAAATGAAAGTTATGGACACTTTTTTAAATCTTTGATTTTAAAGCCTAAACAAAGCAGCTTGTTCATTGACAACTAAATTAAGGCTTAAGCCCTGTACACACGATCGGTTTTACCGATGAAAACAGTCCGATGGACTTTTTTCATCGGACAAACCGATCGTGTATGGGACCCATCGGTCTTTTTTCCATCGGTTTTAAAAAATAGAACATGTTTTAAATGTTTCAGATGGATCAAAAACCGATAGCAAATTCCGATTGTCTATGGGCAAGTCCATCGGATAAAAAACCCACGCATGCTTAGAATCAAGTCGACGCATGCTCAGAAGCATTGAACTTAATTTTTCTCGGCTCATCGGAGTGTTTTACGTCACCGCGTTTGGAACGGTTGGTTTTTTGACTGATGGTGTGTAGGCAAGACTGATGGAAGTCAGCTTCATCGGATTTACGATGGACAAAACCATCGGATTAGAATCCATAGGATTTCCGATCGTGTGTACGAGGCTTAAAAGTGTAATTCCAGCAAAACTTTTTTTTTTTTTTTGGTTCTGGCTAAACAAGGGGAAGAATTAGAACCTCTGAAGAGTTTTTTTTACATCTATCCATGGATTTATTAGGATTCCACTCACTGCTTTACCCAGACCAAAAATGATGGGATTTCTGCAACTGGAACACAGACAGCAATAAAAAGCTCACAGGGTTCAAGCCTTCCCCATCTCTACAAAAAATAAGCATTTTTCTAGTCTGTCTTGCTGCTACATATTTTTCCTCATTTGGTGCCTGGTAAAACTACTATAACTGGGGGGCACTAAGTGAAGGGGACTATAGCTCCAGCAGAGCCCTAGACAGTAAGAAAACCTGACAAGGATTTTGGCCTATCCCACTCTATCCAAAACTAAAGAAAAAAGTTTTTGGCTAGACATACTGTAGACGAGGGGTGCTCAACCTGTGCCCCGCGGAGCCCTCTGATGTGGCCGGAAACCGCAAATCAGGGAAGTACATGCCCATGGTGCGGCAACCTCAGATTGCAATCGATGGGTTGCTGACCCGCCATCCCTTAGCATCAGAGCGCAGTGAGCCGGCGCCGTCAGCAAAGGAACCCAATGCTTCCTCTGCAGTGTCGGCTCCTGTCGCAGGCGGAGTGATACCAACTGCACTTCACCTGGCACCCTTCTAGTAGCCTGGAGAGCGATGCCAACAGAAGCTGGAAGAGGAAAAGGTCAGTGTATTAAACATTACATACACTGCACTTTTGCAATGGGCATATAAGCACTTATAAAAAAGAGTTATTATTTTCACACTGATCTGCAGGTGCAGTGCAGTACACATGTGGCTTTCCTGTGGGTTAGCTGCACTGAGCCATAGTCTTCTATAATATTCTGTGGCTTTGGTGCACTTTTTAAAAGTGCACCACACCTGCAAGATGTGATACAAGTCTATGGCTCAGTGGTGCAGTTAACCTGCAGGGGCACTGTGCTGCCCCTGCACATTGCAAGTAAACCACAGGGAATCAGTGTAAAAGCAGCCTTATAGGGGGCTCAGGATAGTAATGGCTTGTTTACATTTGCGGTTTGGGGGGCGATAAAACCCCATAGTTCATTGTGGCCTGCAACCGGTTACCAGATCACTTAAGTGGCCCTCGCTCTTCAAAAGGTTGAGCACCACTGCTGTATACCCTAGGGATAAAGTATTAGACATTTTCAATAAGAACATATTTTGAATTATTGTTGCTGCAATTGTAATTAGCCACTGCAGTTATAATGTTTCACAGCTTGCACTGCATTGTGTCACTGTAATATTTCTCCATGCTAAATAAAATGGTTGAGATTTTTTGGGGTTGTACTTTTGCCCATCCTCAAGGGATAATGTACAGCTATGCACATGTTAACAAGGCTCATTTACTTTGAGGGGCCCTCAATGAGCCTAAGATCGCCCCAGTGCATTAAATAATGCACCTGCACCACAATACACAGTGTGTTTTTTTTTACTAAGGCATTGTTCACAGGTGGCGATTACATCCATGCCTCATGCAGGGCCATGTTTTAACGGCACAAGAATGCACAGGTGTTCCGTGCCTGCATAGGGATGCAGGAAACCCCTGTGCATCCCCATGTGGGTAAACACGGCTCTGCGCGGGACACAGATGTAATCACCCAGAGTGACCGAGGCCTAACACACGTACCCTGAGTTGATGTGCTCTGTGGAGAAGAGTGGATTTTCACATGCATTACCACTTTTATAGATCTGAATAACACCTAAACGAACTATTTAAATTAAGTTAAAAAAAGTAACCCTAACCCTTAGAACTAACTTTTAAACCTAAAATTGAGAATGATCCCTGAGCAGTTAACCTAAATCTTTACTTAACCCTACATGACTTCCAACCTTCGTCCTAATCTAACTCTTTTGCTGTAACTTTAACCCCTTTACTGAACCCTTAAACTTGATTCACTAAAATCTGACTATAATTAATAACCCAACTCAAGCCAGTCTTTGCTTTTTAATTTTGGATAGAATGGGGAAGGTTTTGAACCTCTGTCAGGCTTTAACCACTTCACCCCCGGAAGATTTGGCTGCTCAATGAAAAGGCCAATTTTTGCGATACGGCACTGCGTCGCTTTAAGACCCCTTTCACACTGCAGGCGCTATAGTGTTAAAAATAGCGACTGCAATCTGCCCTAAAACAGCTGCTCTATTGTCTCTAGTGTGAAAGCCCGAGGGCTTTCACACTGGAGCGGAAAAGGAAAAGTCCTGGCAGCAGCTTCTTTGGAGCGCATTAGGAGCGGTGAACTCACCACTCTTAATGCGCTCCTGCCCATTGAAATCAATGGGCAGTGCCGCTGTACCGCCGGCAATACCCCGCTGTGGTGGCGCATTGCGGGCGAGTTTAACCCTTTCTCGGCCACTAGCGGGGGTTAAAAGCACCCCGCTAGCACCTGAAATGCCCTGCAAATCCGATGGTAAAATTGCAGCGTTTTACCGCTATTTTACGGCCGACGCTATGGCCGGCACCAGTGTGAAAGGGCTCTAACTGACAATTGCGCGGTCTTGCGACTCTGTACTCAAACAAAATTGACGTCCTTTTTTTCCCATAAATAGAGTTTTCTTTTGGTGGTATTTGATCATTTCTGCGTGTGTTTTTTTTTGCGCTATAAACAAAAAAAGAACGACAGTTTTAAAAAAACACAATATTTTGTACTTTTTGCTATAATAAATATCCCCAATTTGTTTTTAAAAATGCAATTTTTTTTCTCCGTTCAGGCCGATATTTATTCTTCTACGTATTTTTGGTAATAAAAATTGCACTAAGCGTATATTGATTGGTTTGCGCAAAAGTTATAGCGTCTACAATATAGGGGATAGATTTATGGCATTTTTATTATTTTTATTTTTTTTACTAGTAATGGCGGCGACCTGCGATTTTTATCGGGACTGCAACATTATGGCGGACACATCGGACACCTTTGACACATTTTTGGGATGATTGACAATTATACAGCGATCAGTGCTATAAAAATGCACTGATTACCGTGTAAATGTCACTGGCAGGGAAGGGGTTATCACTAGGGGCGATCAAGGGGTTAACTGTGTTCCCTAGTGTGTGTTCTAACTGTGGGGAGAGGGGACTGACTATAGGAGATGACAGGTTGTGGTTTCTAGCTAATAGGAACTCACGATCTGTCTCTCCTCTTCTCACAGAACAGGGATTTGTGTGTTTACACACACATGTCCCTGTTCTGCCCCTCGTGCCCGCTATCACGCATAGTCGTCGGTCATCACGACCACCGGCCACGAGCATCAGCACCCCCGCAGTGCAGCGGGCGTGCGCGCCTGCTATCCCGCTTAAAGGTTCGCGGGATCGTGCCGACCTGCCGCTGTATAATGATGGCGGCTGGTCGGCAAGTGGTTAAATGCTGTCTTTGTCTTGTTTTAGGGGATAGGGAATAGTTTTCCAATGTCCAACATTTCAAGTTATCTGTTAAGGGCTTACTTTAGGTGTTGTTAATGGGAGGTTGTGTTAAAGCGTAACTCCACTTTTTTTGAGAAAAAAACATTTCCCTCGGGGTGATCTATGTGTTTGGAAGGAATTTTAACAAACTTTGTTGCGGATTCCTACCTTTTCTTATTCTGAAGAAATCCCTGTGTGTTTGTCTGTGTCCATGTGCACAAGTCTAATGTGCGTGATTTCATAATTATCTATCAGCTGCAGCACCTGCAGGGCCCTAATGAGGAAAGCTGCTGGGCCTGCATCCCTTTAGACGTGCTTTGCTATTCGAAATATCTCACCAAAAATGACATTTTTGTTGCAGGGGATGCCTGAAATCTGACTTGTGCCTTAGGGCAGACTTCTGGGAAAATTGGTGAGCCAATCACACAAGCAGGAAATTATGTTTCTGGGGGGCGTTCTGTACACATTCTGTGTACAGAATACCCCCAGGCATTGCATTGCATTATCAGAAAATTACAGAGCTGCAGATTGAAAAGAAAGGTATTTTTTAATAACATTCAATTACAATATGACTTGTGTTGCAATTGTATGCGCTATATTATTTTTTCTTTATTTGCTATTTATTTCCCCCGACAAAAGTGGAGTTACCCTTTAGGGGCCCATTTTAGAGGTTAGGTGAAGTTTCTGAGGGATTAAGAGTGGAGAGCTTGCTGTAGGAGGTTGTTTTAAAGGAGGTAAAATGTTAAGGGCTCATTTTAGAAGATTGTAAAGGGCTAGAGGGGAGCTTTAGTGTAAGATAAAATGTTGACCATTTACAATGTTTATGTTGGTTGCTATGTTAGCCACCTCGTGCCAAAAAAAACACCAGTTTCAGGCTCCCAGCACTAAAAAAGGTACTTCCTGTTCTGTCACATCCAATAGACATCCAATAGACATGAAATAGGGAAAAATTTCACAAACGGACACAGCGAGCAATAAAAAGTTGGCAGGCGTTCTATTATCCAATAGGGCTTTCAGCGCTGGATTATGACCACCTGGTAACTTTACATTAAAGTTTAAGAAAACTCAATAAAAATGTATTAAAGCAGAAAACATTGCCACAATTCTATCCTTTCCCTGCCTTATCCAAAACCTTGGTCATGTATTTATTTATTTTTGCCGGTGTGTTCCCAGCTGCGGAGACTCCGCCACTTTATTTGTCCTGAAGATCATTGTCACTGAGAAAGAAAATAAAGAAAAATAAAAACATTTAAGAATAATAACCATGGGTAAGAGGTGGGGGGAAATCCTCCAAGGGGGACACATGTTCCTATGACAACTTTCACTCACTTAGAACTCCATTCACTTAGGGAATGAGATTTCCCCTCATTCTTCTGGTATCTCCAGGACAGGAAGTGAAGGGAAATCCCAGGGGGACACAGGCAGAAAGAAAATAATCTTACTGAGTTTAATTCCTTCCCTACTTCCCTTAAAAAAAGTTCTAGCTTTACATGCACATTAACCACATTACTAAGGTCTAACTTTCCAGAGAAATTAGATTAGTTCAGCGATCTCCCTGCCAGAACGCTCTGATCAGCGTTCTTTGCCATTGGCTGAGAGCATTGATCAGGAGTCAGTCGGCCACTGGTTTTCCAGCATGCACATCTGACAGTAGTCGGCAGAACTTCTGTCGAACAGACTGACATACACACGGGTCGAATGTCAGCCGTTTTTTTTGAACCGCCCGTTGTCTCCTAACATTCGGCCCATGTGTATGGGGTTTTAAGGGTTTGACATAGCCAGATATGTACAGTTTTACTGAATATTACATTTTTAAAGGAGTTTTAAAGGCAGAAGGTTTTTCATCTTAATGCATTCTATGCATTAAGATAAAAAACCTGTGTGCAGCAGCCTCCCCAGCACCCCCTAATTACTTACCGGAGCCCCATCTCTCTCCAGTAATGTTCACAGGTGACTTAGCCATATGGGACTCTCCTCCTGATTGGCTGAGACACAGTAGCGGTGCCATTGGCTTCCGCGGCTGTCAATCAAAGTCAGTTAGCCAATCAGAAGAGAGAGGGGCGGGGCCAGGGCTCCGTGTCTGAATGGATACATGGAGCTGTGACTCTGCTGGGGTGCTCCCATGCTTGATGTGGGGGGCACTCGACAGAAGGGAGGGGCCAGGAGCAGTGAAGAGGGACCCGAGAAGGGGAGGATCCGGGCTGCTCTGTGCAAAACTAACTGCACAGAGGAGGTAAGGAGATGTTTGTTATTTATTTTTTTAAACAAGACTTTACAATCTCTTTAAGGAGCTAGGTAGAGTGGAAATCACATTTGTGATTAAAACTAAACTTGATCACTTACTTAAGCAAATAAAATAAATAAATAAATAAATGTATATCACACCTATCCTCCTCCCATACCATCCCTCTCTCCCCCCCCTTCTTTTGTATCTTTTCTCTCTCTCCTCTTTCCCACTCCCCCTTCTAATGCCTTTTTCTTTCCTCTGTCTTCCCTCTACTCTTCCAGACAGATCTACGCTACGACATCCCTAACCATTATATGCTCAAGACGGGGTCACCACCTGGTTACCATGGCTTACAATTCTAATGCTACTAACCGAGTCCCTAACACTACTTTTAGGTGACTCCTTTGCCATTCAATCCGGAATTGCTGTACCACACTGGAACTCTACATACAACTCTTTATCACTGTGACAACAGGATATAGGACCTATGGGTTAGACATTGACTATCTGCACCTTTGTTTGGGTTAGTTGGTCCTGTCACCCTCCTCTGAGTTATGATTATAACTTACAGTCCTAAGAAACTTTCCTTAAACAAGATAACAGGTCTGGTGATGGAAGTTAACTACCTAACTCTTTAAAGTTAGACGATACTATCTGTACGTTTTTCCTTACTTGAACGCTTTTCTCTTTTCCATGTGTTCCCCCGAGTTAGTTGGGGATGCTCGTAAATAAATCACTAAGTTTCAGTAACATGTTTTTTATGTTTATGATCAAACTGTATTCCGACTGTGTTGTGGTATTGGAATTTTGTAAAACTCAAATAAAATTTTTTGGAATAATTATTTTTTTAACCTTTTAGACAAAATATGTAATTGGGCTGATTTATATAAAACATATTAGTGCCAGTTAGAGAACAAAATCCAACATTTGTCTCAGCTTTTAAAAGTAATTCCATGATACTACAAGATAAAATGCAGATTTTCAAGAAAGTTTGGGACCCATGGGTTGAAAACTTGACGGGGGATCCCAGATCTTTACCCGATTAGAGCTATCTCTGATTGGTGGGAATTGGAGCACGGGGTCACTTTCCTCTTTTCTATTTTCTCTACTTTCTTACTTTTCTTTCATCCTATCCCCTTTTCCTCTTTTCCTCCTTTTACTTAATTTTAATTTTTTTTGCTTGTCTTTCTCTTTCGGTTTTTGCTATAATTATATGAGAGTCGTCTGATTTGTGCTCTATAATTCCTGCACAGTGAGTACCTCTACAGAATGTATTCTGATCTCAGGGAGCTGAGTGGTGTGGGTATCCTCACTATACAGCTATTCACCCCCTCTTGCTCATATGTGAAGTGGTCAATAAGTGCGTCTATGATATCTGTATATATACATAGTCATATATGGACGATGTTGCTTTATAAAACATAGAGGCTCTGTCTCGAATGCCCTGTACACACAATAGGAATTTCCTATGGGCTAAAATCTGATAGAATTTTCTGTCAGAATTCCGTTTAAGCTGTCTTCCATCAGACTTGCATACACACTGTCAGACTAAATTCCGACCGCCCAAAGCGCGGTGACGTAAAACACTACGATGAGCCGAGAAAAATGAAGTTCAATGCTTCCGAGCATGCGTCGACTTGATTCTGAGCATGCGTGGGCTTTTTCTCCGACGGAGTTCCACACAGACGATCGGAATTCCCCATAGGATTTTTTTCCATCAGAAACATTTAAAACATGTTCTATTTCTAAAATCCTACAGGAAAAAAGTCTGATGGGCCCACACACGATAGGAATTTCTGATGAAAAAATTCCATCAGACTTTTTTCATCAGAAATTCCTATCGTGTGTACAAGGCATTACTGTATATAACTGATACATAGTACTAGCTTCGGACTATGTCTGAAACTCCAAACGAGCTTTGAGCATACCTCATAGGACTGAGGATGTCTTAATTATTCCAATTAATAAAGACCTGTACCCGGAATATGGTTCACTGTAGGGATATCCACTTATTGTTTGGATGACTCTGGATTTTGTATACATTTTATATTGTACTTGTTCTTGTATTTAAGATTGTATTTATTTTCTTTGTGAAAATTTAAATAAAAACATTGAAACATAACAGTAATTCCATACAGTACACAAAAATGTATACCTAAAATTTGATTAGTTACCATGGAAAACAACACCCTTTTTTTTCTTAAACCAGGCCTCCTCAGACGGGCTTGATAATTCTTAATAAAACACACCAATGCAATAAGTGCGCCATTCTAACTTTTCTTTTTAAGCAAGACAGAGAGATACAAGTTTTATAAATGAAACCCCAGCGTTCCATTTGTTTTCTGTGTTTTGCAAGTTTTGTTTTAATAATCAAACTTCAGATAAAATTACTAAAAGTGAAATTCACAGACAAGAAATACTTTAATTAAATATTGTGTAAAATGAACATTTTATACAGTTAAATATCTGAAAAAATGTACAGATAAAACAATCTTATTGTAGGGTTTTTAACAGTAAAATCTACCATTTAGTGAAGCGTTCAGTCGGGAGACAATGTAGCAATGTGAGCATTAACTAACTAATCTAGAACACAAACAGATTCCATTTATGAAATAACTTGCAAATGGTTTTAACATGTACACATGACCTCTTTTTTTTTTTTTCTTTTTCTTTATATGAACCTTTCCTATACAAAATAAAAATGAGGCTTTTCATGTTTTAAAAGTGTCTTAGGTGTTCCCACTTAGTGAAGCCTTTTTCGGCTTTCACAACATAAATGTGCAAGGCATTTAAAATGTTGTTATAACATAGCTTTCACTATTTTAAAACACATTTAATATGCATTTCACCTAAAAGGAACCGAAATGTCTCTCCTTTTTGTTTAAAAATGTAATTCTGCTGCAGTTTGCAAAAGTGTACTGCAAAGCTGTTCAGCAATGCGTTTAGTGCAAAGAAAAAAAAATAACCATTCCATCACCTCTAGAAACTATGATTTTGGCACTAATAAGTAACATTTACCAAGGAGGTCATCCCAATTTAAAAAAACTTTGCTACTGGGTCTCACTACAAAATATTTCTCTTTAAAATATATAAAAAGTTGTGTATTATTATGAATTTGTATGAAACCTATTAAACAGTGCATGGTATAGGAAACTGCAGAGTGCAGCAGAAGATAGATGCAAAAAAGAGTGACATAGTTGTATCCCAGGATTGTGCTTTCTTTAAATTTATTTATAGTTTTACACCACAAATCATCCTAATGACCAGGATGATTAGGAAACTGTGGTGTAATCCTGTGATACAATAGCACAAAAGATTAGTTTTAAATAAAAATAATTTTAAGGCATCAGAGAAAATAATGTGGCAATTTTTTAATCAAAATATCAGATGAGAAATTAAATTCAAAATTTAGGCCTCTGTAATTTGTCCAGTAAGCACAGTTTATCTATGTGGCAAGTCATATGAGTGGCAGCAAAAATGACTTTTACATTCTATAAAAAATAAAAAATAAAGAAATAAAATAAACATACAGCCACAAACTCTGTTGTATTTGTGGCTGGATATCATGCACATTTTTCTACTAATATTAATTACAGCCTTGTGGCACAATTTTGTTTTTGACTATACAACAAACAACTTTTTTTCAAAAATCATTTGTTCAGATAACTTAAAAATAATATAAAAATAAAGAATGAATTTGACTTTTCCCTCAAAATAAAAAAAGGACGGAAAGTCTAAACAATAGCACATTTTTGAAGTACAAATGAAATGTATAGACACCATAATTCATAAAAAAAAACAAAAAAAAAAACCACATACAGTATGAAGGCAACCTTTCTTGGCGTAATGCTGATTTTTCAGCATGTCGACAACCGCCCAAAACAAAAATACATACATACATACATACATACATGGACAAAAAAAAACAAAAAAACAATGGAAAGCAATATACAAAATTTCAAAGATAAATACAATATTTATAATTGATATGTTACAAAATAAATTCCCTTAGTGACTGCAAGTGTTCATGTGAAAGAAAGTGTCTGAGATATAAGTAGACCATTTTATTCCTTATCAAACTGAATAAGGAATAAAATATGCTTTCTAATATTTTAAGTGGATCGAAAAAAAAAAAAAAAAAAAATTCAAGACAAGTGTATAAATATTTAGCTACAACTTTGGCAAAATCACAAAAGTCTACAATTTTATAACCACATACAAAACACATTAGGGAATAAGGATCTAGAAGTCAAAAGGACAATTTTCTGGTACAAGAAACATAGACTTCACAGTAGCCTAAGAATGCAATAGTATACAGTGCGAGCAAGAAGTTGAAAAAAATGTTGCAGGTCACACTTGCTTTACAGGAAGCTCTAGCAGTGGAAGTATATTTGAACCAACAGACAGTAGCATTTTCCTCTGTCAGTGTGCTTGTTGAAGGCAAAGAGATTTCAATATCAAAGTTACAGTTCCTAACTACAATAAGTTACAAAGTTCCATTTCATTAAGATGAAGTTAAGCAATGATAAACCCTCTTCCCGCCCAAGTCCCCCCCCCCCCCTAATTTAAATGATTCATATATTTATTTTTTTTCCAGTTTGATGGCTCAAACCTCCTTGGCCCCCTTTTTCACCACAAAAAAATATTTCACATTATAGAGATACACAACCATTGTGAGTCTAGTAATGAGTAAGGAAAAATGTTCTGAGGCATTTTTCATCAGTGTTTCATGATAAATCAGAACGGTGCATCCACAACGCTTTGTCCCAACACATAGCAAGTACTAGACATAGCCAAGACGTAATCAGAAACTTTGTACAAAATAGGCGTCGATTTTTTTTCCCCCATCTTCTTCAGGAGTGAGAAACTTGAAAAGTATGAGAAAATGTTCAGTCGACAAAATGGAATTGTTCATGGAGAAAGTCGCTCATTTGCATGTCGATTTCTACTAGTCCAAATAAAATCTTTGAAAAGAAAGAGTTTGTAGCATTTTGCTTCTTGGTGATTTTTCGTTGTTCTGAAGAGACTGGTTTCCGTCAGTACTCCTTAATACACTAAATGTGTCCCCTGAAGCTTTCTTCTGAAGTTTGATGCTACAAGCAAGTAGACAAAAGTGACTTTTTACATTGGTGGAACTACAAGACCGGACATAGCTAGAAAAAAAGAAATAAGATTATATTAGCTTTAAGGCCTACATGTTCTCCTTTTTTTCCACTGACTGACCTAAAGACTTTTTATTGTTTTTTAAAAAGAAAATTTCACGTGCATTTAATTATTGGGATGTTTACAGTAAACTATTTAATCCCTCTATATTTATAGAAAACATATTTTTCAGGTAAGCTCTTTTTTTTTTTTTACATACAATTTTCATTTTGAGCCTCTCATTTTTTTTTTTTTTTGTGTTACTGGAATACTACATCTGCTACTCCCTCATCCACTACCTAGTTTTATGGTAGAGGTAAACTTTTTAATCCCTCTATATTTATAGAAAATATATTTTTCAGGTAAGCTTTTTTTTTTTTTTTTTTACATACAATTTTTATTTTGAGCCTCTCTTTTTTTTTGTGTTACTGGATTACTGGAATACTACATCCGCTGCTCCCTCATCCACTTTCTAGTTTTAAGGTAGAGGTAAACTTTTTAATGCCTCTATATTTAAAGAAAACAAATTTTTCAGGTAAGCTTTGTTTTTTTTTTGTTTTTTTACATACAATTTCTATTTTGATCCTTTTATTTTATTACTACATCTGCTACTCCCTCATCCACTTTCTAGTTTTAAGGTAGAGAAACATGTTAACATGTCAGAATTGTAAAATAAATAATATCAATATTAAGCATTTTGGTAATATATTGAAAAAAACAAAAACACTGTGCTAGATTCTTTTGAATACCGTAAATACATTTTTCTAAATAGATAGGGGAGGCTGAATAAAAAAAGTAACAAAAGAGAGGACATTTAAACAAGGAGAGGGTTTCTGACATTTTGGTGCAAAATATCCTGCCTCCCACATATGATATTTCTCTTAGCGTTTTGCTAATAGCAAACAGTGGTCCAGACTCCCTAGAGACTGGCCATGTTGACAGCTGAAAAACAACATGGTCACTTCTGGTAATGTCAGATGAAGCCAACTCACTCACCAGCTCAGTACCAGGCATTTCTCTAGTTCTAAATTAAAATCTTATGAGCCAGGGTTTGTCTTTATTTTTTACTGCTTTGGCCTATTGGGAACCTGAACTGTGATATATATATATATATATATATATATACAGATATATCTATCTATATCTATATAGATAGATATATCTATCTATATAGATATATCTATACATACATATAGATATATCTATATATATATATATATAAATCTATATAGATACATATCTAAATACTTATAGATATATCTATATACATATCTATATATCTATAGATATCTATAGATATATATATAGATATATATAGTATTATTTTTTTAACATGCAGAATTATCTTAATAGGCAGGTCTGATCAAATACTGGAGGAGAAAAAGTACTTTACGTTTAAAAAAAAGGAAAGAAAATGAAATTTGATTTTGTGCCATTTCTTTCATTAAAATGTGTTTTTTCTCCTCACTAATTTATGTGTAACACTAATAAATTTTCTTATGTAGTGATCTAAGCTTCAATTTCTCAGTTCATTAATCCCAACAATATTAATTTGTTTTAGGCGCAGTGTTACAAGTTTATGACTGTGAAGACTTATGTCTTGTGAGTATATTGTACAGATCTACTGTAACATTGAAGAGGAAAATAATTATGACTTTGTGTATTATGGTTTTGCACGCATCTCGATTATTATTAAAAAAAACGTTCGACTTATATAAACTTCAAGACTGCCTAAAGTGTTTATTAATATGAACAGCTTATGCAGTGATTAGACAATGCTGAGAGATTCACTGACGTCTCAACAGTTCAAACCAGTTAAATAGAGGTCAGGGGTTGAAAGTAATATTTGAGAGGAGAACATGTTCTAGTTAAGCCTTTAAGGTGTATCCAACTGATGGAAACACCTCCTAGTGCATCATCTTTACAGTTCATAAGCAACTTATATATTCAAACTCTAAAGTATATATCAGTTTATAAATGGTTACCAATCTGTCCCATAAAATATGTTTTCAAGACTAATCCCAAGTTTTTTAAATTTAAAAAGAAAAAAGTATGTATAACCCAAGCTAATGGTGTATGAACATATGTCATTGTAAAAACAGCAATTATCTACATTCCCACAGTTTAGTGTAAGATCTCTCATAGTTTGCAATAGGTTACTGAACATCATTGTCAAATTTGCAGTTTTCATTATTAACATATACTTATACACTATGCCAATGGTCTCCAAACTGCGACCCTGGGGTCGAATGTGGCCCTTTGCTTGCCTCTATGCGGCCTTTGGGGCACTATTCCTCCCACTGACACCAAGGATGGGGCACTATTCCTCCCACTAACACCAAGGATGAGGTGCTATTCCTCCCACTGACACCCAGGATGGGGTGAATTCCTCCAACTGATATCAACAATAGGGCACTATTTCTTCAACTAAAACCAGTGAGGGGGAATTATTTACTTCCCCTGATTCTTAGGCATTGTCTACTCCCACTTGCCAGAGCCCGGCCCCCCTAAAGTCTGAAGGACAATAAACTGGCCCTCTGTTTAGAAAGTTTGGAGACCCTTGCACTATGCCAACACACTAAGCATATTCTAGTTAACATGTTAGAGGACCTGTGCAAAAGGCTTTGCAAGCAATCACTTAAAGCTCCTACTGACTGCAGGGTCCATAACGGGAGCAGTCATCTTAAGTGATTACTAGGGAAGGCAAACTTCCTGTGTTACTGAAAGGGAGCATATTACCACCGCTGGCCTCACACACCCCCAGCCCTGAGTACCTCCTGATTGGAGATTGAAGGCTGGAGGGTTTTACAGACCACCTGGTCTCCCTTGCAGTTGCCCATGTACACAAGCCATCTACTACAGAGTCACTTTCAAGAAAACCTGTCATGAATGAAATAGGGAAGCTACTATTGTTCTTTGTTAGGGATTCAAACTATGGAAAACAAGGGAACCTCATGACATCCATGCAACTACCATTTTCAGGAGGTTAACAATAGCAGTTCCCATATATTTCTCATGACAGGCCTCCTTTAAAGGTGGGGACAAGGTAAGGAAGGATTCATGCAATTTGTAATAAGTATTTCTATTGCAATTACTTAAATATAGCACACCTTTAATTGTACATACATTTCGAATCATGAAGTCTCTGGTGTTTTGTGCCATTCTCAAAGCAAACGCCAAATGGAAAAACGATAGAGATGCCACCTCCCACACATGCAGTATACCCTCCCAAACCATCTTCCTCTCCAGATTCTACATTTAAAACATATTTGAGAAAATAACACATTTTGAGTTTTTCAATCATTCTAAATTACATTTAGAATAAAATTTATTCAAAGAGAGAAGTCCGATTAGATGGTTTAGTAGTATTCAATTAGTTGATAAATAAAATTCAGTATTATCTTTATAGCAGACTTATAAAAACTTATGGAGTTTTGCCATATATATAGATATATATTTATAATACAAACAGTTGCTAATATTTAACTGTAGCTAAATTTTGATATATTTTTTTTTTTGATCTTATAATGTGTTTTCATTTCAACTGGAAGGAATGATGGATTTTGGTATTAAAAAAAAAAAGTCAACAGTAAACGACTATCTTATTGCACGATTAAAAATAAAAATGTCTCACATTATGCGGCACTTGTTCTAGCTTTATCAATTTCAAGATTTTGAGAATGTGGGAGTGTAATACATGTCTGAAAAATAAGAAAATATTTGATAGCATATACTATAACCTATGGCATTAAATAATATATCTAATGTCTGGGAACGATTATTATACAGTACAATTCTATTTTACTATAAGGACAATGCAGACATTGTGATATGAATTTGTGTATGCCATAGAGACATGTGGTGGATGTATTCAGTGTTCTGTTACTCATTGCTATAGCTAAGAGAGTCCCCATATGAAACCTCTTTAGAAGTTTAATATCCCTTCATACTCCAAGCTCTGTCTATGTAATTGCATAGAGATTTTCAGAACTAATGGGGCTAAGACATCCCAGATAACTGGTAATGGGGAACTGCTTTATAAGTTTAAGGATTTAATATTCTCCCTTTTTGTGTTCTTTCACAGCTCCAGTATTGTTAACAAATTTTTAGCCAATTTGCTATAAGGGGAGCAGAACTTTTGTTTCAGGCCAGATCCTGATAGTAGAAAAACCTGAAAAACCTCGGGGGTAATCCATATTCTTCTATAGTAGGGAAAATGTATTGGGCTTAAACAAAGTAAAATTAAAGTGTTGCTCATCACAACCAACCACTGTGCTATTTTTTTCCAGAATGAATAAGATCTGGATTCTGGTTGGTTTGCCATGAACAGCATTTCAGTTTTCTTTGCCCCCTTTTTTTAAAAATAAACTGTTATTTTTAAGGTCCAGTGAAACTGTAATTTGCCTGTCAAAACAGATATTCTGTCACTAAAGCTAATGCACATGCTATTTGTATAACAAACCCAACTCACCTTGAAGTCCATTGCCATTTGCACTGGTGCAGGATGGTGGAGGGGAAGCTTGGGGCCTGACGACTGGGGCAAATGCGCTCTTTTGTTTCACTGCGGAGATGACATTTGCAGGTGAGAATGAGAAAATGCCGTGTGTACTGCTACAGTTTGAAGGGAGGGTGACCGAAGAGGCTGCCATTGTAGGACTTGATGGTACTACTGCAATAAAGCAAAAATAATCAGGACTCAAAAAGGAGTTTTTTTGTTTGTTTTTTAACCCCATGGCAGAACATAAAGAGAGAGCGATGCAGCCTTTGTTTTAGGTTTGGGAATAAAAGGAAACTAAAATAAAATAGCCAAACTAATAATAAAAAAATAACTATGATGGCATGGCCACTCTCAGTCTAAAGAATCTGGGGGTCTATGTGCTGAGCACCATGGAAGGTACCTGATCTCAGTGTTGTCTACATTTGGGACCGGGCAAGCCAAATGTAAAGCCTGTGTGTGCACTGTGTCTTGAACATGTGTTGGTAAGATGATCCAAAGGAGCCATCTTCAATGTCTGTCTTTACTCAAAATTTTCTTGCGTGGTTAAGTTGCCTTTTTAAACAGCTGCAAATTTTCCTTTGATAATAGTGGTGGTCCCCCATATGCCAAATACCCTTCCACCCCAAATCTGCTGATCTTGGCAAGGGTTTTATAAGCCAACAAATACAGTTACCTCTTAATCTTTTCTCCCCTTCAGAGTCCAGTTTAAAGATCCCACCCATAAAATATGTGATTGATCATTTCTGTCTGATATTGTAGACCAATTAGAAGAGAGGGAGATACATTTAAAAGAGAACTGCACGTGGTTGGCAGCTTTTAAAAATATTAAGTGATCTGGACTGTAGGGCATGCTTGGTAAATGTTCTTCTTCATATTGTACTAAGCCCATTCCTGTTCCCAGTGCCGTCACACCTTGATAAGTTTTACATAGCATAAATAAAAACCTATAAAGCCAGCCAATCACAAAACACCAGGGAGAAAGTGTTCTGCAATAGTACTCTAGGACAGGACACCTTGTTCCTTTCATAATTTAAGTAAAATTGGATTGAGGAATTTGCAGAAGGGTGGAGAAAACCTTTGAGTACATTTGGCCGGACAAATGGCGAACCTAAAGTTATATGGCCTGAAAAATGGCAAATCTTCATCACAAGCATCCGGCTATTCTTGAATGAGCTGGGCTTACAAGAGTGAATGGTGGAATTTGATTGTTCCTTCTCATATTTATAGTGTGGTTACATTAATGTGAGGGTAGTTTATCTATAGGTATGATGTTTTTATCTATGAGCACACATACTGTATTCATATAAAGAAAACCACTTTGTTTCATTAGGATAGGTTTGTCAACTGTTTGCCATGACAATGATTTGCTTTATTTTTAAAGATCCTTAAGGGTATAAATCACAATATAGGATAATGAATCCTACCCGATTTATAAGTGTATATTCACTAATGCCGCATACACACGATCGGACCTTTTTCCGACCAAACTCCCATCGGAATTCCGACAGAATTTAATCGGAAAAAAATAGAACAGGTTCTATTTTATAAATTCCGATTGAATTCATCGGAATTTCTCTGATGGGGCCCACACACGGTTGGAATTTCCGATGAAAAAACTCATACGGACTCCGTATGTACAGGGCATTAGTCTACAAATACAGCAATAGGTCATATCACGTCATAATACTGAGCTGCTTAAACACCACAGCACTTTTATAACAAATACTGAGCTGCTTAAACACCACAGCACTCTTATAATAAATAAAAGTTTGATAATTATATGGAGCTCCTGCATAAAGACTACATTTGTTTAACAGGAATATGATTGCATGTTTGAACCACACTATTCATGTCAAATTGTTGTGGGCCATACAGTAATGTTTTTAACTGCTTTTATGTTCAGCCTCCAGTCACCCATCCCTTTGTCCAGTAACTGATAGCAAAAAAAAAGGCTAAAACAAATAAAAAATCTAATACATTAAATATACAGGCAAGCAAAAAAATAACAACATTCAATAGGATGTCGAAGAACACTCACTGCCATAGGGGGAGTTGGCGGATGAACCATTGAGGAAGCCAGGTGACCCAGGGACTCCTAAGTTGGGCATTCCAGCATTCCCGTACCCGTTCATGCTATTGCTGACTGTGTTGTAGTTGGACTGCTGGGGGGTGCTACTTGGAACATATCCTCGTGGCGATACACTGCTTGTGTTACGACTGTAGCCTACTGAAAGAAATGAAAGCCCAACAAAAAAACAAGCAAGATAATGTTACCCTCATTTATAAAAGACACTTTGGCTTTTTTTTTCTGCGCAAATCCACATCACACACTACACAGATTTATTGATTATGTTGCGTTACTTCACAACACCTCTTACCGGTCCTTTCAACAGTTGCAGTTTAAGATAACCTTATCACATCGACCCTACTTAAATCATCTACTATGGCACACTATGTTGTTCCCTCACAGGCTGAGACAGCCAACAAAAGCCGTCTTCGATCTAATTGTGTCAGCTTCTTTCACATTTATCCTTACTAGCAATTATCAACAGGCTTGATTCCTGGTTTGTACCAACACAGAAGATGAACTTTCAGCCTTTTCAGACCTTCAAATGCCACCAGTGACAGGCAACAACTTGTTTGTTACACTGATTTCATCTTAAAAGGCTGTTTTTTAAAAGGCGGGGTAGCGTTGTGCATCTAATGGGCTATATTCCGATGTTTAATACTCTTTATGTTGTTACCTTTTGCAGCTACTACCCTACAAGACTCAGAAAACTAATTACCACTTCTCAAATGTCAAAACAACATCTACAAATATACTTACGCTACTCAGCAGCAAACGGATAATATAATGGTAACATGCTTTACAGCATGGGGGGAGAATACTAAGCTACTTGTCTGATAGGAATATATGTTAACAGGGGAAATTTTCAAGATCAACATGATTGCATCAAACACTATAAATATATGTTAGATAAGCGCTGTGCAAAGCATCTGGAGTTGGGTCTGGCTTAGCCACCTACCTTGGTCATTAGCTTGAGATGTCTCTGAAACATTAACTGCTAGCTGGCTGCTGAAAGAATTTACTCCCATCATTCCGCTGTGAGATGGTGTGTTGGCAAGTGAGGGGATCTGGTTGTGATTGCGTGGCACACTGTATAATGCTTCAGCAATGTCAGCTGCTCGCTTCAGGATTATCTCCTACACAGCAAGAAACACAAAGACATGGTTACCATGTGATACAGTTTTGTCTCAACAGCCATCAAATAAAACTGTCCTAGATTGGAATCATAGTCGTGGGACTGGATAAAATACTTGTCCAGTGATTTGTGTTGCCTATCGAAAAAAAAGTACTAAGGAGGAATTTCTACACACCAGCAATCTTAACCTCAGGCTAAGTAGACACAGCATGTTTCTTACTAACTGTATGTTGTAGGTGTGTAGTAGCTACTCTGCATTTTCAGGCACTGGATCAGGAGGATAGTTATGATCAAGGGACTGTAGAAAGCCCATTATTTATAAAACTGGATCATGTGTATTAAAGCATGTGAAAGAAGTGTTGCACTGGTTGCCCAGCGCAACCACAACAATTTCTCAAGCAGGTTAAAAAATGTACAGAAAATCTGAATAGTTGCTGCAGTTTTTTTTTTTTTTCCAGAAATTTAGCAGAATTTTCCAGGAATTTGTAAAAAGATTCCCAGCATTCACCAGACTCTGCAATTTAGTGTAAGTGCTATTCCCATAACATTTCTCATACACAAAAGTATAAAACTGAAATTTTTTCATGAAAGCTACATGTGATAACAACTGTATAATGCAAATCTATCTCTTACTCAGGCATATGAATAATGGTAGCTTTTACAGGTCTTTAGAACAGGTGTGCTTTAAAGAGTCACTCCCAGTCCCTGGGTTGAGATCTCTGAGGCTGGGTTTCCCGCATCCAATTTGCATGTCAGGAGACTGTGACCGGCTCTCAATGGAGCCGGTTCACACAGACCTGGGACGGCTGTGGAGCAAATTGCACAGGAGTCCTGTGCGTCTTCTGGTCCGTTTCAGGTCTGAATTCAGCCAAAAATTTTGTACCGAAATCAGACCTGAAATGGTGAACAGGGACGCCCCGGACCCCTGCTGTAAGCCGATCCGCACTGCAGTGTGAACCCAGCCTTAGGCCTAGTTCCTTGTTTTGATCATTTGCCTCTCAAGGAAGTGTGGGTTGGTCAGACTTCCGACAGGTTTTATTTACAACAATAACAAGAGAAGGACGCACCGACCTACCTAGTGCAATACCTCAATACATTTTTATTGAAAAAATAAAAACAACAACTATTATACTCACAAACTCATATTTTATACACGCATGACATAGCAAGTGAGACCAATTGCCTTCAGGTCTACTGTAGTCTACTGATGCTGTGAGAAGACCAGGCGGCATCCGTGATGGCTGATGCGTTTCAAGGGCAATTCCTCTTCATCAGAGCCAAAGTAGTGAATGAAAATTCATTAAGGTAATGAGCTAGGTCGGTGCGCCCTTCTCTTGTTATTGTTGCTTTACAGTCCATAAGGATACCCATTGTCCTGAGGGGGCAGCAAGACCACTGGCGCTGAGAAGGAATCCCTACACTGTATACCTTTTAGTTCACCAATTTTGAGCGCAGGAGAATGGCTTTTGAATATATTGGGTTTTATTTATATGTTGACATGGAAAGTGGTGGTACAAGCTTTTTGCTGGAGACCTTAAGTTTGACTGAATCCTCTATCATTTACGAACCCTAGAACTTTGACTTTTGGGTGAAATTACCCTTTTAGGACATCAGGACTGTGCGCTTTAAGAACTGGGCCCATTTGGTTAAATAAAGTTGATCAAATACATATAGTATACATGTGTTTTAAAGAAATGGCACGACTGTTACAATTTAGTCAAACATTATTTTCTCTTTCCTGTGCTTGGCAGGTTTAGTGCAGGCTTTCCTATTAGTCACTGTATATTTTGGACCAAGTTCAAGGTTACTCTGTCGTCTTAACGATTGCCTTTGCTTTTGGCACCTTACGCCTAATTGTCATTTCTGATAGGAAAACTAGCTCGGAGAATAAAAATGGCAAAGATGAAGCTTTTTTTTTTTACATCCCTTTCTCTCTTTTTCCCCTTGGTGATGCTCATCACATTACACTGCCCTTAAGGTGACTGGCAAAATCGTCCACGGCAAATAGGATTGTATTGATATTTTGCAGGTTCATGCACAGTAGTTCCTAAATTGCATATTTTTGAATGGATTTTGCGACGTGCATTAATGACTTGCCTGGTTGTTGTGTGGCATTCCGTATAAGGCTTCAACAAGGTCCGCTGCTCTCTTCAGTAATACTTCCTGTGGGCAGGACACAAGAAGAAGAGGAGTTTGTTTTTTTTTGTTTTAAAGGTAGGAAGGGCTAAAATCATAACACAACAGAAAATTTAAAAGCAGGGCTGCCAAAAAATCAGACAAGACCACAGAATATATCAAGGTTTTTACATCGAGACTCCAGCTATGGTATTACACAGATAGGAAAGAATTAAACGTTTATTGAGAGCATGTTTTCAGACAAATAAGTAATGACTCCTACTGAAGATCTCTGGTTTGATTAAAAAGAAAGATGTTGCTTTACAAAATCAGTTGGTACCCTTACAAACTGTGTGTCTGCCCACTACCCCCTTAAAGTGTTTCTAAATATAAAAATATTTTTCTTTAACATAACATGTTATACTTACCTGCTCTGTACGAAACTTCATCCTCCTCTTCTCGGGTCCCACTCCTGACTGCTCCCCCTCGCCAAGTGCCCCTATAGCAAGCCACATGCTATGGGGACACTCGTGTGGGCTCACTCCTGAGACTTGCTGTCTGCATCTATTGACACAGACAGCGGGACTCTGCCCTGCCCCCCCTCCCACATCACCAGCTGTGATTGACAGCAGCAGGAGCCAATGGCACCCACTGCTGTGTCTGTGCCGATGAGAAGAGGGAAAGAAGACAGAGCCTCTGCTCTCATGCACATCGCAGGATCAAGATTGGGCTCAGGTAAGTATACAGGTGGGCTGGGGGGAAGGGGGGACTGCATGCAGAAGTTTTTTTTTTTTACATTAACGCATAGGTAAAAAACCTTGTGCCTTTAGAATCACTTTACATACATCATGTAGACTGAAAACACAAATAACACAGTTTCTACTGCATTATGGGATGTAAGTTTCTTTTTTTCCTGGTTCATAGATGTTCAGCTTTGATGTTCTGATTAGAAGGATTAGCCAGTTGCAGGGACTATTTTTAAACCCTTCTACTCAGCAGATCAAAACTGGGCAACTCTGAACCAGGAAAAAAAATACATCTCATGACGATTAAGAACCCTTGGAGTTTGGACAGCAGTTTAAGAAATGTGAACAAATAACTTTTTTTTTTTTTTTTTATTCAACAATGGTGTAGTCCTTTAGCCATTTTGTACAAAAAAAAAAATATCTTAGTCCTTTAATAATCAGAATTCTAGAATCCACCTATCTGGTTGTAATCATCTGCAATAGACACATGGTGTAGAATCATGTAATGAAGGAAATAACGCCAAAGCTTTGATAATGAAGTTTTGCGGTTATGAAACAAACAAATACATGACAGGGATATGAAAAGCACAGCACTTGTTAATTCCTAGCACTTTAGTGGTGAAGAACAATAAGTAATTTTCCATATCTTAATTAAATTGGCAAACTCCTTAAAGACAACATCTCACCTCTAATTCATGCCCGGAATTTGCCAGAGAGTTCAATGCTTATTCCTCTTTATTTTGAACAATAAAGTGAATTAGCTTGGGTTAATCTAGTTTTTTTTCATAATGACATTAAGAAATTTTTCAATTAACCTCTTTGACTGTGCGCTATAAAGGACTTCATAAATGAATTCCCATTCAGAGAGTAGAGTGCTTTTGCCTAAGGGTAGAGATGCATTGAGTTTGTCTTATCCGTGCCTGCATGCATACCTCCACTTTACGATGGTTGGGATTAATCTCTAGTTTACTTAATTTTTACAAGGAATCTCTTCTGTTTGACTTCTCTTCCCCTTAGAGAATGCTGCCATCATCTAAAAACATTTATTCAATGATATGAAAGAACTGCTTTCGCTCCATGGTGTCTATTCATAGCCTGGGTGGCCAACTCTCTACCTATTAGCATTATACAGTGTGAAGATCTGAACGATCATTCCAATATTGCCATGTGTAATGTATACAAACAGCTGCAAAAAAACTTTTCCAAAAAGAGGAAAACATTTTAGGTAATGTAATTTGTTACATGGCAGGCCTGCAAGTGAATGCCTTACCCAATCCTACTTCAATGTTTGGGGCAAGCACACGGCCTTTGCTGAGCTAGAAAACCTACCAAAAGCCAGAACTGTTTAAACCTAAGGGCCTATTCACACCTATGCATTGTGGAAAGACACTTTTATTGTCATTTTGGTAAACACCATGGTACATGCATTGTGGTGCCGTTAATTTTTAATGGCACTCTAACCTATTCATACAACACAGATGCTCTGCAGCACACCAGAACACACTGGATTGTGGGTTCATCGGAAATCAAGGTGCATGCCGATTTTTAGCCTGCATTGTGATGCATTGCAGCCCATTCAAATAAATGGGCTACCTTAACCCAAGGCATGTTACCATGTGTTAAGCCACCACATTAGTAAGTTTAAATGGCCCTGTGTTGTCTAATATTCTGCTTGTCTTATATTTATCCAATGCCTATGGATACCTTTACAATACAGGCAGTCCCCGAGTTACGAACACAATAAGGACTGTAGGTTTGTTCGTAATTCGAAGTTGTTCGTAAGTCGCAACACTGCATTTGTAAGTGTAACTTCCGGTCGGAACACTGCATTCGTAAGTGTTCGTAAGTGTAACTGCCGCCTGTGCATGGATGTGGGATGTTCCGGGCGCTTGTTATGTTATCTGGGACATAGTACGTGTGGGATGTATCTGGAGGTGCTCTAAAAGGTATCCAGGACCAGCGTGGAGCACAAGTGGCCGGCATTTGAGGCCGTTGGTAAGTAGGAATCGTTCGTAACTCGGGTGTTCGTAACTCAGGGACTGCCTGTAGATGAATGTTTGACTTACAGAACAGCATTGTTTAAATTGATTCCTACATCTCAGGAAAACTATCCTGACCTCCTGTCTTACTCTCTAACAAAAGGATAACTCGTCATAATTTGTGAAATAATACACTTGTCGAACCTAGACATGATGAATGTCTAACACGTGGATGATTAATGCACAGTTTTCAATTTCAACGGACATGCTGTTTTTTTGTGGATCCTGGAGGTTAATACACATTGATGCTATCTTTAATCTTTGAAAAAATTCAAAGACATAAGATTGGTGTCACCTCGACTATGAAATTCGCTCGCCATCTGAAGACCCCCAGCCTGATTCATTGTTTCTTGCATTTTTTTCTCTCAGAACACTCCTATTTCAGGTCCTTTATTTATCAAGATTAATCACTGTAGGCATCACTTTTTGTGCATGCCATACGTTCGCAGGAATAGCACTTAATCCACAAAGTTATCGGATGGATGGCTTTTAGAATGGGCATTTACCTCTGAAATTGGTGTGTATGCTTGATGTTGCATGCATCTACTTTGCATACAAATAAAGAATTATACTTGTCATGAAGCAGGTATAATCAATGGAAGGCACAGCTGTCTTAATCAGATTTCATCAGCCCGAGCAGCTCTCTGTGAGCAAGATAAAGTGTTTTTCAGAGGTGTTAATAATTACTCATAATCTCTCCTATCATATCACAAGACTTTTTACATGCCTTTCAATTTTAAGCAACGATTAAAGCAATTAAGATTTCTGCATTTACAAGCTATTTTTCATTTCCAGGATATATTCTACACCTACTTGTCCATATGGTACTTTTGCAATCGTAACATAAGGATAGTTTAGGAAAATTACGTATGCACTTATCTCTAATCTGCCTATTACTGGATAGTATCTTAACTAATGAACCCGACTTTCGAAAGCAGCTCTTAAGTGCCGGTCTTGTCATAGGCAAGACACAAGGCAAAAAAAAAAAATTGTGTAACCCAATCAGTCAAGGATGCTCTGAACAAGTTTGTTTTGTTACAATATGTCGAGCTTATGCATAGCGACTCATGCTGTGAATACGATTAGCCCTGAATGGTTGTTTGAAAAGCATTTCAATGGAAATTTTCGAAGCCACGGCCATAAGTGTAATTGGCTGCCTTTCAATAGGACATAACAGGCTTCAAGTTAAATGGAAACTATTAAAGCTCAAATGATTTCTAGCGTTGTTTCATGACAAATGTACAGTTTTATTATTACGAGTGCGCGCTCTTGTACAGTGGTCGCCGCCGATTTGAATATACAAGATTATTCACAAGCCCCGATCATCGAGAACGGTATATATCATCACAGTTAAAAGAGGTAACCAAGGTGACGTTGCTTCAGGTGCTAATGTCATTATAGAACTGTAAAGCAATTATTCTGTTAGTTCTTGCCTACGGCTATGAATACATTGAAGAGTACAGAGCCATTAGATGTAGCTACTTCAAAAAGCGGGGGAAAGAAGATGAATTTTAATGCATGGGTAATTGCTCAACATGACCGCATTCCTAATAAATTTCTGTATATTAGAAAAAAAAACATGAATATATTTGTGAGCAAACGCATGAAACATGGGAAAACACACATGGAATCCGTGCAATTAATTTTAGGGAGAAATCGTTTTAGCGTCGCTGCGCACCTTTTAATGCAGATAATTTGTTAAGGAACTGTTCTAGGCGGAAAAGTAATTTGTTTTTGCCCTGATTTCTTTCCATTGCTACTTTGTATCTCTGCGTATTATCCTGGGTAATTGAGGACCCAGAACTGTTACTTTTCCAGCAACAAAAGGTTAATGTTACACTTCATCTCCCTTTATGTAGATTAAAATACATGACGCAGTGTACATGCAATCAGTGATATTAGTGTACATGTAGGTTGCGGTTAATTATATTTTATCTCATCTTTGAAGAGAATACATCATAGCTGTCTGTATAAAAAATGTATCCTGAACATTTTGTCATTTAAGACCATAATTAGTGAAGCTATGCCAACTTTTAAAGGCAAAACAAGCAATCTAGGCACTGCCTGCAGGAAGAGTGAACAATAATGATTCTGCAGGAATGCCATAAGTGTTCCATGTAGTTCGCAGTGGTTTTTTAACCTATGGGAAAGGAGGGCAGTTTTTCTTTTTATATAGAAAAGGGAGAGTACCAAGTAAGTAAAGGTTGACTGATGACTACATAAGTCATCAGTTATGTGTTTTTAATCAGAGTTGGAAACAAGAGCTTCTCCAAGCATCAATATTAGGATATCTGCAGGTCTATAGAAAGTCCTAGGGTACCCATAGATGTTAGATCAGTGGTTCTTAACTCCTGTCCTCAGGACCCACTAACAGGCCAGGTTTTAAGTATTACCTTGAGGAGATGCAGACTAGAATACTGCAATCACTGAGCAGCAAATGATATCACCTGTGATGTACTTCAGTTATCTTGCAAACCTGGCCTGACCTCCTGAGGACAGGAGTTGAGAACCACTGTGTTAGATGCATGTTACTCAATTTGGGAACTGATCACACATCCATGTCTGTAGAGGAAGGCTGCACTTGCAAGCTATATCTCCACCCCCCTCAATGGACTGCCATGCTAGCAGCTTCTATAACGTGGTATAAAAGTAAAATACAATATTAATGAACTTTCATACTTAGTGCCAGAGAAATAACATCACCAGTTGGACTTCACATGCAAGGTCATAGCACAAGTACATTGCACAGTACATCCAATACCACATGGTGGAACATAAATAGAGGTCATCGGTTCCATCCGGCAACAATACTTGTGGACAACCCACATGGAGTAACACAGATTTGATTTCTCACAAAGTCTTCATCAGTTCTAAAAATTCAGTAAGGTAATGTTCATGGACATTACCCAATGACCCTTGTGATGTCAAGTTGAAGTTGTTCAGCAGCTTAATTGGTTATTTACTTATAAAATAGGATTGTAGTTACTACTATGAGTGTACGTGTCTGCACTTTGATCCATGGGCCTCTATGGTACAAAACACTAGATACTGTCACACTTGGACTGATGTCACACTTGATATGGGAAAAAACTAAGACTGATACAGCCTGGATATATTGCTGGCATTTATTGATAGATTGCCTCAGTGCTGGCCATCCCCCAGGGCCAGATCATCCATGTAGGCAGGAGCCTAGAATGCAGAGGATGTCCAGGGAGGTCAGCTACAATCTTCATGCTCCTATAGTAAAATAGGGGATAGTGCAGTTGGGTAAAGTTGTACACCTGTCTGACACTTCACAAAAGTGGGTGTTTCTGCAGGCCATTGATGTCTGATGGGGCCAGTACAGACAATGCGAATGGGGCCTATTGTAATCCTTATCAATGTCAATTAGAGGGTTTGGGAAAGGAGGGGGGTTCAAAGCTGCTACCTTGCCTAGGATTCCCCATTCGACTCTACTATCCCCTGACTTTTTTGCCCAGCAAGATGTAAGCTTCAACTTTACTTGCAATCAAAGTTAAAATTGGACTCCAGGATTACCTTCAGTCTTGCACAGTACTGGCTCCTCTCAGCTCACTCTGATTTCACTGCACGTGGTAAGCTTCTTACAGTGTGCATTAGAAGCTGCAGCAAGTCAGATAGAGTCTACCTCATTTCCTTTCTAGAGGACATCCAACATCCTCCCTCTTAGATTGTAAGCTCACAAGAGCAGGGCTCCTCTAACCCTCTTGTTTTGAATTGTACTGTTGGTGTAGTGTCTCCCTACATTGTAAAGCGCTGCGCAAACTGTTGGCGCTATATATATCCTGTATAATAATAATAATAATAATAATGGAGGTTCGGCGTCACATGTGGGTGTTACCACAGCTTCCAGGAAGCTATGTACAGCATAAAGAACGAGGGTAGATAGGGTCCAGGCTCACTAAATACAAAAATACTGTGTCAAATGGCAATCTTGGCACAGTATCCCATTTAGGGCAGACTCACCAATAAAGGTGTGGTCTCTGTGGCACTGGACAATAACTGAAACAAAAAACCCTACTGGGGCAGGATAAGAAAGTGGCTAGGTACTGTGGCTCAGAGGCTATGGGAGTGGTGGCATATAGCAAAGTAAACAGCAATTTTGAAAAAATGTCTTCAGTAAAAGGCTGTAGATTGCAACCAGATCATAGAGTGGATCAATGCACATATGGAGCTGGGATTAGGGCAGTTTATGGAGGTTAGCAGTGTAGTTGTATACAGAGCCAGTCCAGATAAAGCACAGATAACAGACTGTTGATGAGGCAGTACCTAGCCACTTTACCTCACTCTGTATGCCCATTTAGGGGTCTGGTCAGATCTACGTTTTTTGACCATACAACACACAGTGCAATTGACTGGACAAAAAGTCCAGCCAACTGCTCTGTTTGAGTATCATTGCATGCATGCATTCCCATGTAGCTGGTTGTTTTTAAATTTGACAACGTTGTCTCATTTATTTTAATATATTTTGGGTGTTGGTGGAGGGTTTTGTACATCATAAATTGTGTTTACTGTCTTTTTTCTATTAATAAACCATTTTGCATATGCGGCATGGTTCGCCTGTGGCTCCTTTATCCTGGGGGGGTTTCTTTCTTATCCTGCCCCAGGGGGGGGTTTTGTTTCAGCTATGTACAGCACCCTGCTGGCCACTCTTACCAGCCATAACCTGCCTACATTGCAAAGAGAAGCAGAGATCAGGTGATGTCATTGGGTCTAAAATAAGGTATATATTGAAAACAAAAATGTGTAATTTAATAATTTCATTAGCCTAATGGTGAAGAAAAAAGTAAGAAGAGACTAAATAAAAGCAGATTAAACTTAAAATAAATGTAATGGGGCCAAATGTTAGAACAAGAACAGATATCTTCCAGTAGGCTGGAAAATATATTTATCATTGATGCTGAAAATATCAGATCTTTCATTGTTCTGATGAACCATAAGCCTGTATAAAACTGGTATTTGTCTTTTCAGTGTACATTGTAAGCAACGCATGTATGCCTTATTGGTTTTCTGTCCACAGCAGAATTAACCATCAAGCCTTGTGCATTATGCATCTTCAGAAGAAAAAAAAAAAAGAAAAAAGAAATCAATAATGTGGTAATATTATCAAGTCTGGGATGAAGTCAGCATTCATCCAGGCAGGCTTCTATTGAGATACATGTTTTACATCTGCACAATCCCATCTCATTGCTATTATTTTTTCTCTTCAGCTTCTGACACTTACAGCTGATTCTCTTCATTCCATTTTCTTTTTCTTTTTTTTTTTTTTCATTCCAAATGTATGTTAAGGCCAATTGCTGTTTTACTTAGGAACCACCGTGACCCTTGTAAACCAAGCTCAGACGGCTGGCTTAACAATGATGAATCACTTGGCAGTTTAATTTACATGCCGCTGAACTCCACATTTGGGTCCATTAGAACAAAATCAAATATTTATGTTGTTTATTGAAACTGCTAGATTTCATCTCATTCAGTGGCCGTTTTAGATGGAGCCTGAACAATACTGTTTCACCTGAATTAAAAGAGCCAAGTAATGGCGGTCACCCAGGCTAGAGCGGCTTGTCATCCTGTTCTAGGGCTTACGACGGAATGCGCATTTTAAGTTTTACATCAACCTCAGATAAAAAAATAAAAAAAATCTTTCTTATTTTGTTGGCAGGAATTTATTAACAGTGTGTGTTTTTCAGTTTGCATTTTTATGGTCTGGTGTGAACTTTTGTACTCCAAGTCCCATGTATTTATCACATCAAATTATTTGCATTGGATTTGGATGAATAGAAATTTGGTGCATAATGGCACTAGAATCGAAAAAATAAAATAAGAGATTTTTTTGTTTTTCTTGGTACACACTGCACCTTGCTCACTCTAATGAAACAATCTGAGGGAAAAAGATTGCTTTAGACTTTCTCTTTAGATTGTGATAAATGTGATTTATATTCACAAATCTTGTCCGTTTTCTTTGGCGCAAACTCCTTAGTATCGATCTGTCTTACTTGACATTGTGATATATACTTGCCTGCTGGGGTGCAAAGCAGTAAAACGATATATACAAGAAAAAAGTTTTGAGACAATCAACCACTTACGCAATTTTGTTTTACTTATATATAGAATACAGATATATTCCAGTGCGCCTTACAGTGAACACCGAATCAAGCATACCACTCATGACTGGTCTCTGTTCCAAATGAACGCCAGAGTGATTGTAAATGGGGTTCAATCGTAAAAGATGACCAGTCACTAGTGGTGTACCACAAGGCTTTGTACTAGGGCCTATCCTATTTAATCTAGTGATATGACTAAAGGTTTGGGGGGTACGTCTTTTTCCTGTAATATTGAATATGATTTGGTATTTCTGGAAGATTGGTTAAAAGAGTGGAAACGCAGTTCAATGTTTCTAAATGTATTAATGCACCTAGGGAAAATAATGTCTTGGCAGAGTACAACATTGGGGATACATACAGTGTTGGCCTGCACTACAGAGGAAAAAGATTTGTACTTATTTCAGGTGATTGCAAAATGAGAAAACAGCGTGGCCATGCAGTGTGAAAAGTCAATAGAATTCTAGGATACATCACTACAGAGGTCACCAGTAGGAGGAAGGAGGACCTGATTCCCCTATATAGATCTTTAGTTAGACCTCATTTAGAATACTGGGGTTGATTTATTAAAACTGGAGAGTTTAGAAACCAATCAGCTTCCCTTTTTTTTTTTGTCAAAACTTGATTGAACAAGCTGAAGTTAGAAGCTGATTGGGTACCATGCAAAGCTGCACATGTTTTTTTTTCACTCCCCAGTTATAGTAAATCAACCCCACTATGCCCAGTTCTGGAGACTTCACTTACAAAAAGATAAAACAGAACGAGTCCAGAGATGGGCAAGAAAAATGGTGAAAGGTCTGAGTGATAAAACATATCAGAAGAGACTTCAGTAACTACCCTCTGAAATGTGTTCTACGCTGGCTATCCCTACCTCTGGACCCTCCCCCCGTCGCCTAGTTTAAAAGCCCCTCTAACTTTTCGGCCATTTCTTTTCCCAGTCGAGCTGCACCCTCCCCATTTAGTTGCAGTCCGTCCCTGCTAAAGAGCCGATAACCGACTGAGAAGTCGGCCCAGTTCTCCTGGAGCCCGGACTTGTGTCTTTTTCAACCTCACCAACTATGTAACTATGTAAGTAATGTGTACAGTTTGGAGGAAAGAGGGGGAAGGGGAGACATGACTGAAACCTTTAATTATATCAAGGGGGTGAATAAGGTTCAGGAGGCCAGTATTTTTAATATGAAGCCAAGATAAAAAAAACATGGGGGACATGACCTCAAACTAGCAGGAGGAAAGTTCAAATCCAATCTTAGAAAGTATTATTTTACCGAAAGAGAAGTTGATGTTTGAAATAAACTTACAACAGGAGTGAGTCAGTCAACAGTAAGTGTATTTAAACATTCTTGGGACAAACAAAAATCTGTACTCTATACTATATATATCAAAAAATGGGTCAGACCTGATAATAGACCACTTTTACTTTTCACTGTCACTTTTTTATGATACTGTTAGTATATTAAATAAGCTTATAAGAGATGTATGTTTTTATTTTTTATATAGAACCATACTTACCTTGGTGGATGCAGCAATGGTCAGATAATGCTACATCTGTCCCCCGGCGCCTCTAACATTGAGAACCGAGTGATCGAACGCCACTGATTGCTCAGTTCTCACAGCTCTCTGACCTGACCTGCCCCCCCCATGCTCACTGCAGCGCTGGGCTGTGGAGGGGGCGGGAGCAGCCGGCTCAGGCTTTCAGTGGCTCGCTGAGAGGTTGAGCTGGTTGTCAATCCAGGCATCTGGGCAGATCCCGACTCCATTGTTGTGATCTTGCCCGAGCCTAGACTGACTCTGTGACGTCAGCCGACAGGGGGGCTATGGCCCCGTCTGCTGAAAATGGGTCACAGGAGTGCAGAACGAACTGCACTTCTGTGATCCACAGGAGAAGTACAGCCAAATGAGCTTTGGCTGTACTTCTCCTTTAAAAGAGCTTAAAATTCATAGTTTGTAAAAAAATAGTCCTACAAATGTGGACACTCAGGAGACTGAAGAAAATCCAATAAATCTTTGATATGTAGGAGAAATCACAGCACCCCCATACAATACCATACAATAATGGCGATAAAATACAAATCACAAGTGCTATCTGTTTATCCACTAAACCATTTCTGTTATTTTACTCATAAAAAGCAATATGGAATTTCATCTATGGAAGGCTGTATAGTCTGGTTGTGAACTAAACATATGAAGCACATAAAAGTTCAGGTAAAAAAAAATCTTGATTATCATTAACTATATATTGCTAGGTTCTTGTTTCCCATTTCTAACTCATCTAATCCATAATTTTCCAAGAAACAGCCCCCCACAAGCTATAAATGAGTACATTAAGTCCTTTGGGGTGTAAGACTTTCTGCAGAACAGACAATAAAATGTATAAGCTAAACAAGAACAGGCAGGACCATTTGGCAGTTTAGGACACAGAATATTGGTGCATGCAATCAGATTTATTAAATAAAATCCATACCTTCAAATGGATTTTTCTATAAGTTGTGCAACTAAACACTGCAATAGCAACAATTATAGTGTGGCAACTATCTAGATTTAAAGTGGACCTTCAGTAATTTTTTCATCTTTCCATCTATTAAATCTTCTGCCCTTGTTGTTGTTTTAACTTTGGATAGTAAAACTTTTTTTTTTTCTGCCAGTAAATACCTTATACAGCCCACTTCCTGTTTCTTGTCTGGTCATTAGCCTAGGCTTATGACATCATGCACAGCTATCTCTCTCAGGAAGAGAGTGGGGAGGAGTCATAAGAGGGGCAATGAGAACTGCAGAGCTGGAAGTGTGCCTCTGTGTGTCTGTGTAAATCCAGGAATTGAACAGGCAGCAGCCTCAGCTGCCCACGGTTAGAATGGTTGCAGCCAGACTCAGTGGAGGGAGATTTCTGCAACATATTTGGCAAGTACAGAATCACAGTATATATAAAATAATATGCAAAGTGGTTGGAGGGAAGCTTCAGAATGCCAAAGATTTTTTTATTACAAATTAGGTGAGCAGACTGCAGCTCCTCTTTAAAGGACAGGCCATCTATGTGTTGGCTACTAGCTATCAGTCATTTAAATGCTACATCATAAACATTAGAGTGTGGTCAATTTGAAAATTCAGTTTACTGTAAAATATACAAAGCTTGTTTTGCCAACTATTTTATTAACCATTTCTCTTGTTTTTCTAAAAGTACATATTAACCACTTAAGCCCCGGACCATTTTGACTGGTTAAAGACCGGGCTACCTTTTGTGATACGGCACTGCGTCGCTTTAACTGATAATTGCGCGGTCGTGCGACGTGGCTCCCAAACAAAATGGACGCCTTTTTTTTCCCACAAATAGAGCTTTCTTTTGGTGGTATTTGGTCACCTCTGCGGTTTTTATTTTTTGTGCTATAAACAAAAATAGAGGGACAATTTTGCAAAAAATTCTATATTTTTTTCTTTTTGCTATAATAAATTTCCCCAAAAAATATATAAAAAAACATATTTTTCCCTCAGTTTAGGCCGATACGTATTCTTCTACACATTTTTGGTAAAAAAAATCGCAATCAGTGTTTATTGATCGGTTTGCGCAAAAGTTATAGCGTTTACAAAATAGGGGATAGTTTTATGGCATTTTTTTTTTTTTTTACTAGTAATGGCGGCGATCAGTGTTTTTTTTTGTGACTGCGACATTATGGGGGACACATCGCACACTTTTAACGCTATTTTGGGACCTTTGTCATTTATACAGCGATCAGTGCTATAAAAATGCACTAATTACTGTGAAAATGACACTGGCAGTGAAGGGGCTAACCACTAGGTGGCGCTGTAGGGGTTAAGTGTTCCCTGCATAGTGTTTCTAACTGTAGGGGGGTGGGCTGTGTGTCACATGACACTGATCTCGGCTCCGAGTACACAGAGCCGAGATCCGTGTCATTGTCACTAGGCAGTGAGAGGATCGCGGGGATTCCTGCTGCGATCGAGTCCGCGGGACACGCGGTCCGACTCACGGGGATGGTGGCAGGGTCGCGAGTGCACCGGCGGTGGCGCACGCGCGACCACATGGACAGGCACTTAAAGGGGACGTACAGGTACGTTGATGTGCCTGTCCGTGCCATTCTGCCAACGTAAATGTACAGGAGGCGGTCGGCAAGTGGTTAAGAGAAGCAGCCTCATTGAAAAAAAAAACTTGGTTTAAAATTCTCCCCATCGATGGTTGGATTTAATAGAAAATGGAATATGGAAATATGGTCGGATCCCATAGAACATGGAATATGGAAATGGTATCAAAGTGTAAGAGAGAGCTGCACTGAAGAAAAATATGAGTGATAATAGGAAGCCAACATCAGTAAGTAATTATTTCAAATAGTGTGTCTGAACAACTGGAAGTAAATATTAATTATTAACAGTCCCTTATAAAAGAGAAAAATATATATAAGATATATCTTTAATGATATACATCTGATCAAACCTATGTGGTGTGCATGATTGGTCTAAACAAGCCAGGCAGATTTTTCTTCTTTTTTTTTTTTTTTTTTTAATCGAGTGCATTTAAATGAAAAGTCCCTGTAGATATTAATATGTGGACCTAATTTGCTAGCTTGCTAAGTCGGGGACTTATAACAAAACCTTTGTAAACAAAAGATTAAACTGAATCGAGCTTTAGAAAATGAAAGGAAAACAAGAGTCACATAATCACAGATCAGAGTGGGGCTGGTTAGATGGAAATCACTACAGGCTACTGGAGTGGAAAATGTTTAATTGAACTATTTCATTATGCAGGAAGTTTATGTTCTCCTTGCAGAATCGAAATACTTGTATCATGCTTCCTCCCCTTTCTTCCCTTGAAGAAGTGCAGTCTTTGATTTATTCTGCCGCTACTAATGCCGCGTACACACGATCATAAATTCCAATGTGAGATTTTGGTCAGAAATTCCGACCGTGTGTAGGCTCCATCGGACATTTGCTGTCGGAATTTCTGCCAACAAAAGATTGAGAGCAGGTTCTCAATTTTTCCCGACGGAAAAAGTTCCTATCAGAAATTCCGATCGTCTGTATGCAATTCCGAACGCGCAAAAAATATGCATACTCACAATCAAGCAGAAGAGCCAAACTGCCTATTAAACTTCATTGATCTCGGCTCGTCGTACGTCTTGTACGTCACCGCGTTCTTGACCTTCGGAATTTCCGACAAGATTTGTGTGACCGTGTGTATGCAACACAAGTTTGAGCAAACATTCCGTCGGAAAAAAATCCACGGTGTTCTTGTCGGAATTTCCGATCGTGTGTACGCTGCATTACAGAAACTCTGGGTATGTTAATGGAATAATCTGAAATTGAAGTAGAGATGCCAGTATCTCCATTTCAATGCAGACACAATGTTGACATTATGCTCCAATCTGGACAATGAAGAAAAGAATAGAAGAAAAAAAAAAATTCACTGGTGGTTGAGAGCGATTCCAAGGCAAAAACAGGTCCCAGAAGTGTAGGACAGATTTCAATTTCATATCATGTAGAAACCATGTGTATTTTTTTAATTCTTGCTGCCAGTGCAATGCAACCTTAGCAGTTTCTCAATAGGAGAAGCACAAAGCAACATGGCACTATGATATAGCAAATAAGAAAGCAAAAGTATTGGCTATATATGTTTTTTTTAGTGAGCAACATACTACTACTAGAGGTCAGGGCTGCTGATAGAAATCATGGGGCCCCGTACAGCCTACCTGATGGGGCTCCCTTCAGGCCCACTTCTGGCCCCGCCCCTAGTCCCTCCTTCAGCCCCGCCCCCATCCCAGACCCCACCTTGAAACAAAGTGCAGGTTTGTCTACAAGTGTCCATATCCAATAAAAAAAAAGAAATCAAATTTCTTCCAATATTTTAGGACAATATGTATTCTGCAACATATTTTTGGTAAAAAAAAATCCCATAAAGTGTATATTGACTGGTTTGCGCAAAAATTATTGCGTCTACAAACTATGGGATGCATTTTTTCTGCATTCATTTGTTTTCTGCTCAGGTTGCCCAGGACCCCCTGCTGGCCGGGCCCGGTACGATAGGGCCAGTTGTACTGGCAGTTGTACTGGCCTATCAGCGGCCCTGCTAGAGGTACTAGACCTACCTACTAGACCCGTTCATTAATAGCAGAACATATAAAAGCTTGAACTTAAGGAGAGAAAATTTTGACATTCTGAAATAATATGTAAACCAGTAAAATGTAAACAAGAGAGTTTTTAATGGACAGACATCAAATTGGGAAATAAAACTGCCCGAAAAAAAAAATAGAAAATCTCTACTGGTTTAAAATCATTGAAAATCACTGCAATTTACCAATAGGACAGCATCTATTTAAACTGGGCCACATCATGGAGAATATCAATATGAACAATATGAACAATAAAAAAAAATGCAACAATCAAATCTGAAATCCAAGGAAGATCTGTTACTGCTGATTGATTGCTTATTAACTAATTGAATTGATTCCTTAGGAAACATTGCCTGAGTAAAATGCTGTTATGATTCAAGTAATTATTAATTATTAGTATGGGAACTGGTGGGGTTTAAAGGATAAGTTAACTTTTTTAGAAAAAAATGATAAATGTAAATTTTTTTGCAGGTAAAAAAAAATTGCATTTATTTTTATTTTTTTTGGGGGGGGGGCTGTAAAACATTGCAGATTGCTGGTGCCATGCAGGTCTCCTCCAGATCTGTCAGTGTATCTTTGTGCCCGTACGCCCAGTACGGGCAAGCAGATACGATCTGACAGGAAGAATCAGTGAACTACCCTGGAGCTCCACAGTGCTGTGGTAGTTCATTGAGAACTACAAGCCGACAGGAGCCAAAGATGTCAGGGCATGTAGTTCCTTTACACACAGAGCTGTGTGAATGAATGATGCGGCCCTGTGGGCGGAGCGCGCTGATTTAAAAGTGTAACAGCTAGTACAGGGAACACCGTGGCTGCAGCATTGGGAACATGGTACTGGTTCCACCCTACAAAACAGTGGAACCTGTAACATGTTCCCAAAAGTGAACTTATCCTTTAAGCACATGGAATTACACACGTTTGGTCCAAAAAAAAATCTCCATACGATACACCCATGAGGTGGCAAGAAGTTAAAGCCCTTCTTGTTTGCTAGTATGGGACAAAGTCAATAGCATCTTACATTTAAAATCTTTTTTTTTTTTGTATAAATTGGAAACAGAAGTACATAATCTTTATTCTAAGAAGAGTCAGACTTACCGTTGTTTTAGCTGCGCTTTTTGGCCGCTAGCGGGGCGCTTTTAACCCCCGCTAGCGGCCGAAGAAGGAGTTAGAAGCGCCCGTGTAGCGCTGCTGCTGAAGCGCTTTGCAGGCGCTTCGGCAGCGGTGCCCATTCATTTCAATGGGCAGGTGCGTTTTAAGAGCGGTGTATACACCACTCCTAAACCGCCCCAAAGATGCTGCTTGCAGGACTTTTTTTAATGTTCCGCAAGCGCACCGCTCCAGTGTGAAAGCACTCGGGCTTTCACACTGGAGTGCCAGGAGAGGCGCTTTGCAGGTACTATTTTTAGCGCTAAAACACCTGTAAAGCACCTCAGTGTGAAAGTGGCCTAAATGACAAAGCTACAAACCTTAAAATGTAACTGTAGGTAACTAACCTTTGGTAACCTTTCAGGATCTCCCGGATGCCTTGGAATAACTTTTTGTAATCTCTGAAATCCATAGTCTATGGTTGGTTCATTCAGGGCTGAAAAAAAAAAAAGTTAATCATTTTTTTTTTTGCTTACGTTATCTGCAATTTTTTTCAAAAGTCTTTATGGAATAAAAAAATAAATAAAAAATAAAATGTTTTATAGAAGGGTTAGAACTGCATGAAATATACATAAAAAACTTGTGGTTGCAGGAAATAAAATCGCTCCATCTATGGCTGGCTTTAGTCAACACATGGTATCACTTTAACGCACACAGTCCTTGATGATTAACATGGTGAATTACTCTGCATTTAATAGATGTGTATATATATATATATATATATATACACAAAATAAATCAATATTACCTTACCTGTTTAGGCTATTCACAAAATCACATGTTGACCACCCTTCATAGTGATCACAGTGATAAGACAACCCGTTACCTCTACTTATCCTCTGCACTTTGCTTTTGCCCTTTTACACCTGTTAAAATATCCTCATCCGTACAGGCTATATAAAGCTGCCATTTTGAAGAATATGAATTTTGACTGAAATGGTTCCTTTTTTTTTTTTTTCAGTAAATCAAAAAAGGCATCGTGCATCACTGGATGACAGACATGTACCCAAGAACACAAAAGTATTCTAAAGAGTATATGTCTGTAAGCCATACTTTTTTCTGCATGGGTATGACTATCAAACCATGCTTTTCATACTAGTGGAGCGGTAGCTGGCAATTATGACATATGCCTGGCTAATGCCTTTTTCGAATTTATCCCTGTGGTCCTTTTTTGTCTAGCATATTGCCTGAGCACAAACCTAGCAGGAGGTGCACTTAATCTTGCAAAGCTTTAATAATCTGTGAATGGCTGACTACAAACTGATGTAGGACATATCATTCTACTGCTGCAATCCACTAGCCTTGTGAAATTGCAGGCCACAAATAGTAATTAATCTTTTTTTTTTTTTCCTACCCCCTCAAATTGTAATTTTGACTATGAACTGCGCTTGGTCGTAAATCAGCGACACATACTGCTGTGTACAGTGCATGAATCATGATCAGGACTGTTCGACTGCACACGTTGTGTTTAACAAGCTATAGACGAAGTCACAGGGCTTTATTACCACGCTGCCAGACTTAACACAGAAACCAAGCCTGAAGGCCCAGGCATTTGAGTTGAGATGAAAACACTGCTCTTATTAGTGGATATTACCTTGGAATGTTGATATGATTTTTAACCAAGCAAGTCCACCATGGTAAGTGCATCATAAATCACAGCTTCCTTTTTCTGCCCGCCATACAAAAACATTATTAGTTTACCCGTTTGTTATATGAAAAGATGGGCAGGAACTTTAGGGGACCATTAAACCAATGTTGGTTTATACAAAAGCGATATTAACTAAATTTAGAGAAATATACGTAAAGTTTGTTAGAGATCATCAGTATGTGAAGACATCTGAGACACAACTTGGATTTGTAGACAAAGATTATTTCTTTACATTCAGCAATCCCATTGAAGCTTCATCTATCTTCTTTATCAGAAATGGGCCAGCTTTCCTTATCGCTATACTTGTTCCAGGTCAACAACTTAGAAAGCATTAAAGCCAAATCTTCAACATAACTGCCAGGGAACCAATATTCTTAAAAGGACAGCTCAGCAATGGTTCCAACAAAAGTTCCAACAAAACTTTTTAAGTCTCTTTAAGTAATGTGAGTTTTTGGCTGAGCTAGCACCAAACATTGAATGGGGGTGGGCACTGAAACTTTAGTTGACATCCTTGCAATGTAAGAAATAATTGGAAGTGTTATATGAAGAATAAGTAATTGGCGCTTTATTCATTTTGGGGAGGCATTACCTTCTAATGCTTACCTTTGACGCTGGCTGTTTATCCCAAACCACCATATTTTTTTTTTAGATCAATTAGTCCAGCCTGTATTACAGCGTTTCTTAGTCCAAAATAATTAGATACCATTTCTAACAAGTGGTTGAGTTATTTGTCTAAACACGGAGCACTTATCTTGTGGACAGTCGTCCGTGTATACACTCGATAACATGACAGAAAGTTGAAGACTGCAATTTGATTTGACATTCCATCATGCATTCTGGAGACAAAGGTCCACATAGGAATGTGAAGTAAGACATTTTCTTGTTAATAAAGAATTGATCCAATGTATTGATTTTACATGACACGGCTTTTGCTGAGATTTTGGCCTTCTTTTCTCTCTCTCTCTCTGTTGTATATAGTAAAGGCTTCTCAATGAATGCCTGGGCATATGTGAAACGGCAAAAGTCCTAACTCTCTCAGATGCATATTCTGTATATATAGGGCCCACTTCATAATCAGGCTATTAATCATGAAAAGCTGTCAAAGCTGACTAGGGGGACAATTTGTCATGCTGCTGGCAGTAGCCTACACAAGTGGTCTCATGCAATATGTTGGGACTGCACTGGGTAAAGGACAACATCCTAATCAAGGAAGAAAGATAGAACATGGAGCCTTTATGTCACCATACATAGTAGATGTTTGTCTCATGCCCCGTACACACGACCGGTTTTCCCGACGAGAAAACTGCCATTTTTTAGATTGGTCGGGAAAACCGGTCGTGTGTATGCTCCATAGCATTTTTCCCGACGAGAAAACTGCCCGCAAAAAAATTAGAATCTGCTCTATTTTTCCCCCGTCGTGTTTCCCATCAGTCTTTTTCTCGTCGCAAAAACCGGTCGTGTGTATGCTTTTCCGAGGGGGGGGGGAACGTACATGCTCAGAATCAAGTATGAGAAAGGAGCGCTCGTTCTGGTAAAACTAGCGTTCAGAATGGAGGTAGGACATTCGTCACGCTGTAACGGACTGAAAAGCACAAGGCTGAAAAGCGTGAATCATCTCTCACCAAACTTTACTAACACGAGATCAGCAAAACAGCCCACAGGGTGGCGCCATTTGAATGGAACATCCCCTTTATAGTGGCGTCGTACGTGTTGGACGTCACCGCGCTTTGGTTGAGCGTTTTTTTTAAACTAACGCGTGTATGCAAGGCAGGCTTGAGAGGAATCACGTCAGGAAAAACGTCGGTTTTTGGCATGTCAGGAAAACTGGTCGTGTGTACGGGCATCAGGTTTACTTCTTTTAGGACAACCATAAAAGGTCAACTTCATGGAAATCCAACAGCCAGTGGGATGGTAATGTGTTTTTATCTTTCCTCACAGCCAAGGGCAGTTTGAGGGTGTGTTTTTTTTTTTCATAAGCAATACATGTAAACTTGACAAATGAAAGATCTTTTGATGATTGGATTCACTGAAAAAAAGTATTCCCATTCCTTTGGTTTGTCCTTAAAAGTGCAGGCAGAGAGGCAATCATACATAATCAGATTTCTCTACACGACAGGAACAAGTATGCAGCCAGGTGAATAAGGATGTCAATTGCCCTGGATTTCAAAATCAAGTCAACAATGGCAGGTTCCATTTTTTTGTCCTGATAGGTTCCCTGTGCCTTAGAATGCAAGCCGTTCTACCATGCTGGATTAAAAACATGAGTCTATTAAAAACCTGTATTGTACAGAGCTTGATAATGGATACCATCACTTTAACACTACGTTTCTGCTTTTATGGCAAAGACAGTAATTTTTTTTTTTAAAAAGATAGCAGAGACGAAGAAAGAGTATCCCACAACAACCAATCAGATCCCAGATTCCATTTTGAAACCAGCACTAGAGGACTCAGCTGCTGTGGAACTGTTTTGCTGTCACCTGGGCCCATAAATGTCTCCAAGTGGGAGCAGAGAAATGCAGAAATTCCCATCCTTTTGTAACATGCCCGACTATCCTCTCTGCTTGCCTAATTACTGTGACTGTTTGACTTAATGAAGCCGGCATGATGAAAAGTGGTCAAGAAAAAGATAGATGGCTTCATGCTATTGATTTCATGCAAATGTTAGTGACAGGTGATAGAAGCTCTAATGCAAGCTTTCAGAAGCTTTATGACTTGTAATAACTATAGGCTTTCATCTCTGAACAGATATTTCCATACATTTGAGATGCACTTACAGGGTTTTCCTCTTTATAAATGTAATTGAGAGTGTCATAGGGACCCTTTCTGGCCCTTAGATGTCTCAGTGTCAAACAATAACACAGGCTATTTTTTTTTTTACTGCTCCTACAGGGTAATATGATTAATCATGATTTTATCGAGGCTTAGAAAACCAGTAAAGTATATAACAATGTTGCCAACCTGGACTTTGTTCACAAAAGGGAAACTATCTGCAAGGGGCTCCTCCCAAAACATAACAGGATAGTATATACTCAAGTATAAGCCGACCCAAAAATAAGCCGAGGCACCTAATTTTACCACAAAAAACTAGGAAAACGTATTGACTCGAGTATAAGCCTAGGGTGTCCATCTGCATGCCTCACTGTGCCTCACTTTGCCTCACTGTCTCCATGTCCATGCCTCACTGTGTCCATGCCTCACTGTGCCCATGCCTAGACTGACGTTTAACATGGGAGTCTATAGAAGAGGTTTGAAAAATCGGTGCTCCCCGGCCGTAGGTCCCCTAGACAGAAAACTTTGCACACTTATAGAGAAGAAATGGGGCTCCATGTGTGGCAAATTTCGGGTCCAGGAGATCTACGTCCGGCTGGTACTGGGTCCCCACATTCACCAGAGAAATTACCATTTAACATAGGAGTCTATGGAAGGTGTCCCCGGGTTTGAAAAATCGGTGCTCCCCGGCTGTAGGTCCCCCGGACAACAAACTTTGCACACTTGTAGAGGAAGAGTGAGGCTCCCCGGCCGGTACTGGGTCCCAAAATTCTGGGAGATCAGGCGCAAAAAGGTGACTCGAGTATAAGTCGAGGGGGGCATTTTCAGCACAAAAAAATGTGCTGAAAAACTTGGCTTATACTCGAGTATATACGGTAATTGGCTTCCACCCAAATCTGTCCTAAACAGTCCCAACTAAACATCAATGGTTATGCTTTAATTTTTACTTTCACATGCCTGGTGTGATCTGGAACTAACCTAGTTCTGCTAATTAACTGCAGACACATATTGGAGCTGAGCCCCAGCTGTTTATTTTAAAAATAAAAAATGCAATACTCACTTGTTTCCAGCAGTCTCCCCAGCAGAAATTCTGCTCCACCGTTGATCCTCTTCCAGGTGGAATAAGTGCCAGCAATATTCAACCTACTAGTTGTGAGTCCAGGGTGTCATCGCCCACTGGGGATGCATTATCATGCTGGCCTGGCCTCAAAGTACTATACTGCAGAGAGCTTCAATGCTGTCATAACGTATGTGCTGCTCTTCAGTATTGGAGACGTCCTGGCATGGCTAGAGTGAGAAGATCCGAGGATGTCATGTGACTTGCCAGAAGATCCCAGCAATAAAAGTATGCATGAAGTGAAGCTCAGTAGATTGCTTTAAGAAAGGATTTTTTCCTAAATGTACATAATATAACTGGGTACTAACATATATAGTTAAAGTTTATCCAGGGAAAATCTGATTGCCTCTCGGGGGATCAGGAACAATTTTTTTCCCCTGCTGTAGCAAATTGGTTCATGCTTTGCTGGGTTTTTTTTTCCGCCTTCCTCTGGATCAACTGTGGGTATAGGATTGGGTATATGGGATTGTATGATGATATTTTTTATTTATTTATTTATTTTTATGGTTGAACTAGATGGACTTGTGTCTTTTTTTTCAACCTGACTAACTATGTAACTATGCATTTTTTAAAACAGCTGCAGGAGCAGAGGAAGTGCTCTTGGAGTTCTGCTTTAAGCTATGTTTGCCAATCTGAGTTTGAAACAATATTTCGTCCCCAGGAACCACATTCCTCACAATAATTTGATTTTAAACCTTCTCATTGAGCAGCCATATTGAATCTACTCTACACTTACATATATATTTTCCTTTATTTCTTAGTTACTGTTATCTCCCTTAAAAAGGAATAATAAAAGGAAACGTGTTTACATTTATGAGTATAATTGGGTGCAGTGGACTGTACGCTTCCTTGTGGGCAGGTCCCAGTGTCCGTACCTTCCCTGGAAACCACCACTGAATACACCGGCTTTTTATAAAAGGATATATCGTTACAAAACAGTTGCTGCATCAGAAATGGAACTTCTAACGAATGGACTGCAACTCACCAAGTGTTGATAGGAAAGCAAAGAATAAATTATAGAAACAAACAAACCCTGATGTTCCACCCTGCTGCTAGACAAAATAAGGAGGAGAAGAAATTTCATTGGCAAAAGCTCAAAGTGAAGTAGGAAGCACAAGACCTTTTCCACACATCTAATAAATCCTTAGTGTGTCGAGTTTACAAGCCAAGAGTCCAGCAGAGCCGGGGCAAGGCACTGGCACGTCCTAGTCACACAGTACTGAGCTAGGCCAATCAATACCACTTTCCTGTTTTAGAACTGGGTAATTATGAGGTGGAGAGATTGCCTGACCTTTCACCTGCACTGCATTACTTTGCTGATATTAAGATAAATTGCCTGATTTTGGGTAAACATATGCTGCAATTCAAACTGTCAGCACTGGTTTGCTCAGGGATAATTTGTATTGATCTCCCAGCTTCTTCCCAATTTTGCTTACTGACCTCGTGGATAATTAGAGAAAGGAGCCTTGGGTAACTTAAGAGTCATGGCTACAGAAGAAGTACACGTAAGAATAGAGAGGAATGTGTTTATCATAAACTATGCGTGCCGCTATTTCTCGATCTCAGATCATCACATGACCTTGTAGGAAGCACTGAAATTAGTCATCAAAATGTCAGGATCTCATGTCACTCTACACTGTGCAAATATTACTCCAGCATCATGTAAAAAGCCAATTTTAACAGGGACACTTTGACATAACATTTAGTAAAGGTTGTTAAAGATTATTATTTTTTTAAGGAACTAAACCCCAGGTAAAAAAAAAATCTGCATGTAGCAATAAAAAGACGTTCTCTCTTTCTATTTGAAAGTAACATAACCTGTTTGTGAAAAATGGTCTGCATACGGGTTCATTTTCATGTGAAAAGATGCACCACCTTAAAAAAAAAGAATTGTGGTTATATCTGCAACCAGACTGAACAGCTCACTTGCATCCCTTTTATTCAGTGAGAGTAGAGCCTTGTACACACAACCAGGGCCATCTTTAACGCAGGGCAAAAGGGGCAGCTGCCCTGGGCCTAGTCATTGTTGTGGGGCCCAAAGCAGATGCCCCATGACCCTGCGCTGCCTGCAAATAGTTGATAAGTGAATTCATATGGGCCCAAGAAAATGACCAGGGTCCAATCAATATTAAAGACGGCCCTGCACACCACTAGTTTTTTTTGTTTTTTTCGTTTAACACAGCGGGTTGAATGAACGAAAAACCTGACAGCTCAGGTCGAATTAGTACAGTTATCTCCGCCACTGAGCTATTGTGTTCTGACAGGGGGACCACCCCCCACCAGAACACTTGGCTGACAGTGTTGCTCGGGAGCCTTTTTGACAATAAAGGTATCTTTTTGAACATTGACTTATCCTTTAGCCACTCATACCCACCTCATTTAAAGTCCCAAACCCCCCTTTTTTTGGCTGTCAATCACAGCCAGTGAGCCAATGATGAGGTTGAGTCGGCGGGGCTGAGCCGCAGCTCTGTGTATTAATGGACATGCAAAGCAGGGGCTCAGAAGCGAGCCTGCTCAGGTGCCCCAATAGTAAGTGGCTTGCTGTGGGGGCACTTGGTAGGGGGGAGCACCAGCAGGGGACCTGAGAATAGGAGGATTGGGGCTACTCTGTGCAAAACCATTGCACAGAGCAGGTGAGTATGACATGTTTGTTATTGCCTGTGTATCCCTTACAAACAAAATGCTTCCTTGCATTCCTATTCCACAGGCCTTGCTTTTCACACACGTGCTTTGAAGAGCTTTTATCATTGCAAGACTGAAGCCCTGTACACACGACCGGGATTCCCGTTGGAGAAAAAAAACGTTGCTTTTCCTGACGGGATTCTGCCAAGCTTGTCTTGCGAACAGACTGACATTCAAAATCCTGTTGTTCTAAAGTGCAGCAACGTACAACATGTATGACGGCACTAAAACGGGGAAGTCTCATTCCAATGGCGCCACCCTTTGGGCTGCTTTTGCTGATCTCATGTTAGTAAAAGTTCGGCGAGAGACGATTCACGCTTTTTCAGCCTCGTGCTTTTCAGTCCGTTACAGCGTGAGGAATGTGCTATCTCCATTACGAATGCTAGTTTTACCAGAAGGAGCGATCCCGTCTCATACTTGATTCTGAGCATGCACGCTTTTTTTCCCCTCGGGCAAGCATACACACGACCGGTTTTCACGACGGGAAATAGTCCAACGGGAATCACGTTGAGAAAATAGAGAGCAGGTTCTCTATTTTTCTCGCCGGGATTCCTGGCAGTTTTCAGGACGAGAAAGCATACACACGAACGGTTTTCACGGCAAAAAGCTCTCCCAGCAGTTTTCTTGTCGAGAAAACCGGTCGTGTGTATGAGGCCTTATTCAACTTAGGCAAAAGAGCAATGATGATGTCCAAAGTGCATTCTCCACCAGCAACCCATCAGATCAATCCGCAATCCGCTCATTGGGCTGCCTACCGCACTCTGTATATTGCTATTTGCCTCGTTGAATAAGCCTGTGTGACTCAGTGAAAGCACACTAATTGGAGTAAAAAGAATAATATTTGGCATATAGAGCTCTGAATAGAGGGACAATGCTATCATTCCCGGTATGACAGATTTCCAGCCTCTTGTATCTGAAGCAATAAAGCAGGCTTCCCTTGTGAAATATCTCTGTATTAACTATGCAATAAGATATTAACATTCCTCATTTAATGGGAGGCCTTTTATCTGTTTGAAATACATTATTCGTCCTTTTAGAGATAAACTGTATTAATATCCATTTGAGCAGGCTAGTGCGGCCTAATGCATAGTCATTTTGGTTGGAGAGCTGCTATTTTAGAATAGGAAAATTACATAGCAATAAAAACCTGAATGAACAGGGGGAGTTGAAACGGCTAGAATCACATTCCATGCCAAATGAGGCAAGCAATCAGGCAGGCCCTGGAAGAAGCAGATACCCTGTTATCAGAGGCAGGCCAACATCCACAGCGGGTCATACAAATAGGGTCTGACATGACCAAATATACTCCATGATTCTTCCGCCATGAAGCAGCCCCGACGCTCCAAAACGATACATATTTAAATACTTCTGAGTGCTCTGGAGTTAATCCGCCAGCTCTCTGTGCATTCAAAGTCATAACAGGAGAAACAAGCTAAATATTTAAGTCACTTGCGTGTACTTGGGGGATTAATCACGGCACAATCGATGAAATTTTAACGGCGTGTGATGTCAGTTCACGTTGAGAGAGCTGAAGCCAACATGGCAGGAGACTTCAATGTTGGGCTATCAGCTTGCAGATTTAAGAAAAAAAAACATATACATTGGTTATATGTGTAATCTAGCCCATCATATTCCATATTATATATAGTGTATTTCTTGGATAAGCAGTACGGCAACATTGAAAATTTCAGACAAGATCATATGGGAACAGAATTGCAAGATGTCTGTTACGTCTTGATATGATATGGCAATGCAAAATTGCTGTTCGGATGTTTCTGAATTGTATTAGTTCATATTTACTATTTAAATGTGTAATATGAATTTTCTAATATAGAGCTGCTTTACTGTATATAAGTAAAGCTTAGGCACATCTATGTGGCTTTCTCCTGGGGCTAATAACTTTTTGTTATTTGTAGCATCTTCTATATAAGCAAATGTGTCACATAAAGTTAGGGGTGCAAATTCTAATTTATAAAACACATAATGTCGTTTCTATGTCAGCTGTTCTTTGGTAAAAAAAAATCTTAAATCTGGGTCAAACCCTAGCCCCCCAAGCGGCCATAGGCAATACAGCACTTACTCTGAATGACCTATTGCTACAGCCTAGAGCAGTGATGGCAAACCTTGCCCCCCCCCCCCAGATGTTTTGGAACTACATTTTCCATGATGCTCAACTACACTGCAGAGTGCATGAGCATCATGGGAAATGTAGTTCCAAAACATCTGGGGTGCCAAGGTTCGCTATCACTGGCCTAGAGCTAGGCACTGCATGGATACAATCTAAAGCTATACACTGCAAGGAAACAATCCAGAGCTACACACTGCAAGAATGCAATCTAGAGCTACACACTGCAAGGATACAATCCAGAGCTACACACTGCAAGGATACAATCTAAAGCTACACACTGCATGGATACAATCTAGAGCTACACACTGCATGGATACAATCCAGAACTACACACTGCATGGATACAATCTAGAGCTACACACTGCATGGATAAAATCTAGAGCAGTGGTTCTCAACCTGGGGTCGGGACCTCCTCGGGAGTCGAATGCCGATTTGCCAGATTCTAGAGCTACACACTGCATGGATACAATCTAAAGCTACACACTGCAAGGATAATATCTAAAGCTACACACTGCAAGGATACAATCTAGAGCTATACACTGCATGGATACAATCTAGAGCTACACACTGCATGGATACAATCTAGAGCTACACACTGCATGGATACAATCCAGAGCTACGCACTGCATGGATACAATCTAGAGCAGTGGTTCTCAACCTGGGGTCGGGACCCCCTTGGGAGTCGAATGACGATTTGCCAGATTCTAGAGCTACACACTGCATGGATACAATACAGAACTACACACTGCATGGATACAATATAGAGCTACACATTGCATGGATACAATACAGAACTACACACTGCATGGATACAATATAGAGCTACACATTGCATGGATACAATCTAAAGCTACACACTGCAAGGATAATATCTAAAGCTACACACTGCATGGATACAATCCAGAGTTACACACTGCATAGATACAGTTTAGAGCTACACACTGCATTATTATTATATTCTATGGGAATATTATAGCACCAACAGTTTTCACATCGATTTACGCTATAAAGGGAGACAGTACAGTAACACTACAATACAATTCAATACAAGAGGGTTACGATGACCCTACTCTTGAGAGCTTACAATCTAATAGAGCATGGCTACAGCCTAGAGCTACACACTTTTACAGTCTACATATTTGTACCCAGTATTTGCTAGTGCTAACACAGCACACTGTACTACCTTCATCATGCACATCAACGGGTTGAGTACTGCTCACCTTTATGTGAACAGTAGCCGGCACAAACAGGACACTGAACCATGAAAGGTACCCATATCTGTGTTCCTTTAACAAACTCCTTATATTAAACGCCACTTCAGTTTTGGGAGGGCATGGTGGACTAACAAGGCCAGCATCTTTATCTGTGATTTTTTTACCCTTATGGTCAGTGAAGTGAGCGAGCATTGCACGTGGTGGTTGGTAAATGGAAATATTTGGATATTCACTTCTTTTACCATATATTTAAAGTGCATATGGTTTACTGGAGCACAGTCATCACATTGGACATTTTATTCTGCATTTGGGAGCACAATAGTTACTGAATGAACTTGATATTGCAAGTTTTTATGTATTTATCACTTTATTCATATTGTTATATGTCTTGGTAAGGTGGATTTATTTAATACATTTAGAATTCATTAGGAGTCAGTTAAAGGAACAGCGCACCATTTAATAATTTTTAACCTCTATGGTTGCCATTGAGAAATAAAGCGTAGGGATTTTGCACAGAATTCCTGTGCAATGTGAGATAACAACAAGAATCCTTTTCATATAAACCACAACAAACTGATGTATCAGCCTTGGGTAGAGTTGGTCTGTAAATTATAATACTTTCTTTGCAGCAGCAAAGGTTTACATAGCATCCTGCTATGAGTCAAAGGACAAGTATTATTTTTTTTAAACTTCATTAAAAAAAAAAAAACTTTTATGCACATTAGACAGTGAATTGGATGTGACCTGACACACTTACTTAGCACACATGGTGTGCCTCCATCCCTACCGTATTTGCCAGTGTATAAGGCGACCGGGCGTATAAGACGACCTCCTAATTTTACAGTTTTATAAGATTTTTTGCCTGTACTCACCGTATAAGATGACCCCCCTTCCGAGGCTTCCGACGCTTCATATTTCTTCCTTCTGGAGCCATATTCTTCTTCATTCTTGCTGGAGCTGGAGCCATATTCTTCTTCCTTCTTGCTGGAGCTGGAGCCAATCACGGCGAGCGATGTATTCTATTAATGAATACAAAGCCTGCTTGGATTGGCAGAGGCTGTAACATCATCAGCCCACGCCTCTCTGACTCTCAAAGCCAATCCGAGCAGGCTACTGTATGTAGCCTGCTCGGATTGGCAGAGGTTGTTACTTCAATCCGAGCAGGCTCTGTATTCATTTGAATACATCGCTCACCGGGATTGGCTAAGCGGTATATACTGTATGTAGCCGAAGCTACATACAGTATTACGGCACATCCAGCAGGCATCCGAGCAGATGACCCGGCGTATAAGACGACCCCTGCTTTTCGGACAGTTTTTTTAAGTGTAAAAGGTAGTCTTATGCCACGTACACACGAGCGTTTTTAATGTCATTGAAAAAAACAAAGTTTTTCTTGACGTGATTCTTCTCACGCCTGCCTTGCCTACACACTATTGTGCTCGAGCAAAGCGCGGTGGCGTACAACACGTACGACGGCACTATAAAGGGGAAGTTCCATTCGGATGGCGCCACCCTTTAGGCTGCTTTTGCTGATCCTCATGTTAGTAAAGTTTGGTGAGAGACGATTCGCGCTTTTTAGCCTTGTGCTCTTCAGTCCGTTACAGCGTGACCAATGTGCTATCTCAATTACGAACGCTAGTTTTACCAGAACGAGCACTCCCGTCTCATAACTTGCTTCTGAGCAAGCGCGTTTTTTTCACGTCGTTAAAGCCTACACTCGGCTGTTTTTCACGACGAGAAAAGCGACGACGTGAAAAATGACGAGAAAAAATAGAGCATGTTCCAAATTTTTAATGCCCATGATCTTGTCTCTATTTGACATGGCGTGACCGCACTCAAAGTCCCAAATACCACTCCTTTTCTAAAAAATTTAAATACTGTATTTGCTGGCGTATAATGCTGCGTACACACAATCGTTTTTAATGACCAAATAAAAAAATGGCATTTTTCTCGTCATGAAAAACAGTCGTGTGTACGCAGCATTATACGCCAGCAAATACAGTATTTAAATTTTTTAGAAAAGGAGTGGTATTTGGGACTTTGAGTGAGGTCACGCCATGTCAAATAGAGACAAGATCAATACATGAATGAAATTACAATACATGATTTATTATTGCAAACTAAAATTCATACCAGATCCTTAAAAATTCTCTTTTTTTTAAGAATCTGGTATGAATTTTAGTTTGCAATAATAAATCATGTATTGTAATTTCATTCATGTATTGATCTTGTCTCTATTTGACATGGCGTGACCTCACTCAAAGTCCCAAATACCTCTCCTTTTCTATAAATTCTATGCACATTAGTATTAATTGATACAACTATTATTTTTTTTAAATTTCATTAAACAAAAACTTAGTATTAATGGATACAACTTTTTTTTTTTTTTTAATTGGCTGCACCCAACAGGAGTACCCTTGTATGCTCCGTAACAATGTTTTAGTAAAACTCTAGATCAGCGTCCGTTCCCGGCCCGTGAGTGCGTGGTTGGAACTGGAAGGGGAAGATCCTGTAACGCAGGAAGTCGGCTTCTTTTAGCACTGACATGCTATTGTTTTAGCAAGTGTGCAGCCAGGGAAAGAGAGAGGGAGTGAGCTGTAAGGAATCTGGAACTGACACACATTTTCCTTCTACCAGGAAAAAAAAAAACCCTGCCTATAATAATAATAACAGGAAGGCATTCATTTGCTTTATTCCAGCTGCTGTTTGCAGCCATTAAACCAGTTCCAGTTTCATTTCAATAATGATCATCTTCCTGTAACTTCCCAATCATGCATTTGTCATAATGCAGTCATTTTCTAGTTACAAACAGATCCTCATAATGAGGTCGTTTTTCACATTAGCAGTGTAACTACATAACAAGAACATCTGCAGATCCCTTTTAGGGGACAAGAGAGAGCGTCAATTAAAAAAAAAAAATCCTGGATTGTTAAATAAGATACGACAGTCTCTATTCTTTTTCTTTTTTCCATTTTTCTCTCCTGCTCCTTCTACGGAGCTTCGCAGGCAGCCACCTGACTGGATGAGCACAGGTTGTAATGTGTAAAAATTAAATAAAGTAAAATTAAATTGCTCAATTCAGGGACATTCCTCTAGAGGGTGTTAGTGATTTCAGTGACAAAGTGCTATTTGCTGACAAGTCGTTTACACATTAAGCGGCACAATCCGAGGGGGGACAGATGTCAATAGCAATTATATCACCTAGTGGTTATTAAATGTCCCACTGATAAGTAAGTAGGTGAACTTGACCAGGTGTTAAAGACTGCTGTGTTCAAATCATTGTCTGCTAAAGAATGTCTCTCTTTAGCCCCCTAGATGCTCTTCAGTGCCTCCAAGTCAGAAATTGCTCTTACAAAAGGAGAAAAAAAAAAAAAGAAGCTTTAACCAGGCAAGTCAAACTCAAATGACGCAGCAAAGAAAAGGAAGTCCTTAAACCAAGACTCGTAATAGCTAAACCAGGTCACGTAAGATTTATTGAGGGCTGCAATTACCAATTACAAAATATTAGATTGTAAGCTCCACGAGCAGGGACCTCCTATTCCTTCTGTATTGAACTGTATTGTAATTGTACTGCCCCCCTTTTTTATTGTAAAGTGCTGCGTAAACTGTTGGCACTATATAAATCCTGTATAATAATAATAATTGAGCAATTATATATATTTAAATATTTATATGAACAATTATATATAAATTTAAATTCTATCCTCGGTTAAAGGTTCCAAAAGTAATAGTGCTTCAATGTTACAGAACATATTTTTTTTGCAGTGTCTGGATTAATAACAGCTGGGATGATGAACCTTGGCACCCCAGATGTTTTGGAACTACATTTCCAATGATGCTCATGCACTCTGCAGTGTTGGATTTGCACAGAGCAGCCTGGATCCTCCTCTTCTTGGGTCCCTTTTTGCTGCTCCTAGCCCCTCCCTCCTTTGAGTGACGCTCAGCCAGCAGCTTGCTACAGGGGTCACCCAAGCCTAGTCAGAGCTCTGTGTATCCATTCAGACAGGGAGCCCTGACCTGGCCCCGCCCCCTCTCTCCCCTGATTGGCTGACTGACTTTAATTGACAGCCGCAGGAGCCAATAGCGCCACTGCTCTGTCTCAGCCAATCAGGAGGAGTGTACTGGATGGCTGAGGGGATCGTGGACATCGCTGGAGAGAGAAGAATCTCAGGTAGGTAATTGGAGGGTGCTGAGGGGGCTGCTGCACACAGAAGTTTTTTTTTTTCTTAATGCATAGTATGAATAGTTATATATATCTAAATTCTATCCTCGTTTAAAGGTTCCAAAAGTAGTAGTGCTTCAATGTTACAGAACATATTTTTTTTGCAGAGCCATTCAGTGTCTGGATTAATAACATAGAGTAGTGATGGTGAACCTTGGCACCCCAGATGTTTTGGAACTATATTTCCCATGATGCTCATGCACTCTGCAGTGTAGTTGAGCATCATGGGAAATGTAGTTCCAAAACATCTGGGGTTCCAAGGTTGGCCATCACTGCTCTATGTTATTAATCCAGACACTGAATGGCTCTGCAAAAAAAATATGTTCTGTAACATTGAAGCACTACTACTTTTGGAACCTTTAAACGAGGATAGAATTTAGATATATATATAACTATTGACATAGAGCATAATAAAAATATTCCTTCTAATCAGTCTTCTAAATTAGAAAACTTCTGCAAGACAGCACAGATCAGTGGTTCACTCTACTACCATTTCCTGGGTTAGACTTACTGCTTCCTCAAGCACCTTCCTGCACACCCGACAGAGGTCATGACACAGATTAACTCTCCAATAAGCAGGCTAAAAAATAGGGAGGTGATACAGGAAGCTGCAAAGCTTCACCAGGAAATAGGAGTGTCAACCGCTTGGCTGTGTAATGTGGCAGAGGTGTGTGAATTGCAAGACCGGTTGAACAAAATTACAAATTGTTTGGTAAGCCGGGTACATATATTATTTCAACCGTGCTTTTAGCAGTTTGCCTGGATTTCTACCCTAAGTAGTCGAAGGGATTCTTCATTATCTTTCTCTGCTCTGTGGTATCATGACCTCAGTTCACATTGGACAGATTGACTTTGACAACTTAAACAAACAGGTAGGTGGCTTCAATCAGTGCCTATTCTTATGCTAGCCAATGGCACCATTTAAGACCACACATGCCTACACCAAGACCACACATGCCTACAATAAAGCAAACATCTTGCTACAATTCTGCCTATCAGCAACGACTAAGGGAAGGTTCAAAGTGAGGTAGAGGCACTGATTGGCTGTCTGCCCCAACAGCCAATCTGTGCCTTTGTCCCACGCAGGAGCGGAAGCTAAAAATTGGAGGTAGCAGTGGGGCAGTGGATGGTTGGACTCAAGCCTATTTGCTCCAGGAGCAAAAGTATCTGGGCTGCATTTTTTTTTTGTATAGCAAAAAAGGGGACCAGTACATTTAAATTCTATTTTTTTTTTTTTTTTTAACTTTACATGAGTTTTAAAGCATCTTGCAGCTGAAGACAAAAATGATCAAGTAGCCCTGATAGGAAAATCCTATATCATTTCTTATTTAGGGAAAACAAGGGATACACAATGTCACAAAGAGCCTTTACTGTGGTTTTCCTGCATTTAAAAATAAAATAAAACAGAAGCCTGAAAAAAATGCTAAGTCTTTCACTTTATCATCCACTGTCTCTGGCCAGTGCATTTCATCTTTAAGAAATTCAGATGCTTGGGAAATTAAAATTTCAAAGATCTGCTGGAAAAAAAAAATCAATGCGTTTAGATCAATGCTCATAGAAATTTCATGAACTTTGAACCAATGTGGGCATGATGATGAGAAGTGGTCGGATTCTCGTGTTGCTGATAGTTCCTTACGTAGATGAAATACAGCCTATGGGCTATGAAGTGCTATGCATTTCACAAAGGCTACGCTTTAATATTTTGTCGGACAAAAAAAAAAAAAGAAGAAAAAAAAAAAGAATGAAATTAATTTTTAGTCTATTTCGGTAACAAGTGCATAGATAGAGGTTGGGAATAAAGTGCTTTTCAGGTGGTGTGACGCGCCGGGGCGCCGGGTTCTTTAGTGCATCTAATGCTTTGTACATTACTACGGGCCAGAAATGAAATCCGTTCCCTTTGCAGCCGATCGCAGGTGCAAATTAATATTGTAAAATGAAGATCAATACATGGACAGGGCAAAATCAATAGCGGCTAAATTATTGCTGCATTTTCCTCCTCATTCAAGATGAGTTGTGTTTTCCTCTCAAAGTCAATACTTTGCAGCTTTTCTCATTAATTTCTCAATAAATTTGGCAATGAATTTCAATCACAGGACTCGGCAGGCTAAGCCAAGTGAGGAGGGCTGCATAGGAAACACAAAGGCATGGAGGGGCAGAGGCATCAGTCATCGTGCAGGCAGCCTTGCTTGTTGAAGCAGGACTAATATCCTTGACTTGCTAAGTCTACAACCTACAGCCTATTACAACCTATTTAGTGTAGAAATGTAAAAGAGGATTTGATCCCATTGTGCTTTGCCTGATAGAAAACGCTTAAGAAAATTGTGAATTGGTTGTATTCCATCTGTGTATTGTATAATAGGCACACCTCAAATTTCCACCTGTTGGTTGTTAGTTAATTACAAAAATGTATTTAAAAAGTGACTCCATGCAAATAACAGCATGGTAGCTTTAAAAAACGCAACAGTTTTCTTTCTATTATTTTTTTTAAGATATACATGCGGTCCCCGGGTTACAAGCAAGATAGTGTCTGTAGGTTTGTTCTTAAGTTGAATTTGTTTGTAAGTTGGAACAGGTAAATTTTTTTAAGTGTAGCTTTAGCTAAAAGCAAAAAAAATTACTTTTACGGATTTTTGGATAGAATAGGGAAGGGTTAATACCCCTGTAATGTTTATTTTGCTGTCTGTGCCCCTGTTCACCTCACTTTCTGTCCCTGTGACAATTGGATTTTGAAAAATTTGGGTTGTTGTGAAAACAAGGATTGGTGATAAAGCTTCAGTGGAGACACCTTTTTCTCATGATAACTCTTATGCCCCGTACACACGATCAGACCTTTGTCCGACCAAACTCACATTGGAATTCCGACGGAATTCCATTGGAGTAAAATAGAACATGTTCTATATTTAAACTCCGATGGAATTCATCTGAATTTCTCAGATGGGGCACACACACGGTAGAAATTTCCGATGGAAAAAGTCCGTCTGACTTTTTCCATCGGAAATTCCGATCATGTGCACGAAGCATAACAGGAGTGAATTTCCCTTCCTAGGGGTAGATTTCTTCTCACTTCCTGTTGTCTCCCTCTGTTTGTAAGTAGGAGCCGTTGATGTTTTCAACTAATTCAAACAAAACCTGGGACAATCAGACTATGCAGGCGACGACTCCTAAATGGGTAATATTTAATGCACCTGCTAATGGGCACATGAAGATTTTCACAACATGCTTAAAAATCTTTGTGATCAATATCCATAAAAAAATCTTTTTACTATGCATGGAAGAATTAGACCTATTCTGCTAACCTAGGAGCCAGTACATGGAAGCCAGGGATAGGTAGCATGTATCGCGACCTTGGTCGCTAAGCAGCACTAATAAGGTATATAAGTGATTGGTTTCTATGGTCAACAAGGACACTTTCTTTATCACATGTCTTAATCTACAACTGGTCAAAGAATAATTTAGCGCTGGATATATGGTACTTATTAGAGGGTAGTCACTAGGTTACAATCCCTGTTATACAACACAATACCAAGACAGGACTATATAGAGGATAAAGCAATACAGGTATCTTGACACCCTTACATTAACAGCTCAATGTCAAAACTCACCAATAGCCTAATCAATAGCAGACAACCCCTGTCTGAAAAAAGAAAAAAGCTATAAAGATAAGCAGTGCGTGAGGACACCTCTATTAAACTGACTTAAGACATCATTAACCCATTTACACAAAACAGATAGCAATAGATAGCCAGCTACTTGAGGCAGTACAGTCTGAGTCCCTACAGGCTTTGAGGCTTTGATCATTCTCCTTATTTCTGTACCTCTATGAGTAAGCACAAACTGCACACAAATACACACGCACTTCAAATTCGGCCTAGCAGCTTTTTAAAAGAACACTCAAGTGAAGCTTTAAAGAAAGCAAAACTAAAATCACCAGTTGGCAAAAATGGATACATATCTGACAGCAAGCAAGACGTATATATACAATGGGCAGAGGAAGATAGGTTGATATAAGCCTCATATAAGCCTCGGCTGTAAGTTTCAAAAATTCTTAAAGTGTAAGTAAACCCTCCTATCGTTTTCAGCCAAGGAAGCTGCCATTTTTACCTCTGTTTAATCTACAACTGCCATGATGCTCATGTGATCTGTTATGACGCCAGCCATTGGATGGTTTGACAGTTTGGTTGAGAGCACAACCAATGGGACTGTTACATTTCGGGCACGTGCCGGAAATGAAACTTTTTTTGAAACTGGTAAATGGATGGGTTTGCTTCTGTTTTATTGGCTCAGTACAAGCATGCATTACAACCAACCACGGAGTACATCCAAAGAGTTAAAACACAGCCTTAAATCCTAAAAAACAAGTCAACGTTGGGGGCTCTTATAGTTCTTTTTATCAAGATTAAATTTCTAATAATAAGTGAAAGATGGAGGACTCAGGATTAGATCAAAGTGCCTTGTGTATAATTAAGGTAAAAGGTCTCAGGCTGCCCATAGGTGATAGGAAATCTGACCAAAGTTTAGTAGGAAAATAACAAACAGAAACGTTCCACTAAACAGAATGGTTATATCCATTTGAATGTAGGGTGGGTGATAAGGGACACTGGTAAATGCTGCCAACACCACTTACAGGATCTCAGGGAGGAACAATAGAGACTGGGGTAGGTTTTCTAATGTACTAGATTGATGTACTAAAAGCTGGCAGAGTGAGATGATGAGTGACGTGACGTCATCATCACAGCCCAGACCTTTTCAGGATTGGTTGGTATGTGGTATAAAGGTACCTTACAGTAAAATCATTTTTGTGAAAGGCTCAAAACTTAAGATTATTGTTGTCTTCCAAGTGATGCATGCACAGCCAAAGTACAGACCCTGATAGTAATACATTTAATGGGAAAGATTTTTTCTAAGCTTTAGCAGGGTTCCCCTTCAAAGTGTCTGCAACAAAAAGCTATCACTACATTGTCTCAAAGCAACCAGGTCCAGCAAAGGGACAGCCAGAGAATGACAACTTCACTCAAACTGGTTATTAAGCTACAGTTTTTATCTCAGACACTAATAAAGCACATAGGAGTGTTTTGAAAGTAATGTTGAAGTGGAAGTGATGGGGTGGGGCAGTTAGAACACTGAAAGGGACAGTCCCTAAATCATGGAAATGCCATACGATGCAAACAAAGAAGGCAACAGCTCAATTTCTCAGCTAGAGAACAGTGTTTCCTGACCGACAGCTATTGGATTGCACTCAGACAATTATGTTTACACCACAGATACAAGATGCTTGTTGCTGGTTTAATATAGTTCTTGCAAAATCTACGAATCCCAGCCCTGCAGGTACGGAACAGCCAGTAATAAAATGGCCTATCAGTTGCACTCACTTCTGAAGGAAGGCCGTGCCTTTTGGCAAGATGTAATACTAGATCTGAAACAGATGCTTATGCCAGATTACACCTTAGCTCAAACACAAAAAAAAAAAACACACTAAAAGGTAAAGTATAAGGGAGCCCAAATAAAACATATGTACACAATATAGAATATGCCAGCTATATTATGCACTATGGACCTTTCAACGGCTTATGGGATACAGTCCACTTAAACAATGTTTAGCCCAATATAATACTTTCAAAGATGATAACAAACTTTGGTGTTTATTTATTTGATTTACCTATATAGCACTAAACAGCTTTGCAGCACTTTGCAAAGCATCTAGGCCAGTCATGTCTGTCACTGCCCCAGAGGAAGCTTATGCCCTACTGGGCAGACACACACGCAAGGGCCTGAATAGGGAAAAAGGTATATAATCTACCTGTAAATATCTGGAAGGGGAAAGAAAACCAGAGCAATTACATGGAACCAACACAAACATGAGGAGAACATACAACCACCATGCAGATAGTGTTCTTGCTGGGTGCCGACCCAAGCACTGCAAGGCAAGGATGCCACCATACTGCTTAGCTCAGCCAGTGTTCTATCCATTACTGCTCACAACACTCATGCATGAGCAATGTGCCCTGTCCCACTTGACACCATTTAAACATTTTCATCAGTCAAAAAATGCAAAAAGGTTTGATTACTCTGGAGTACTATACTCATTCCTATAAAATAAAGGCCATGATCATTTTTTAATACTCATGTGCAGAGTAAATTAGCAATCAAATAACAGCTGTTAACCAAAGCTAACACTACACCAGTGCAGAATGTGGACTTCTACTGTGATTGGCTGATGGGGGTTTACAGTTGCTCTTTGCACTTTAAAACAAACCTCTAATCTCAGCTTTTACACATTTCCATGCGAGGCTCTGGCTCCTTTCAGCTCAGTCACTCTTCCACCACCTAGTTATCAGCCGAAAACAGTCAAGAAAATCCTTGATTCAAGCACAGTATAATGCAACAACAATAAGTATTCACTTACAACAATAACAAAGAGATCGGTGTTCAGTTACCAGGTCCCTAACAAGAAGGGATGGCCTTTAGCACTCCAGGTGTTACTAAACTACATCTGCTGGAGCAGTGGCGGTCGGCGCAACACGACTGAGAAACAGCTGTAAGGTTGGAAATAATAAAGTCTTTTCCTCGCTGTCTGCAACAATGTCCAAAACACTGGGTGACAGGTGTCAAGTCATACTATTTTCACAATCTATTTCTACATACACCCCATACAAATGTGTAACAATTCAACAATTAGCCGTGACCTTGCAAGCACAGACAGTCTGATTTTTAGTATTAGATGGCAAAATAGCCTTTGGAGATGGCTAAAGCCCTAAAATATTGTCTAAGCTAATATTTGTTAGTATTAAAGTGTTTGTTTGTTTGTTAGTATTAAAGTTTCTATTGTTTGAGTTTGTAAGTGTTCATGTTCTGCAGGCCCCCTGATGATGCTTGCTGACTTAGGAAAACAATAGCCTATTGGTTAAAAAAAAACTCCAACCCCTCTCCCTCCTTTCCACAGCACAGAACTGTATTACATGTTATCCCATTGGCCAAAAGGCGTTTCAGAAATTCTGTGAGGAAGACAGTCCTATAGTTACAAACAGGTAACAATATAGAGACCAGTCTGTACACTACTCAACACTTTTCACACATATACAGTTATCTGTACAGTAAAGCCCACCTCACAAATTTAACTCAACATCAAATGTTCTTTCCACAAGTTCACAAGTCTCTTTTTAACTCAGCGAAGTCCCTGGGTATACAAGCACTTTTTATTGACCTTGATGACTGCTGGCCCTGTCTATGGTATGGCACTTTTATCTAAAATACACTACATGGCCAAATGTTTGTGGACACTCAACCATCCTCTATGGCAGGAGTCTCCAAACTTTCTAAACAAAGGGCCAGTTTACTGTCCTTCACACTTAGGGGGGCCGGACTGTGGCCATTGGTAGTAGAAAAGGTCCCGATGTCAGTGGGGGGATAAACGATGCCCAACCTTTAGTGTCAATCGGAGGAATTGTGCTCCATAGTTGGTGTCATTGGGAATAATTGTGCCCTATCTATGGTGCCATTGGACCCCATCGTTAGTGTCCTTGGGAGGAATTGTGCCTCATCTTTGGAGTTACTGGGAGGAATTCTGTACCATCGCTGGTGTCATTGGGAGGAATTCTCCACTTTTATTGGTGTCAATGGGGGGAATTATGCCCCATTGTTGGCATCAGTGGATAAAATAGTGCCTCAAGGGTCAGATAAAAGCAAGCAAAGGGCCACATCTGCCCCCCGGGCCGCAGTTTGGAGACCACTGCTCTATGACAGTGATTCTCAACTCCTGTCCTTAGGACCCACTAACAGGTCAGGTTTGCAAGATAACGGAAACACGTCACAGTTGATATTATTTGCTGCTCAGTGATTGCTGCATTGTAGTCTGCATCTCCCCAAGGTAATACTTAAAAACCTGGCCTGTTAGTGGGCCCTGAGGACAGGAGTTGAGAATCACTGCTCTATGGAGTTGTTAAGATACCCCATTCCAAAACCATGGTCATTATTATGGAGTTGACCTCTTCCACCTCCCAGCCTGTAGTAGCCTCCACTCTTCCGGGATGACTTTTCACAATGATTTTAGATTATCTGTGGGAATTTGTGACCTTTCAGCTAAAAAAAGAGCATTTGTGAGGTCAAGTACTGATACTGGATGAAGAAGACCTAGCCTCATAATCAGCATTGTAATTCATGTAAAAGGGGAATATAGGATTGAGTGAACTATGCAGGTCACTTGAGTTTCTTCACAACAAACTCTTAAACCATATCTTAATGGAGGTGGCTTTGTGTACAGGGACACAGTCATGTTGGAACAGAAGAACAAGAACAATTTTCTAAAATGTTTTTGTATGCTGTAGCATTAAGACTCCATTCACACAGGGGCAACACGACTTCCAGCGCGACTTTGGGAGGCAACTTGGACACGACTTGAGTATGAATCACAGCGCGACATGAGGCAACTTACAAGGCAACTTCAAGTTGCCTCCAGGACAGGAGACATTCCAGTGGCCAATCAAACAAGAATCAGCTCTGTGGGAGGGAGGGGGGAGGGAGGGGTTTGCCTGAGAAATGTATGTTTTCTTCCTGGAAAGTTGCTTCTGTTAAGACAGGGGATCTGACTTCTGAGCGACTTCCATTGAAATCAATGGGTACAGGTCGCTTAGCAGTCGCCTAGAAGTCGGATTGAAGTAGTACAGGAACCTTTTTTGAAGTCGGAGTGACTGCAGTAGTGTGCATTAAGACGGCTCCATTCACTTACATTGATTTTCTCATGCAGCGCGACTTGAGGCGACTAGGGGCGACCTGGGGCGGCTTGAAGTCGGATCCAAAGTTGCCCCTGTGTGAATGGGCTCTAACAGTACTCATACAGTACTCATTAATGGAAACACCTGAACTCAATAACTTGGAGGGGTGTCCACATGAACGGGAATGTTAAATGAAAAGGACAAGTCCTACTAATTATATCTGAAATATTCCAAATATCAGACAGGAGGCTCAATTCACAAAGCTTTAAGAAAAGAATAAAGCTCTCTAAAGCCCTGTACACACGATCGGTTTTACCGTTGAAAACAGTCCGATGGACTTTTTTCATCGTACAAACCGATCGTGTATGGGCCCCATCACTCTTTTTTCCATCGGTGTTAAAAAATAGAACATGTTTTAAATTTATCCGATGGAAAAAAAAACGACAGCAAATTACTATCGTCTGTGTGGAACTCCATCGGAGAAAAAACCCACGCATGCTCAGAATCAAGTCGACGCATGCTCAGAAGCATTGAACTTAATTTTTCTTGGCTCGTCGGAGTATTTTACGTCACCGCGTTTGGGACGGTCGGATTTTTGGCTGATGGTGTGTAGGCAGGACTGATGGAAGTCAGCTTCATCGGAAATCCAATGGAAAAATCCATCGGATTTTATTCCATCGGAAAACCGATCGTGTGTACAGGGCTTTAGTCCATTATCCATTATCTAAGGATTCCCAAACGTACATATAAACATTATTGTAACAGAACCTTGTAGATGTTAACTACATCTACCAGATTCCATCAACTTGACATATGATTGGTTACCAAAGGTAACAACTCTTTTCCTTTCTTTTGTATTTAATAAAGCAGTCGCTACTTTTAAAGCAGAAAATACATCAAACTTTGATAGTGAAAATGAGATATTGATATCCGATCCAAAACAAAAATCTGAACCCATATTGATTGAAACATAGATGACCTCTTTGTCCTTTTTTTTTTTTATATATATAAATATATATATATATATATATATATATATATATATATATATTAAAGACAAATTGCTGTCTGCTCTCTACTACATTACGTCAGTTTTGGGGCAGAACAGTCGATACCGTCACCTTGACTTCCTCTGGAAAGTTGGTGATTTATCAGCGGCTCCGAGTTACCACAAGTTGAATATAAATACAACACAACGTTCTATCAGGAAAACTGAGATCCTTGGCCACCGGCAGCACAAATAATAAAAAAAAAAATAATAATAATAAACGTGTGATAGACAAATGTGTCTTGTTAGCGCCAGCCAAAAAGCGCTTGACTTGTACTAATAACAGAAAGGCAATGTTGGTCACTATGGGTCCAAAGACGAAGCACCCTGTCACAGACTAGCTTGGAAAATTAGCAAATAATGTTTCCTTTCCTTGATAAATGGCAGACAGTTCCTGCTCACCAATCATTTTTTAACATTTTGATGCATGTCTACGTTCCCGCTGGAGGAAACTGAAAAGTTTACCGGCCCTCAATTTTCCGATGATGAATGGGCAGCTGTAAATGTGCGATTTCTATATGAGGTATAGTTCATTTTAAGCAATTCTAGTAAATGTGTGTCACTGATTAGGACAAATAGTCTGCTGGTACAATAGCGCCAATGCTATGTCTTATTCCTCAGACCTCTTTTCAGGCATAGAAAAGGGAAGAAACAAGGACAAAAAATAAAAAATAAAAAGCGTCCACCGGTTTAAGTTTTTATTGACTGTCTCTGGGTGATAACGCTTGCATAAAAAGCATCATATCTAATACAGATGTTTTCAATATGTGAGTGGGTAAATACTGAGCCACTGGGACCGTAAATTGTCCCGATGCACCTTCTGTGATAGTTGGTTCAAAGGCGGCCAATAAAGGGCACCGATTCATTTAATATTTCATGCAGGACAAGTAATACACCATTGTCAGCTTGATCAATGTGTTGCCAATAAAGAAACGTCAGTGAGCAGCTGCAGACTGGTCAGCAAAACAACAAAGAGATTGCAGGACACAAATAATGACAGAGATCGAGGAATAATGCTGGAAAGAACAATAATAAAACAGCAATACGGAAGCACCAGGGCAGCAAAGCATCATGGACTAAAAGACTGCAGAAATAACGGGCAATGATGAATGACAAAGAGCCCACTAACAATTCACTAATAATTCAGCAATATATATACAAGTGGCAAGTCTTTGTCATTGTGCCCTTTGCAGTGCTGGGGTCCTGGGTTCAGCTCTGACACACATCTACAAAAGACTTTATACAGTAGTTTGGCTCTGTGTTTCTCTGGATCTCTTCACTGTACTTTGAACTTCCTCCCAAAAAGTTTGGTAGTTAAAGCGGAGTTCCATCCGAAAATGGAACTTCCACTTCTTGGAACCCCCCTCCGGTGTCACATTTGGCACCTTTCAGGGGGAGGGGGAGCAGATACCTGTCTAATACAGGTATTTGCTCCCACTTCCTGGCATAGATCACCTCGGTGATCTACGCCACTTCCGGCGCCTACGCTGTACCCCCGCTGCCTTCTGGGAGACACACGGCTCCCAGAACACAGCGGGGACCAGTGAAGACGCGCACCGCAACTCGCGCATGTGCAGTAGGGAACCGGGAAGTGAAGCCGCAACGCTTCACTTCCTGATTCCCTTACCGAGCATGGCGGCAGCAGCAGCTGATCCTCGAGCTACAGATCGGCTTTGGCTGCGAACATCGTGGGCGACCTGGACAGGTAAATGTCCATATATTAAATGTCAGCAGCTGCTGTATTTGTAGCTGCTGGCTTTTAATATTTATTTTTTAGTGGGACCTCCGCTTTAAAGTGTCACTAAACCCACATCATAAAAACCTATTAATACATGGTGTATTACATGCTTGTGACTTCTATCAGTGTCTGGTTAAAGCTTGTAGGAGGAGTGTTCATTCTACTTTGACTGTCCTATGAGGCTGCAGGACCCCTGACCCTCTGCTAAGAAAATTCTATGGAAGAAGGCCTTCAAGCATTTCAGCCATGGTGCCCAGAGAGAGCTGGCTGATAGGCCTGCTGATAGTCGAAGATGATTAAACAGATATATACAGTACATACGGTACTTAGCATGATATGAATTTGTTTTTATATCCCTTCTTAAGATTCATGTATTGCAGCTGAAAAGCTAAACCCCAAGTCTCAAAGTATTCGCCTAAACCATATGGTGGTAAGGAACAGGGGGTAAGTGGCACGGAACCTGGTCTGAAGGGGTTAAATAGAACCACCCCGGGGGTACTGAGTGAATCCCAGCAACAATTCCTTGCAGACAGGCAGTCCAATGTGTGCAGCGGGAACAAATGAAGTAGCTGTGAATTATGATGGAATAAAAATAGTATGATTTGTGGGAGGTAATTAGCAGTCATTTGCCCAGCGAATACAAGTTATTTGTTTAAAGAGCGCTGACCTATGAGACAGCTAGTTTGTCTTGGCTGTGATAGGAAAGGGCTATTGACTCCAAGCTTGTGGAACGGTGTCATTGATAGAATCGCATTTGAATGCACACAAAAGATCGTTAAATTGGTCACTTCTCATGTTTCTCAAGTGGAATGAGAGCTAAACTGTGTCATGTGTTACAGGCCAGAAATCAAATGCATATGTTGCAAGAGCTGCCAGTGCTCAGCCCAATTATAGCTGGCTTGTAGACCCCGTGAACAAAAAAAAAAAAAAACACTGGGTATATATTTTTTAATAAGGCAAAGAACAGCAAGTGAAGCACAGTAAGGCCTTGCAACCAATCTGATTTGATGATATTTGCTACTACATTGCTTTTTTATGCTGTTTTTTTATTTTCCTTGCATGTCCCCCTTATATCTACAGCGTCTGAACTTCCAAGTGCACTTGTAGTGCAAAGTAGATTTGCCTTTCGTAAATAACCCCCAATATCTGTTCTTAAAAAAATCTTTAAACCTGTATAAAAGAGATCTGTAAACTTTCCTATTTTAAATCTGCTCCAGGCTGGTCACATGGTCCCCCAGCTCCGGCTCCCCTTTGTCAGTGTGGGAGTTCACCGCTCCAAGGTAATTACCTCTCCTACGATCAGCTGTCACCGCAGTTAAACAGGGTAGTGGCTATGTTTGCAACAGAGATGATTGAAAAAGAAATAGCTGGATAGCCGCACTCCAAATATTCACCTTTTATTGTAAAGTAAAATCAAGGCATCAAAAGTCGGTACAGGCTAACTGCACTGCCCCTTTGTCAGTGAGAGGCTGCTGCAGGGGAGTGGCGGGAGCGCTGACAACGGCTAGGGGAGCGTATGTGCGAAGCTCTCAAAATTTAGAGCCGTTTTCAAGCATTTCCTTACATAGAGCGGATTAAAAATAGGTAAGTACGCATATCTTTTTTAGGCAGGAAGGGAGAAGGGGAGAGGGAAAATTTTTAGGAATAGTTATAATTGGGCTTTATTTCCACTTTAAGGCTGGGTTCACACCTATGCGAATTGGATGTGAGTTTCCCCGCATCCAATTCGCATAGCAGGAGATTGTGACTGACTCTCTATGGATTCAGTTTGCGCATCTCTGCAGCGGCTACGGTGCAAATTACACAGGAGTCCTGTGCGTCTTTTGCCCATTGAAATGATGCGCCCGAAAAGCGCTTTTGAAGCGCAGAAACACGGGCGCTTTTAACCCCTTCTTTGGCTGCTAGCGAGGGGTTAAAAGTGCCCCGCTAGCAGCCGAAAAGCGCTGCTAAAATTAGTGGCGCTTTAGCGCTAACGCTCGGCGGCCCCAGGGTGAAAGTAGCCTAAATGTTTGTAAACGCGTCTGAATGCGCTTTAGTGCTTGGTTGCATCACACGCTTGGGTGTTCATTCATGCCAATGGGAAAATAAATTACTATTCTGGCCAATGGAATAAATGAATGTCCAAGATTGATGTGTGTAAACGTCTTTGCAAAACATGGCTTTAGGTGCGTTTTTGATGCTGTTTTGTTCCCTCCCCTGGAGCACAGGCGTCCAGTGGAGGAAAAACAACATCCTGTAAACATGGGGCATAAATATAACTTTGTTTTTCAGCTTTATCATTTCAACAATCTTTGTGTTTGTCCATTTTCTGACTTTACAATATTTGGACCATTGCACACAATACGATTTTGCCTTTCCTCTAGATCATGGGTCTCCAAACTTTCTAGTCAAAGGACCAGTTTACTGTCCTTCAGGCTTTAGGGGGGACGGACGGTGGCCAGTGGGAGTAGAAAATTCCCCCGGCATCAGTGTCCCATCATTCGTTTGGATGGAAGGAATAGTGCCCCATTGTTGATATATCAATAAAAAGAATAGTGCCTCATTGATGGTGTCAGTAGGTGGAACAGTGCTCCATCTTTGGTGTCAGTGAAATAGTACCCAAAGGGCCAGATAAAGGCAAGCAGAGGGCCACATCTGGCCCCCGGGCCGCAGTTTGGAGACCACTGCTCTAGATGGAATTATCTAGAAAGATCCCGTTATTTGCAAATGTACAATTGTGTCAACAAGAAAGAAAAATCTTTAGGGTTTAAGGAAAGAATCATTTGTATGAAATTCTGTAAGATCAATGAATCAACTGCAAGCCTGGAAATCACTGTTTTAGGACAATGGTTAGACCAAGTCTAATTTTTGCAGCAGGTGATAATCGGATTGAGGATCCCAACAATAGATCAGACAATTAGAGATTTTAGGCGTGTTAATCTGGCTTGCTGCTCCTAGAAAGCTGTCCTTTGAGGACTCTATCATTATCACAGAAAAGAGACTACAGATATAATTGGATTAGGAGTGAAGATCGACCACTGGGGCTGACAGCTGCCTGAAGAATTCTACCCTTTCAAGTGGGGTTATATAATGGCAGATGTGGTGAGGAGAAACTCGGGTCATCCTCGGCATCATATATAATGGCAGATGTGGTGAGGAGAAACTCGGGTCATCTTCGGCATCATATATAATGGCAGATGTGGTGAGGAGAAACTCGGGTCATCTTCGGCATCATATATAATGGCAGATGTGGTGAAGAGAAACTCGGGTCATCTTCGGCATCATATATAATGGCAGATGTGGTGAGGAGAAACTCGGGTCATCCTCGGCATCATATATAATGGCAGATGTGGTGAGGAGAAACTCGGGTCATCCTCGGCATCATATATAATGGCAGATGTGGTGAAGAGAAACTCGGGTCATCTTCGGCATCATATATAATGGCAGATGTGGTGAGGAGAAACTCGGGTCATCTTCGGCATCATATATAATGGCAGATGTGGTGAAGAGAAACTCGGGTCATCTTCGGCATCATATATAATGGCAGATGTGGTGAAGAGAAACTCGGGTCATCTTTGGCATCATATATAATGGCAGATGTGGTGAAGAGAAACTCGGGTCATCTTTGGCATCATATATAATGGCAGATGTGGTGAAGAGAAACTCGGGTCATCTTTGGCATCATATATAATGGCAGATGTGGTGAGGAGAAACTCGGGTCATCTTCGGCATCATATATAATGGCAGATGTGGTGAAGAGAAACTCGGGTCATCTTCGGCATCATATATAATGGCAGATGTGGTGAAGAGAAACTCGGGTCATCTTCGGCATCATATATAATGGCAGATGTGGTGAGGAGAAACTTGGGTCATCCTCGGCATCATCTATAATGGCAGATGTGGTGAGGAGAAACTCGGGTCATCCTCGGCATCATATATAATGGCAGATGTGGTGAGGAGAAACTCGGGTCATCTTCGGCATCATATATAATGGCAGATGTGGTGAGGAGAAACTCGGGTCATCTTCGGCATCATATATAATGGCAGATGTGGTGAAGAGAAACTCGGGTCATCTTCGGCATCATATATAATGGCAGATGTGGTGAGATGAAACTCGGGTCATCTTCGGCATCATATATAATGGCAGATGTGGTGAGGAGAAACTCGGGTCATCCTCGGCATCATATATAATGGTAGATGTGGTGAAGAGAAACTCGGGTCATCTTCGGCATCATATATAATGGCAGATGTGGTGAGGAGAAACTCGGGTCATCTTCGGCATCATATATAATGGCAGATGTGGTGAGGAGAAACTCGGGTCATCTTCGGCATCATATATAATGGCAGATGTGGTGAGGAGAAACTCGGGTCATCCTCTGCATCATATATAATGGCAGATGTGGTGAGGAGAAACTCGGGTCGTCTTTTGCATCATATATAATGGCAGATGTGGTGAGGAGAAACTCGGGTCATCCTCGGCATCATATATAATGGCAGATGTGGTGAGGAGAAACTCGGGTCATCTTTGGCATCATATATAATGGCAGATGTGGTGAGGAGAAACTTGGGTCGTCCTCGGCATCATATATAATGGCAGATGTGGTGAGGAGAAACTCAGGTCATCTTCGGCATCATATATAATGGCAGATGTGGTGAGGAGAAACTCAGGTCATTCTCTGCATCATATCCTGCCTCTGAAATCCCTATCCTTCAGACTACTAATAGTAGGAGGCAGCAACTCTAGCTAGGCCTTATATTACCCATAGCAACCAGACTCCAGCTGCCATTTTCCAGTGCAGTATAGGGAATTAAAGCTGATAACTAACTGGTCTCTATAGGCAACACAGTTACTTTCATTTTTATCAGTTTTAGATGAGAGCTGGCACAGTAGGCCCAATAAATACTTTAAGAGTCTGTTCCAGCAAAACAGTTCTTATAGAGTGCAATATTCTTGTGTGATTGGTGCATAAGGTGGGCTCTCATATCTTCTCTTGCAACTGCCAAAAGGTCTGCCTATTTATTACCAGCTTGTACACATGGACTCAGGCGCCTGGGGGACATAGGATGCCAATTTCTGATGTACCGGTATTTCCTCACCTGGGAAGTGTCATGTACAGCCACCCATATAAAGCTATAGCTGTATGTGGGTATACGGGTATACTTGTGGGTATACTTGCAGAACCATGCACATGCAAAGAATACCCAATCGCTTAAAAGGAAAATAAAAAACTGCATTTTTGCTTGCACGTGATTGGATGATGGAAGTCAGCAGAGTTTCTGCTCATTTACTAAGCTCTGCAGCAAATGCAATTGCAGAGTGCACAGTCTATTTGCCTTTAGCCACTTAAGCCCCCGGACCATTTGGCTGGCCAAAGACCAGGCCACTTTTTGCGAGTCGGCACTGTGTCGCTTTAACTGACAATTGCGCGGTCGTGCGATGTGGCTCCCAAACAAAATTTACGTCCTTTTTTTCCCACAAATAGAGCTTTCTTTTGGTGGTAATTGATCACCTCTGCGGTTAAATTTTTATGCGCTATAAACAAAAATAGAGCGACAATTTTGAAAAAAAAAGCAATATTTTTTACTTTTTGCTATAATAAATATCCCCAAAAAATATATATTTTTTGGTTTGTGCAAAAGTTATATCGTCTACAAAATAGGGAATAGTTTTATGGCATTTTTATTATTATATTTTTTTTTTACTAGTAATGGCGGCGATCTGCGATTTTTATCGTGACTGCGACTTTATGGCAGACACATCGGAGACATTTGACACTATTTTGGGACCATTGTCATTTTTACAGCGATCAGTGCTATAAAAAAGCACTGATTACTGTAAAAATTACACTGGCAGTGAAGGGGTTAACCAGGAGGGGGCGCTGAAGGGGTTAAGTGTGTCCTAGGGATGTGTTCCATCTGTATGGGGGGGCGTGGCTACGTGTGACATGACACTGATCACGGCTCCCAATCACAAGGGAGCTGTGATCAGTGTCCTGTCACTAGAAAGAATGGGGAAATGCTTGTTTACATCAGCATTTCCCTGTTCTTCCTCACCGTGAGACGATCGCAGGGTATCCTCGAGGACATTGAGTCCATGGTATTCGCGGTCGGACTCACGGAGCTCGCGGCGGGCACGTGCACGCGACCAAAATGCCACTCTTAAAGGAGCAACGTATATATACATGTTGATCCGCCCAGCCGTGCCATTCTGCTGATGTATATCGGCGTGACGCGGTACTTAAGCGGTTAATAAATCAACCCCCAAAGTGTTTGTTACCCCAACACTTCATATTCCTGATATGTGCCTTCTGTACCATGTACTTGTATGAGAAAGTATCCAGTTCTCTTTGTATTACTTCCTTTATGTGAAATCCCTGGTGTTTCTGTTAGTCCCCTTGCTTTCCTATTAAAAGCTGACCACACAAAGCAGGAGAGCACAGTGTGGTCAGTTCACTAGCTATCCTGGGAACTCAGTGTACTCTCTTCCAATAATCAGACTTGTCCTGACCTGTCCCCCGCTGCACAGCATTTACTGGGAAGCTTTGTCTATTGCTGTTTCTCCTCCCCCAGCTCTAATGCAGCTGAGAACAGAGGGAATGTGATCACTTAAAGTGGTTGTAAAGTCATTTTTTAAACTTTTACCTACAGGTAAGCCTATACTAAGGCTTACCTGTAGGTAAAAGAAATATCTCCTAAACCTTTACGGTTTAGGAGATATTCCCCTCGCAATGCGCCGCTGACAGCAGCGGCGCATGCGCACAGGGGATTCTCGGGCTGAAGGCTCGGCAGACGCCGAGCCTCGCCAGAACGAAGTCTCCCGCGCGCATGCGCGGGAGTGAGACATCGCGGCTCCAGCCACTCACAGCGCTGGAGCCGCGATACCCGGAAGACACGCCGAGGCAAGATGACATCTCCCTTGGTGTGGACCAGGTAAGTTCCCGACGCCTCGTTCTAAGGTAAGTATTTCATAATGAGCTTGTATGCTGTGTATACAAGCTCATTATGCATTTTCCTTTACAGGTGTAAAAAAAAAAAAAATAGCGGGTATACAACCGCTTTAAAAAAAAAAAAAGGGAAAAATGGTATTTTAAAAAAAAAATTGTATCTATACAAAAAATGTTTTGCCTTTCATTTCTATTTTAAACTGAATGGGTTGTTTTACGAGGTAATCGTTTACAACCACTTTAATTTTCGATGATGGCTATAGTATAGTAGGAGCGATGTACTGTACAGCGTGAAATAACCTAAAGCAACCAATTGAAATATTATTTGAAACTGAAATGTAATAGGTTGCCATGGGTTACACTAATATTTGTTTTGCTAAAGAGCATCTAAATACAATAATGATATAATATTATTATAAAATCATTATTATTATTATTATTATTATTAATAATAATAATAATAATAATAATAATAATAAAATGGTGTGTATTTGTAAATGTTATTACACCGATTTACAGTAAGACAATTCTCCACCTCCAAGAATAAAATACACCCCATTCTGTTAAGTACTGTAAAAAAATAAATAAAAAATGACAGATTGATAAAATGCAACTTAGTGCCAGTATATTGCTGGCTGTGCACTGTGTAAAAAGAAGGCAATATACCATTAACTGGCAATTACATACACAATGATTGTTAATTCTTTCCTTAAGTGCAAGCTGCTTGAAAACTGTTATCTCTCTCTCTAATTTTTGACCTTCTTACAACAGGGTGAGGTGCGCTGGGAATACAAAAGACCGGTGGAAAATAGCTGGACATGTCATTTGTGACTCACTCTTTTAATTCACCGTGCTAATCAACTGAACTGCCACATTCTCCCAAGGTAATTGTATCTTTATAATTGTTGAAAAGGAGCCGGCAATGCAGAGCGGATAGCCTGGGATTGTCCTCCCTTTAGCATAATGAGAAAACTGCACCGTCAGTATTGGTTACTGTAAGCAGCTCTAAAAATAAAAAAAAGAGGACCTTATTTCAGCCTCTATTTACCCAGCACTTCAGATTTAAGTATGTTATAAAGCGCCTGGTTATCACACTGCTCTCTTGTTTCATTATCTAGAGGCCTTGTTGCCCTATGCTACAACTCATACCGAGAAGGTTAAATGTTACTGAAGCCTGGAACACAATATACTCTGATAGGAACCAGATGCCCACAAAACAACATCCCTCCCCTTTACACATCATTCTGAAATTTACAGGTCACAGCCCTTACATGAACACATATTACTACATGCAAATGCCACTTCCTTTCACTTTAAAACCATTGAATACATCACTCCAATTGAATGTGCCATATGATGCTTCCATATCAAGGTGGAAGAGTGAAGACCTTTTTTTTTATATCAAGAACGCATAGTGTACAGTAACAAACAAGCAAACATAATAAATGTTCTGTAGAATCCACGCTTTAGGAATTGGATAGGCTGCTGCCTCCCATCAAGGCCCTGATTCCAGGGACTGGTATATAGTGTGCTAATAATGGGGTGGGTGGCGCTGCCAAGGTATAAAAGGATAGAATGAGAACAACGTACTATGTCCCCAATGGTTGGAATGGGTAGGAGGTGACACAGCACCATTATTAGCACACTATAAACAAGCAAACATCCTTATTGGCTTTCATTAGTATAACCACTAAAAGGCTGAATGTTTTTGTTGGCAACAGAACATCAGTGCCCTTTCCATGATGATCATAAAGGACCAGTAAACCTAAAGGACAACTTGTCTTTTATATAAGAGCAGTTAGTGATATGTAAAGGCACTCAGAGATGATAGTCCATATGTCCACCAGAAACCCTCTGATCCTGGAGGAACAATGGATCCCACAGGTAGAAAACCTGTTTGGGTGGCTACAGGTTCCACAGAAGATAAACTACAGCGCCACTCTCTGGACAATACTCCCCTCTGCACAGGGAAAGGGTAAGCTTGAGTGTTCATGCTTATGGAGCACCTGGCAGACAGTGTTTCCTCTGGGCGTTGGGTTGTGGTGGCACATCTGATGGCCCTCTTAAATTTATGGGCACTTATCAACTGTTCAGCAGACCCTTTCATGAATTTCCATCCACTGATCCCATTGAAAAATCTCAGTGCTGAGACTTCTTAAGCCCTGTACACTCGGGCGGGAATCCCGTCGGAAAAAAAACATCGTTTTTTTCGACGGGATTTCTGGCAAGCTTGTCTTGCCAAGCCCTGTGTACTGACGGGCATTCAAAAGAACCGCTGTTCTTTTGAATGGCAAGAACGCAGTGACGTCATCGACTACGACGAGCTGGCGCTCATCACATTCGATCCAGTCGCCGCCATCTTGCTATACACCCCACACTAACCTTGTATGCTACCACGCTTGTCTTATCGAGCATGCGCCGGTTTACCTTGGACGGGTAAGCATACAGATGACCGGTTTTCTCGACAGGAAACACTCTGCCGAGAATCCCGACGAGAAAAATAGAGAGCAGGTTCTCTATTTTTCTCGTCGAGATTCCCGGCAGTTTTCCCGACGAGAAACCATACACACGAACGTTTTTCTCAGCAAAAAGCTCTCCCAGCAGTTTTCATGCCGAGAAAACCGGTCATGTGTACGAGGCCTAACATGGTCAGAAACAAAGAACAAGAAGATGCACACTTGCAAACGTAGATACAGTATTATGATCCTCCTTAGGTATGGAAAATTATACAAATTTATGAAAGGTGTTAAAGTATAACTACAGGCAAAAATTTATTTTGGTTTTGGATAGAGTGGAGAGGGATTAGAACACCTACTGCTGTCTGTGCCCCCGTTTAGAAGATTCACCCTCTCTATTTGTCCTCTTTACCATTACCATTGAAAGTGAAGTAAAAGAAAACCCCAAATTTTGGGTTGCCCCAGAAAAGCATTTGAGGGGAAATCTTCCAATGGGGACACTAGTTCTGGTGACCTTGGGGGTCCCCAAGGAATTTCCTTAATTTGCAGGGATTTCGTCTCACTTTCTGTTTGGCTTTGTGACAGGAAGTGAAGGAAAATCCCCACAATGTGACACAGATGGCAAGAAAAATGTGACAGGGGTTAAAACCTTCACTTGCTCTATCCAAAATGAAAAAAAATATTTTGCCTATAGTTTTACTTTAATGATTTTTTTTCCTCTAAACCAGTGGTTCTTAACTCCTGTCCTCAGGACCCACTAAGAGCCGGTTCACACTGGGGCAACACAACTTCCAGCGCGACTTTACAAGGCAACTTCGAGGCAACTTCAGGACAACAATAATCAGCTCTGTGGGAGGGAGGAGTTTGTCTGAGAAAACTATTTTCTCTTCCTGTAAAGTTGCTTCAGTTAAGACACTGATCCGACTTTGGAGGCGACTTCCATTGAAATCAATGGGTACAAGTCGCCTAGAAGTCGCCTTGAAGTAGTACAGGAACCTTTTCTGAAGTCGGAGCGACTTCAGTAGTGTACATTAAGACGGCTCTCATTCACTTGAATGTAATTTGTCATGTCGCGCGACTTGGGGCAACACAAGTCGGATCCCAAGTCGTGGTAGTGTGAACCGGCTCTAACAGGCCAGGTTTGCAAGATAACTGAAATGTATCACAGGTGATATAATTTGCGGCTCAGTGATTGCAGTATTCTAGCCTGCATCTCGCCAAGGTAATACTTAAAAGTTAGTGGGTCCTGAGGACAGGAGTTGAGAACCACTGCTCTAAACTAACGTGTATTTCAGATTTACTGGCCCTTTGAGAATAGATAGATATATTTGTCAAAAAGTGCACTGATCTAATAAAAGTTGAATGCAAACTTACCGGTGTAAACAAATCGGCCAGGAGCTCCTTTACAGAACTGCTTTGATTTGTACGAAAGTGTCACTTCGACCACTCCAGGAATGTGTCTTGGTGGGGTTTGAACTCTGATGGCGTGTGGGGTTATCAGCTGGAAATATTACACAATGAAAATAAAATTAAAACCTAAATCGTTAACAGTGCTCAGTTCCATAACCTAGGTCATTATTTTCCTTACAAGGCAGCATACAGTTTATATACCAATATATATCTAATATAATGGGCACCACCAGCACAAATACATCAGCATAATGCTGTCAAAACTTTAGTAAAGGTTTCTTGGGGGAAAATGTCTGTAAGTGATCCCCGAATTTGGTTCTCAGGAAAGGCCACAGGGCTTAATTTATATGAAAATTGTCTCCATATGGCCGCAAAATGCCTGCTGTAGTTACTTTTTTTTAAAGAAAAAGCACTAATTGGTCAAATTGTGCTTAAAGGCCTATTGTAACATTCCACTAGGGGGCCCAGATGTTCCTTGGCTCTGTTTTCCAACTGTCCAACCCTACAGCCACTTGCAAATTCACAGATTAAAAAAAGGAGTTTGAAATAAATCCTCCTGATACAGCTTGTCAATTGAGTATTGACAGCTTGTTGGGAATCAGTAAGAACACGCTACATACAGTTCAAAGCCAGCTGATTCTCAATGCTTACCTCGCTCCATACCAACATGGTTCCAAATACCACTTGTAACCCATCAAAGAAGTTATCTCCAATAATGATGACCGTGGCTCCTCCCGTGGTCCAACCTTCACTGGGACTGATCGCTTTTATGCATGGTGTAGCTACTTGTGCAAAGAGGAAACCGAGAAAAAAAAAAGAACAAAGAGGAATTTTAGTTTTTAGACTATTTCCCCCCTCTTTTATTTCCTACACTAAATCTCAATGCCAAATGACAAATCATAGGGGGAAAAAAAAAAAAAAAACGTGAAAAAGAAGAAAATCAAATGTATGATTTTTTTGGGGGGGTTTTCGCTGAACTCTGTCTACATAAAATAAATAAAACAGCGCTCATACATCAGCATGGAAATGTATTTAAAGAAAACTGTTACATGTTTTATAAAGCAAAGGCCAAGTAGATTGCTAGCGAAACAAGAAAAATGGCTTAGTACGGCAAATTACGTGTCAAAGCAAATATGGCTATTACAAATGATTAAGCGCTGCGTGCATGTGGCATGGCGATTTATCTGCCTTACTGTACAGATCTAAGCACAGTCAATCACGGCCTTGTTGAGTGAAAATGGAAGAGCAAATGTTCGGATTCTTGATTCTTTATAAGCGGCTAATTGGGTTGGCGATTCTCTAAAACCCCCCCTTGTCCCCGTCCTTTTTTTCCCTCCCATCAGCGATCTTTGCCTTTGGTTCAAATCTTAATTTTCCTCTGCCACTCTATAATTACTAGTTTTCAGTTTTCATGCATAGAGGAAAAAAAAAAATCAAAAGCGCTATATTAATACTTCTGTCAAAGGTACACATTTTACATCTAATATTGTTTGTCGACATGAATCCCTGGGCCATTTACTTGACCTCTTTTTGTCTCTGGAGTGTTCACATTTGCATGAGTTATTACAATGGTGGAGGAGCAGGCAGGCAGGCAGGCAGTAGCAGCGAAGCTCCAGTCACTCCAGGCTCACAGCAGCCAGTAAAACTGTGACTCTTCTCAGGCTGAAGGCTGCTCAGTCTCTGTGAGACTTGCTTTGTTCTCCACTTTGATCAGCCTTTCTTTTACACGGTGTTGACAGACCTTTTTTACCAGCTTTGATGGTCTTTTGTATGCTGACTTTCATGCAAAGAAGCAGATCCTAAGATATACACTTTCGCCTATTACCAGTGAGTTCTGCTGCTCTATATCTCACCTGCAGGGGTTGGTTTTGACAGTGCTGTATTATTGATTGTCCTCAAGACAATCTAAATGCTCTTTTTGTTGTCGTTCCTATAGTTGTGTCTTTTGGTGGGCGCCAAGCTTGCTGACATCCATTTTTTTAGCCCGGGGACGAATGCTGTGTGTGTGTGTACGCTTGAAATGGGCTAAGTTGTTAGCACTATGGCTATAGGTAAAGCTAATATTGTGAAAATGCTTCACGCCTCATTTAAATTCCACTTATTTTAACTGGAAAAACTATTTCAAGCTCGTTAATTAGGAACTGCAAAGAGTACAGATATGCTGAAACCCACATCAACCAATCATACTTCACTTTTCATCTGCTCAGAACCATCAAAGCAACAAAAAAAATATTTCCAATTGGTTGTTTTTGAGTTAACACACTTTGCAGTTTGTCCTTTGCCTAAAATAAAGGCCAATGCATTTCTTGCTCTGCACTGGCACCTGCCCAGAACTTTTAGAATTACTGGGTTACTGGGTGTCATAAGTGTGCCCAGCCTATTGCATTAGGGAGTGCACCCCAAAGCTCAAACACATATGCAGTGTCAGTAGAGCAGTGGACGGTGTCATAAGGTCAGAGATTGGTGTCAGTAGAGCAGTGGATGGTGTCAGTAGAGCAGTGGACGGTGTCAGTAGGGCAGTGGACGGTGTCAGTAGAGCAGTGGACGGTGTCAGTAGGGCAGTGGACGGTGTCAGTAGAGCAGTGGACGGTGTCAGTAGGGCAGTGGATGGTGTCAGTAGAGCAGTGGACGGTGTCAGTAGGGCAGTGGACGGTGTCAGTAGAGCAGTGGACGGTGTCAGTAGGGCAGTGGACGGTGTCAGTAGAGCAGTGTACGGTGTCATAAGGTCAGAGATTGGTGTCAGTAGAGCAGTGTACGGTGTCATAAGGTCAGAGATTAGTGTCAGTAGAGCAGTGGACGGTATCAGTAGGGCAGTGGACGGTGTCAGTAGAGCAGTGGACGGTGTCAGTAGGGCAGTGGACGGTGTCAGTAGAGCAGTGGACAGTGTCATAAGGTCAGAGATTGGTGTCAGTAGAGCAGTGGACGGTGTCATAAGGTCAGAGATTGGTGTCAGTAGAGCAGTGGACGGTGTCAGTAGGGCAGTGGACGGTGTCGATAGAGCAGTGGACGGTGTTATAAGGTCAGAGATTGGTGTCAGTAGAGCAGTGGACGGTGTCAGTAGGGCAGTGGATGGTGTCAGTAGAGCAGTGGACAGTGTCATAAGGTCAGAGATTGGTGTCAGTAGGGCAGTGGGCAGTGTCAGTAGTTTTTATTTTGATTATTTTATTTTATATTATTTCTTGACATTTAAAAAAAAATTAAAAAATTTAGTTTTTTGATATTTTTTTAGGAGCCGGTCAGAGATTGGTGTCAGTAGAGCAGTGGACGGTGTCAGTAGGGCAGTGGACGGTGTCAGTAGAGCAGTGGATGGTGTCAGTAGAGCAGTGGACGGTGTCAGTAGGGCAGTGGACGGTGTCAGTAGAGCAGTGGATGGTGTCATAAGGTCAGAGATTGGTGTCAGTAGGGCAGTGGGCAGTGTCAGTAGTTTTTATTTTGATTATTTTATTTTATATTATTTCTTGACATTTAAAAAAAAAAAAAAAATTTTAGTTTTTTGATATTTTTTTAGGAGCCCTGTTAGGGGGCTTTGGTGAAATATCATGGGTCTAAACAGGGGGAATCTGCACCACACTGGGTGATTAGGGTGTACACCTGGCCTATGCTGGGTGTCTTTTGTATACTAATGGACCTACGTATTACGAGTGCAAAAAGTAATGGTTTTCAAAAGGTTTTCAAAAGTTCATAATAACCAAAACATTAACACATTCTAAAATAACTATGTAAAGGAGAGGAAGTTAACCCAACCTGGCTAATTTCAGCCACATGGAGCAGCTATCCAGTGCCAGAAGCTATGTAGGTACCAGAAGACACAATCAGCTGATCATTTAGGCTTCATGTACACGGGACGTTTTAAAACCTCTCCTGAATGATGGAACTTGACAGCTAGTAACCCACGTTTAAAAACATCTGTTGTGCCCTGTTTATATGCCACGTTTAGACGCGTTTGTGTTTAGAAGCGTTTTTTGCATTGCAAATGGTCAGCAATGTATCTCTATTAAAAACGCTTATAAACGAAACGCGGCAAAAACACGAGTTGCTTCTAATCTCAACTGCCTGTAAACGACTATAAACGACCCTGTGTACATGAGCTGATAAGATAACATAGAGGAGAGTTCAGGGGCAGCTGAAAAAAAACGCCCAACTGCTCCTAAACGTCCGTTTACCAGCAGCAGTGTACATGAAGCCTAATGCCGCATACACACGACCGTTTTTCATGACGAGAAAAATGCAATTTTTTAGATTGGTCGTGAAAAACTGTCGTGTGTATGCTCCATAGCATTTTTCTCAACAAGAAAACTGCCTGAAATTTTTTTAGAACCTGCTCTATTTTTTCAGGTTGTTTTTCACGTCGTTCTTTTTCACGTCATGAAAAACGCTCGTGTGTATGCTTTTACGAGGGGAAAAAAATGCGCATGCTCAGAATCAAGTATGAGACGGGAGCGCTCGTTCTGGTAAAACTAGCGTTCATAATGGAGATAGCACATTCGTCACGCTGTAACGGACTGAAAAGCACAAGGCTGAAAAGCGCAAATCGTCTCTCACCAAACTTTACTAACACGAGGATCAGTAAATGCAGCCCAAAGGGTGGCGCCATCCGAATGGAACTTCCCCTTTATAGTGCCGTCTTACATGTTGTACGTCACTGCGCTTTGCCCGAACATTTTTTTTTTAATGAACGTGTGTATGCAAGGCAGGCTTGAGAGGAATCACGACGAGAAAAAAACTTGAGTTTAGGAGCTTTTGGCATTTTTTGACAAAGCTCCTAAACTCAACTCTATAAAAGCCTAAGGGGTTGATTTACTAAAGGCAAAAAGACTGTGCACTTTACAAAGTGCAGTTGCTCTCTGCAAGTGCAGTTTCTGCAGAGCTTAGTAAATGAGGTAAGGTTTCACTTTGCAAAGAATATTCAATCGCATGCAAGAAAAAAAAAGAAAAAAAACAGCATTTTTGCCTGCACACGATTGGATGATGGAAGTCAGTAGAGCTTCTGTTCACTAAGCTCTGGAGCACATGCACTTGCAGAGTAAAAATGCACTTTGCAAAGTGCACAGTCTATTTGTCTTTAATAAATCAACCCCAGTTGCTCCAGAGCTTGGTAAATGAGGAAAAGCTCTGCTGAATTCCATCATCCAATCATATGCAAGCAAAAAGGCTGTTTTTTAAATTTTACTTGCAAGTGATTGGGTATTCTTTGCAAAGTGAAGCTTTACCTCATTTACTAAGCTGTGGAGCAACTGCACTTGCAGAGTGCAATTTCACTTTGCAGAGTGCAGTCTATTTACCTTTAGTAAATCAACCCCATAGGCTTTTAAGATCGTTCAGGAGCTGCTGCGGTTAGGGGAGGTTCAGCCTCCCTAGGAACGTTTTGACCGCCGGCCGCAAAACGCTGCGATGTTGCCGCAAAATGTTGCCAGGTTTTGTGTTTTCAGTGGCCAGCGGTCATAACAGGCTCTGTGTACATGAAGCCTAATGGTTTCCACCCCCAATGTAAGTTCAGAACGAAGTGTGTCTGCACTACATATGAACATCTGTATTCATGGCAGGATTTTTTCGAAAACAGTAAAAAACAGTTTTGTGGTTAGATTGTACCTGTACTGCTGAACAACATTTAGGGGTTGATTTACTAAAGGCAAATAGACGGTTCACTTTACAAAGTGCAGTTACTCCAGACAGGGCCGCCATCAGGGGGGTACAGGCAGTACACCTGTAAGGGGCCCGGAGGTCCCCAGGGGCCCGGATGGCAACCCACCCTTTTTTTGTTTTTATATATATATTTTTTTTAAATTGTAAGGGGCCCAGAGGTCTTCAGAGGCCCGGAGGTCCCCAGGGGCCCGGATGGCAACCCCCCTTTTTTTTTTTGTAAGGGGCCCGAAGGTCCCCAGGGGCCCGAATGGCAACCCCCTTTTTTTTTGTAAGGGGCCCAGAGGTCCCCAGGGCCCCGGATAGCAACCCCCCCTTTTTTTTTGTTCTTCTGGGGGTTATTTTGTTCGTCAGCACCCAACCTCAACAATTTGCGGCAGCCACCCCGCTTCTCAATTTGCGGTTTTTCTCTGCTCCAGGGGGCCCATGCCTGAAGCTGTGTAAGGGGCCCAAAATTCCTGATGGCGGCCCTGGCTCCAGAGCTTAGTAAATGAGCAGAAGTTCTGCTGACTTCCATCATCCAATCATGTGCAATCAAAAATTCATTTTTTTTTTACTTTCCTTGCACGTGATTGGGTGCTCCTTGCAAAGTGAACCTTTGCTGCATTTACTAAGCTCTGGAGCAACTGCACTTGCAGAAGGCACAGTCTGTTAGCTTTTAGTAAATCAACCCCTTAGTATCAATGCTTGGCCTAAGCTGCAAAGAGAAATTACTGGTTGCTATAGGTTACTGACCACTGTTGTAATATATTATCCTCAAGGTTATCCCTAGTGTGATTCAATCATACATGTACATGTGCAGAGAAGGTGCTCCTTCTGTAATCTGTAGCTGTGGCTAATCACCATTAGCCATTATTGTTTAGACCCCCCCTCCTCCCTCCCTTACAAGCCACCTTCCTTTGTTTGCTTTGACGCTGGACCAATGGAGGTTCTATTTGCTCATTCCACGTGCATAGCCCTGCTGCAGCAGAGGAGCAGAGCACACACTGAGAACCTGCCCTTAACTAGCGCTTGTTGACTTCATGCTAATAAGTTCATACAAATTTTCATTTCTGAGGCTTCCAAATGACATTTGCTTTTCTTAATTGCATGGAGAGCATTTGAAAAGGATCAGCTCTCTAAAGACTGACAAGTCTCCTCACTGGGAATGACCTTCATCAGCACTGCCAATTATGGCAAATAATTCTCAAAAAAAAAAAAAAATTACAGTAAACAAATTTACTTTGGAAGTGAAAAAGGGGGTGAAAAAAAAAAAAAAAGCCCTCTCTTCGGATCTATGGCAAGCACAAGGAGCTTCTGCTATCTAGCAGCTGGGTCCCAGTGAAAACACATATCTTCAAGGAATGTCTAGAGCTTGTGACTGGGAAACACAGAAGCCGCCTGAGCGTGGACCTAATGCCAGCCTCCTTCTGCCTGTATTTGCATACATTTCAATGCACATATAGAGAAGGAACATGTGTTCAATGGGGACCATAGCAAAATGAATTACACAGACTGAGTGAGGGATTTAATGATATACGGGCACAATAAACAGATGATAAAGAGTGGGCAGGAAGCAGCAGCAAAAGGCAAACATTTCCCCTTGCCTGTGTTTTAGGCGTTGGGGAAAAAAAAAAATATGCAACCCACACACATGGATAACTACAGCGCTGGCTGATCAGAGACCCTTTCAGGGAATGCCACCAAGAGATCATTAAAATTCTGGAGCACCTAACCATTACCGGTGTGTTTTTGCTAATTAAGAAGGGAGTAGCTTTGATATCCTGTAGGTGTCGCCTGCTCGTTTGATGCTCATTAATTACCTTCAACGTGTAGATCTGTAATATGTTATTCGCATTGTTGTATATGCTTCCATAGTAGCGCGAAGCATGTATGACTGAGGGATGTATTAAATAATGAGCAGTAAGCTGCTTTAACCCATAGCAACCAATTAGAAATTAATGCTATGGGGATGATTACTGGCAAAGAAAAACTGTTTCAAACTTTCAATAATTGGTCAGGCTATACAGTAATGTCACCATTACAAATGTTTTCCAGCAAAAAATTCAACTATCATCTTTGAAACCATCAACAATGTTTCCAGCATTTGAAGGATGCCCAAGGGGTTTTATCAAGGTGCAAGAATGAGTTTGCCTACACTTGTGGTCTACTTGGGTCGTGCAAGACCCTGAAATGTTGGTAATGAAGGGTTGCTTTCCTAAATGACTACTTGTGCGCTGGCCCCATCCCAGATAGCAAGGATAACTTGCCACAAATGTGTGGCTGTGTTGAATTGTAATGCCGCGTACACACGACCGTTTTTAATGGCATTGAAAAAACGACGTTTTTCTCGACGTGATTCTTCTCAAGCCTGCCTTGCCTACACACAATCGTGAAAAAAAAATGCTTGAGCAAAGCGCCGTGATGTACGAGACGTACGAAACGTACGACGGCACTATAAAGGGGAAGTTCCATTCGGATGGTGCCATCCTTTGGGCTGCTTTTGCTGATCCTTGTGTTAGTAAAGTTTGGTGAGCGATGATTCGGGCTTTTCAGCCTCGTGCTCTTCAGTCCGTTACAGCGTGACGAATGTGCTATCTCCATTATGAATGCTAGTTTTACCAGAACGAGCGCTCCCGTCTCATAACTTGCTTCTGAGCATGCACATTTTTTCACGTCGTTAAAGCCTACACACGACCAGTTTTCACGACGAGAAAAACAACGAGAAAAAATAGAGCATGTTCCAAATTTTTAATGCCCATTTTTCACGTCGCAAAAAAAATGCTCTGGAGCCTACACACGATCGTTTTTAATGACCAAATAAAAAAATGGCATTTTTCTCATCATGAAAAACGGTCGTGTGTACGCGGCATAAGTCTGTTAACTTGCTGCACATTTCCGCAGGCAAGTTGTACACTTGCAGGGCACTTGAAGCACAAGTTCTAGCTGACACTTTTCCAATTTGTAGCAAATGTGCGTGGCAAGTCTCCAGCAAGAGCAAAGTTGCAGTGGTGAGTCCACAGCAAGAGCTCTGCAAGTCTACAGCATGAAAATTCAGCCACAGTGACCCCCTGTGGTGGGATGACTATGGAACAACATAACTGAACCAAAACTTGCAGCAGACTTGCAGATTGTTTGCAAAGAAAGTTGATCTGGAGTCATGCAATGCGGACTTTCTGTAATTGTGCAACAAACTTGTGAAGCCCGGCAAGTCTAGCAATAGTTTAGCAAGTCATTTTCAAACTTGCAGCACAATTGCTTGCTATCTGGGATATTTACGGACCACCTCCAATTATTGCTTCAGCACTCATATACCCATATGGCCTATTGAGTAATCATGGGCACAGTGGTCTACAAATGTATTTTAGGGGTTGCTTTGAACAATCCACCCAGTTATCATGTGGACAGGATAAAAAATCCATAGTAAAAATAAACACATCTGCCTGTGACCCTATTTGAAATCCTTGCAAAATATCCCGTGTATGCCAGGAGGACCAAACAAGGTTTCTTTCAACATTTCCTAGTTCAGCCAAGTTTGCCTAAAGGATAAGTTCTCCTTTTCGTAACATGTCACACCCATATTCAGGGTGTTACAAACGGACCGGCCCCCGCTCTCCCCCAATCCCCCGCTCTGACAGCTACCAAGGGATCTTCTCTTGCTGCTGTCACAATTTAAAAAAAAACGTGGCCGTTTTTTTTAAGAGATTAATTTACAGTCCTCTGTGAATGGAGAACTACAAGTCCCAACAACCTTTGCAGCTGTGGGCTTGTAGTTTTCAATGAACTACCATGGCGCTGTGTAGCACTGTGGTCGTTTATTGAGTCTTCCTGTCAGATTGTATCCGCTTGCCTTTTACAGAATGTATGGGCACACAGATACACTGACAGGTCTGCAGGAGACCTGCATGACACCAGATCTGCTGATCGCTGGTACAATGCTTTAGAGGCTCCAGAAACAAAAAAATAATAAATGCACATTTTTTTACATGCAAAAAAATGTGCATTTATTATATTTTGTTAAAAGGTGAACTTAACCTTTAGGATCAGGTTGCCTGAATCCAAGCTTAACGTGTTTGTTACCCCAACACTTCATATTCCCGATATGTGCCTGCTGTACAATGTACTTGTATGAGAAAATATCCTGTTCTCTTTTTATTGCTTCCTTTAAGTGAAATCCCTGGTGTTCCTGCTAGTCCCCTTGCTTTCCTATTAAAAACTGACCACACTAACAAGGGGAGCACACCGTAGTCAGTTCTCTAGCTGTGCTAGGAACTCAGCCTGGTCTCCTCCAATGATCAGACTTGTTCTGACACGCCTTGCTGTACAGCCATTCACTGGGAAGATCAGTGTGCTGCTGTTTCTCCTCTCCTATCTCTTGTACAGCTGAGAACAGAGGGAATGTGATCTCTTATAAAAAAGGGAAAAAGGTATTTATAATGTTTTTTTTATATCTATACAAAAATGTTTTGCTTTTCATTTCTTTTTTAAACTGGATGTGTTGTCTTACAAGGTGATCGTTTACAATCACTTTAAAGTGATTGGAAAGTCTCATTATTTTTCCTATAAAAATAATAAACATGTTATACTTACCTGCTCTATTGCAATGCAGCCTTGATCCTCCTCTTCTCGTGTCCCTCTTCCGTGCTCCTGGCCCCTCCCTCCTGTTTAGTGCCCCCATAGCAAGTAGCTTGCTATGGGGGCACCCGAGCCGAGGCACAGCTCCCTGTGTCTATTCAGACATGGAGCCCCCGCCCCCTCTCCCCTGATTGGCTAGCTGGCTTTGATTAACAGCAGCAGGCACCAATGGTGCTGCTGCTGTGTCTCAGCCAATCAGGAAGGAGAATTTCGGGTGGCTGAGGCACTCATGGACATTACTAGACAGAGAGGGACCTCAGGTAAGTGCAAGGGGGTCCGCTGCACACAGAAGGCTTTTTATCTTAATGCATAGAATGCATTAAGATAAAAAAAAACGTCTGCCTTACAACTCCAGTCAGATCTGGTGGCTTATTCTAGTTTTGAGGTGATGGTTGTTTTAGCCTTATAGTCAGTGCAAAAAATCAGCTTCTATATAGCTGTCCAGTGTTGCCATCTGGTTGCTGTTGGTTACTGCCCATCAACTCCCTGTGCCCTGTGATTCTAAACAAAACCAGCTGGGATATTTGTACCCTCTGCTGCATGACAAATTCTAAAATGCATTATAAATAGATTTTATTTAATAGATTTTTTTTTTTTTATTTCATTCAGATCAAGTATTTTATTAGTAAACATCTTCACGATAGTAGGTCTTAATTAATCATCTCGGGGTCTCAAGAGTAATATCACAGAATTTGTCACCTTTTTCTGAATTCACAATATTGAGACACTCAAACAGGCCTAATCTTGCCTCATGAAGACTCCTTTGTTCTGCCTGCTAAAATGTCTTGTAATTGTGCTTAGGATGTCCAGATGGCTGGCAGATACTCCAGCTGATAGGATTATACCTTTTACCTCTCCTAGGGCCATCTGTTCTCTTTAACTCACTAAAACCCTGCAGCCTGGATTCAGTTGTCGTTATTGCATAAAACTAACTGCATTACAAGTACTTGGCATGCAAATCACTTCTGTGCTGCAGGCCTGGTGCTGCCACGATACAAGTTGCTTAAGGTTTATACAGTTTAGTAAGTCATTTCTGGAAAAAGTGACAAGAAAAAAAAAAAAATACAATATTGTAAAATAACCTATTTTGTAATGCAAAACGAAGGGCCTCTCTGTTTTTTTTTTTATGTTCTTCATTTTTACTACTGCAATAATTTGCCATGCTATTGTGAAGACGGGAGATTTTCCATGGCAGCTGTCCACTGAAGCAGCAGGGGGAATTAGTCTACTTGGAAATGATTTGGGTTGGAGTGTATATGTACTGCTGGCGAACATTAGATTATTGGATAATGAGGTGTTAGCAGGAAAGGGATGCATGCAGGTACATATACAGAACATTAGCTGAAAAAAAAAATAAGCTTTTTATTTACGCATGCATGGGGATTTCAACTTAGATTTTTGTTTGGAACTACTCTTTAAAATGCCATTAACACAATTGTAAGAAAAAAAAAATTGTACAAATTGTGAAAGACATGTCCGCTTGTGCTGGTTTGGTAAACGTTTCCATTGTCCAAATTGGTTTACTGACATTAAAAACAGAATAAAGAATCCCCTTTGAGAACTTAGTCGAAAAGTGGTTGAGACATGACTCAGAATGTGGCACCACGTCCAAATATAAGCAAAGAAAAAGAACCAAGAATGAACATGGGCTTTAAATTGGTAGCCACTGGTAGACCCAAGATAAAAAAGAGAGCACTCAATTGAATAAAAATCCAAATGTATTAAACATCATATAAAACATATTAAAATTGAATATTGAAATACATTTTAAAATTGTATGGTGTTGTCCCACCTAGGTAAAACCTATATGATCACTTGAGAAACCTTGTAGGTAAGCCCATAGATATGGTGGACTCTGAAGCTGGTACAAGGTCTTGTATATCAGGGCCTGGTATGTAAGACCTTCTGCATATACCAGCTTCAGAGTCCACCATATCTATGGGCTTACCCAGGGCTTTTTTTTCTCAAACAATAGGTGCTGGAACTCAAACACGACCCCCCAAATCCCCTCCACTCACACACACCCTCCAAATCACATCAAATAGTGGGTGTGGTCAAATTTCACGAACAGTAGGAGGGTCTTAAAGGGGCATAAAATATCAGGATTGCATTACATACAGAGTGCAGAGTTCAGGGGGGGGTTACACACAGAGTGCAGAGCTGTCACTTGTAAACACAGAAACCGGACTTCTGTGTTTACAAGTGATTGTGGTGAGCGCTCCCCCCCCCCCAAGGGTCTCAGCCAGAGGTGGTGGAACTGAGTTCCACCAAGTTCCCCCTGAAAAAAAGCCCTGGGCTTACCTACAGGGTTTCTCAAGTGTTCATATAGGTTTCCCCTAGGTGGGACAACACCATACAATTTTAAAATGTATTTCAATATTCAATTTTAATATGTTTTATATGATGTTTAATAAATTTGGATTTTTATTCAATTGGGTGCTCTCTTTTTTTTATCTTGGGTCTACCAGTTGCTACAAATTTAAAGTCCATGTTCATTCTTGGTTCTTTTTCTATCCCCTTTGAGAAGTCACAATTCTTGATGACCTTAATTTGCAGTAAATTAATAATTTAGAGCTCCCCCTCCCCCTCCCCCCCTAAAAAAATAAAAAAAAATACCCAGATTGGAGAAAAAAAAACTGCAGTGAATATGACCAAAGTTAGGCTTTGCAATTGTTTTTTGAATATACAGATCACTATCAGGAAACTACTAAATAAAAACTATGCTAGCATGTCGGCATGTCCTTGCTTTTACCTACATAAGATCAAAACCAACCCAAATAGATGTAAAATTCACATAAAGAACCCATGATTGTTCTGCTTCCTATCTATAATCTCATCTTTTTCAGTGGTGAGAAAAACAAAATTATCCACAGTTGTCCTTTGGGACAGAGCAATTTTTACTTTCTATAAGGTGCATGTTAAACTGATTGTTCCTTATTTTACAAAAAAAAATAAAAAATTCTGCTTAGAGTCAGATAATATATATATATTTTTTTTTTCACAGTTTACAAAAATAAATACTTATGTTTTGCTATGATTATAGTAGCTCATTAGAGGGAGGCAGAGCTTGGACCTCTCCCAATGCCTAGCACCATGGGCTTGAGCTGTTTTACTTGAACCTATAATGTTGCCAGTTCTCTCTCTCTAGGGAAGAAGACGACTAGGGGAGAGGATCCAACCTTCTTAATTGTGAACCTCATTAGTGCTGGTTGCTAGGCAAAACATACACCTACCTTCAGCACATATGAAAGGGATAAACAATACGTCATAGACCATAATGACTTTTGTGCTCAGGGCAACCTCTAATTATTATATTTTGTTCGCTTTTGCCTTAGTCATTATTGCTGAAAAACAAATTAGTTTATTTTTGCGCAGCACAGCAGATTGTAAATTGCGCTCTTATTTTGATATCTAAATTATATTACACATAACAGTGATTATCGTGCGATTTTCCAGAGACAAATTGCACATAATTCTGATGATGATTTTACTTTTAATAGATGGTCGGCACTTTGACTTGGCTGACCGCTATTCTTCTAATTTTTGCAGGCTTGAAACACAAAATATTCCAGCTTGCTGGAAAATGTATACGACAGATAGCACCTTATTTCACTCTAAAAGATGTTTGCGGCCAATAATTCATTTTGCATATGCTGCAGGTTTACAATAAAAGATGAAACCTTCATAATACTGAATTTAAAGTCTGCCCGTGTACAGGAATTATAATAATAAAAAGATTAACCAAAGCATCACCCAAAATGTGTAAAAAAAAAAAAATTCATGCCAATTACTTAGGATACATGAAAAAATTAATTTGGTAGATTTCTCCTAGCAAACACTCTTCCATCTGCAATACAAGGGCCCAGTGACAGGAAGTTGACCTCATTGTAAATTCCTTTGTGATTTGGTCATGTGTTTCTCAACCATTTATTAAGAATGTACCTCTTCTCTGTGACCACAGCAAAAAGAAATATCAAATTAAATGAAGCTGCAAAAAAAAGCTGAAGCCAAAAGAAAACATACAAAAAGAATAAAAAAAAAAATATTGAATGATTTTAGAGAAATGAGAAACGGGTTGGAAAATATCTGAGCTGAAAGTAAATAGAATAAAATGTCTGTTAGACTCTTTAATTTTTTTTTTTTTTTTTCACTTTTCAAGTCGGATCTTCAGTGTGCTAAAAAAGATGACATCCCCATCTGTCTGTTGATCAATGAACTGAGGTGACAAAATAGATGTAATCATGTAGTCAAAATAAAGTTTGATGTATAAAAAAAAAAGGACATGTAAATGTATGCCTACCATTTTCCAGATAAGATGGAGCCGTACCTTCTGAGGGGTCAAGGCGGCGTGCCCGCCTTCCGTGTTTGGAATTGTTGTGTACAAACATGTTGTCTGAGACAGCCAACACATGGCCGTCCACATTGACTGTTGTTGATACAACAACCTGAAAAAGAAAAAGAAATAGAAATGTTTCGCTTAGAAAGGGACAGGCAATTTCGATAAATCGCCACATTAAGCAATCAACCACATATTAAACAAGATATTCCATAGTTACACAGAACCCTATGATTCTCTTAAAGGATAAGTTCACCATATTCGGGGTGTAATATGTAACATGTTATGAATGCACCGGCCCCCGCACCTCCCCGATCGCCGATGTGCCAGCTAGCGAGGGTGCTTCTCCTCCCGCTAGCTGTAATTTGTTTTTTAAAAGGTGGCCATGCAGGGCTCCACCCACCCGGCCTTGTCACTCATTCACAGCGCTCTGTGAATGGAAAACTACAAGGTCCATCAGCCTTTGCGGCTGTTGGCTTGTTGTTTTTTAATGAACTACCACGGCGCTGTGAGTGCGGTGGTAGTTCATTCATTCTTCCTGTCAGCATGTATCGGCGTCTTCATACAAGGTACCAGAAAGGAGATACACTGACAGGTCTGCAGGAGACCTGCATGAGATCAACGATCTGCTGATCACTGGTGCAATGCTTTACAGGCTCCTGCAACAAAAAATAATAAGTGTACATTTTTTTACCTGCAAAAAAAATTTGCATTTATTATTTTTCTGAAAAGGTGAACTTATCCTTTAATTAAACCTGAACCCAAAAAGTGAAGATTTACTATTTTACAGGGAACATCTAGTAATGTTTATTGTGCCTAAGGTGTACCCTAAAAATGTACCTTTTGTTTTTAATTCCTCCTGAAAAATAGCAGTCCACTTCTTGTGCCCAGGGACTCCAGTACCTTGAGCCTCGTAACTGCATATCTTCAGTGTGAGATCTTATAAGTCCCAATGCTTGTTACTGCTAGTCTCATGAGATTTGGTGATGTCACTACTGTGCTGCTCACTCTTCTCCTTACTGTAGTGGAAGCTGTACCTGAGGACCTGCACTCCAGGATCTCCCTGCTCCTGCTTCATTCATTCTAGGGTTCTGTAATTTCTGCAATTTTCCTGCTACTTCTTGAATTTTCCCCACTAGTCATCAGGAGGGACAGCTCTGTTATGTAAAAACAAAGCCCTGCCTTTTACCAAGATGGCTACCTCCACACCAATACACAGTGTAGAACAAGGCATAGTAAGTCAATAATCAGCTGTAAGGAGACGGCAAGTAATACAGGTTACTTGTCCATTGTCTTCTATTTGTTTTTTGGGGGAAATGCATCCACATGGCAGGTCCTATTTGATGCTTTTGGATATAAGGATGCATTCCAGCGAACACAAATACTTAAAACATATGTGATCTTTTTTGATACAAATGAGTGGAAACCATCACCCTAACAAATTAGCAGGGATTTTTGTATAACTAGATTGAGCTAGCATTGCTTTGCATGAAAATTAAACTTTATTGAGAACTGTCTTATTATTTATCAACAATAGAATTGTGATTGGACAAATCGCTTTATTGCTTTTTACTATGCGTGTATGGGGCCTTCGGCCAAGCAATCTGCAATGGTGACTAAACATAGTAAACAATTTAGCTACTGGAATGGACAAATGTCATTTGTCATTTGGAATCATCCTAGTGAGCTAAAATGCCTACGGAGAAGCTCAATGAACTGGTAATATGTAGCCACATTTTGATGGCCTGTCATATAGTAGGACCACAAAATCACATTAAGCAGAGGTGGACATGAACAGTTCGGTAGTCAGTCACTTCATTCTAGGAGCAAGTAGCCGTTTTTAAGGAATTAGGAAAAGTCTACATCCATTGGCAACAACAAAGGTTAAAAAAGTTTGGCCCCAGCTCTCATTATTCAGGTGGATTGAAAACTATTATTGCCCAGCTCTAATATTAATATGTGAAAAGCTTTTGTTCTGGAGTGCATGGTCCACTATTTTCAAATTATATATCAATATAGTTTACTAAATATTTTATACAATCAGTACATTTTTGGCCTTCTTAAAGCATACGGGTCGATGCAAAAACAACATAACATGGTTGGTATCAAGGATCTGCTCTGTTCACTGAATGTTCAGATTACTTCTTTATGAATGAACAAGAAAATTCTGCTACAAATCAAAACATTCTAGCTACCGAACATGAATCTGAAGTCTTTCTATTACTGTCAAGACTTCTGTCAATTCTTTTACCAACCAGTAATGATGTTTTTGCATATGAAAATCTTGAATGGGAAAATGAATGGTGAAAGTGTTTCCAGGCCCTGAAAAAAGTATCCATTCTCAAGTTCATTTGGATGGTGATTGACCTTGGTATGTCAATGGAATTTCCTTCTTTATATGAGAGTGAAAGAGTTCTATTCTTGCTGGCCAGGTTCAGAGTGAGGCCATAGAATAAATGATGGATAGGGTCCTCTTATACTCCAGCTGCCGCAGAGCAGAGCGCGCATTTACACATCGCAACCTTGTTAACAAATAACACCTCCAGTACTGACTTCATGACAGTCATCCTCCCTCTTCAGAGCCGACCAGACCAGGCATGGAATTTACATCTTTCAGCAAGGTTTCATTTGTCACTAACTTAACTAGATGATGTTTTTTGGGCCTGGTTTTTATGGCTCAGATAACTGAAGCCAAAAAATACCCTATAACAGTTATATACACCAGGAGTCTCCAAACTACGGTCCACCAGTTGTCCAGGAACTACAATTCCCACCATGCCTAGTCATGTCTGTAAATGTCAAATGCCTCGTGGGATGTGTAGTTCCGCAACAGCTGGAGGGCCGTAGTTTGGAGATTCCTGATATACACCATTCAAAATTAAATAAGTGGATTGGAGTCAAAACATAATGGAGGATTAAACTGGGCTACCGAGTAGACTGATTCTGATAAGAAGTTTCTTATGTGACTGTTGAAGAAACATTGGAGTGTAAGCTTCACCAGGAAAAGGGGCAAATAGTAGTTAGTAAACAGCTGTGTAAAACATAAGTAAAATGTAATAAGTATTCACAAAATTTTTTTTTTTAACAATCAGATAAAAAGTTCACATGTCCAGTAAACGCTCCAATGAAATCAACTGCTTCCTTCCAGTGTTGCCATATTTTGTTTTCATCTTGGAGGTCTATGTGGATGCCAAAAAAATGGTGTGAAAGTTGTGTTCACTAATAGGCTTTACTTATTTTAGGTTTTTATCAACACCACAGAGGAAAGTGTCATTAAAGATTACCTCTTTGGGTGGGGAACCATAAGCTGAAACCAGCCATATGTGCCTGTGATGGAGCCATGTGGCACACTCACACTAAGAGTTAGGTGAGAGCATCAAGGGAACAAAGAGGCCGTACTGTCTATATTGTGTGCTCTTGTAGTAAATATCATGTGTCCTTAACCTGCTATTACCCTAACTCAGGGAGATCATTTTTACACCGGTTTGTAATCTGCCATGCAGGCCATCTCAGTTCAAATCTGTTAAGTGGATGACAATGTGAACACAGTTTACAGATAAAGCATTTCCTATGCTACCGTATAGTTGACTGATACATCTAAACTCTAAACGTGTATTAGAATCCTACTTTTCACGTATGTGTTATCAGTTATTACGCTTTCTAGTCTATGTGTTTCTTTTCACAGCTTGAAAACTGCTCGGGGGTGATTAAGAGTCAAAAATAAACACAAGACAATACAGTAAGGAGGGGGGGGGGCATTGTAAACCGAGCTGGAGAATTGAGAGAGGTCAGAATCCTCAGCGCTACGTTGCTATAGTGAATAACAGACTGCAAAAAAATACAGGAAGACTGCTTTCCATACTAAAGTGCACTGAGCATTTTAGCTGCTACTCCACTCCTCACTATATGAAACACAAGGAAGGGGAAAAAAAAAAGACATGGAGAAAACATGACTGTCTTTGCTGTGTCAATTTATATATAGGTCAGCCACCAGGGGAAAATAACAGATCAGCCGAAAAAATAAAAAGAGAAACTTGTTCAGCATTAACTCTTTTCTTACCGGTAACCCTTTAAATGGAACCTTCTGGCAGTCTGACACAACTGCTTTTATGCTATAAATTGACGACTAATTTCTTTAAAAAATATATATAAAAGAGGGGCTAAACAGCTGCAGTAATGGGCTTCATTCCTCTCCCATTGCTAACTAGCACTTCTGCTGCTGACCACAGAATCATGGGTGAGTGATGCCTCTTACAAGCATCAGTAAGACAAAGAGGAGACTTCTAGTCATCCCAGGCTTGACCTTCTGCTCTGTGCACATGGATCAATATTACCAATGGCACTTGATGCTCAGATCCATGAGAAATAGAGGCTCGCTGGAGTGTGCTGAAGTGTGTTTTTTTTTTTCTCTAAGATAAAGTCTTAACAGAAAGATGTATAAATTACAGCTAGGAAAAATAAAATGGGAAGAAATGTAGCTGAATATCTATCAAGAGATGAACTGACAGAAAAAAAATCTATCTACATTTAAATACCTATATTTGATCTGGCTGAAGCCATTTAAAGGACTCAGCACAGCAATGGCAAGGACACCAGGATTAGGAATGGTTCCCTTGACTCTACATTTGAGAAAGTACATTCTTCTTTGATGTTGTGACCCCTTTGAAACAGCAGAATACCTGTATATGTACCCCCTATAAATAAAGTGTAGTTAACATATTACCTCACCGTATAAAATGTCATCCTACAGGAAACATGGACATTTTCCTAAAAACTGTATAATGTCAAGCAAATAAATACTACTGTCTTGATAATTACACCACAGGCAGACTGTTTTGATCAGTTGATCGTATTTTATTTTTTATTTTTTTTAACCAAGAGGCATAATCTACAAGGATGGCCAACCAGCACTGGGGATGCAAATAATTTATAGATGACTTGTGACTTTAAGATATATATCCAGTAAACCAGAATGTATCAGAGCTCATTAGGGTTGGATTGGTGAAAGAAGAAAAAGGGCAAATAAGGGTCAATAGAAAGGTGAGAGGGTCTCTCTCAACGCTTCACATATTCAAGCAGCAAAACATGCTCACCATGCAAAAGTGGCTCTATAGTAGCTATCACTGGCCTATTCGCAATAGCGGGAGATTTTGACTGGCTCGCTATGGAGCCGGTTCACATATCTCCGCTACGGCTCCGCTGCAAATTTGCACAGGAGCCCTTTGCGTCTTTTGGTCCATTTCAGGTCGAAATTCAGCCAAAAATGAATTTATGCTGAATTCGGACCTGAAACAGTGACTGGGGACGCACAGGACCCCTGTTGGGAGCCGCATCGGTATTAGGTGTGAACCCAGCCTTAAGCTTCTTAACCATCAAGGCTTCCACCTTGGCACTCTTTTCCATATTGCTCTATTATTGTGTTGTTGTGCTACCATGGACAATATCAAGCTTGCTTTGAGTATATTACACATTATTGCCAATGACTGTGCCAAAAGTCTGTGTCTAACTAGAATATTCTTGTGTCATTACAATGCCATTGCCAGGCTGTCTCCCTTCAGAGTACCTGGAATCTTCGCATATCTCTTGGGTTCCCTGCATTCTTCAGGCAGTTTTGATTACACTTGAGGAAAAACTTTAGGAAGAATCTACAGAGAGAAAGAGAAAGAGAAGGGAAAAAAAAAACTTTAATATGTTTTAAATATGAGACAGTCAAATCAAAAAGGACAGAACTTGGGGGAAAAGGTTAATGATGTGGTTACACAAAGGGGTCAGTCCATCCAAAACTGACATTTCATTTTTTTAGTACATGTTGGCTGTGGGTCCAATCACCCATTGCCATTGGATCTCAGCAATAAGTCCTCAGGTTTGCCCACGTTCCACAGCCATTAACACAGGGTTCTCCCTCTTGATATTTTACATTGTACCAAACACAACAGTTAAAAGTCAGGTCCCGTGGCTGGGTCCAGCATGGAGATCTCACTGCAGGAGTTCCAAAGGCATAACCTACAGGTCACAACACTATGTGAAATATCAGTTTTGATTGGTCACTGGTGAGCCTTCTTTAGCTTAAACAAGGCTGAATACATAGATAAACATATATTTAAAATAACAGAATGTTACTTTACAAGTACAAATATATTTTTTTCATATAAATATCTAATTAAGATATTTTAGGAATACTTAAGTATAAAGGCAAGTTTAGTTTTGGATAGAGTGGAGAGGGATTAGAACACCTGTCAGTTTTTTATTGATATCTGTGCCCCCATTAGGGAGATTCACCCTCCCCATTTGCCCTCTTTACTGTTATCATCAAGGGTAAAAGAAAATCCCAAATGTTTTCACAAGAACAGAAATAGAGGGTACATTTTCCAATGGGGACACTGGTTCTGGTGACAACCCGGGGTATGCCTCCCTTAGGAGGGATTTTCTTTTACTTCAAGTTGTGGCTATTGGACAGGAAGTGAAAGGAAATCTCTCCAACAAGACATAGATGGCAAAAAAGCCTAAAAAAGACAACCTTATTCAGCCATCACGTCTAAAGCCCCGTACACACGGTCGGACTTTTGCCCAACAAACTTAGTTTTAAGCAAGTTGGACCAACAATCCGACCGTGTGTACGCTCCATCGGACAAACTTTTTTGAGTTTGGTTTTGTTTTCATCGGACAAAAGTTGGGTCTGCGAACGGACAAACTTTTGCCCAACAAAAGTCCTATGGAGCAAAGTCCTGCCGTGTGTACAGAAAACCATAGGACTTTAGTCCGATGGACAAAACAACCAATGTTAAAATCAACCAACAATAGCAGAAGTTGACCAAAGGGTGGCAGTAAAGATCAGAAAAGAGCAGAAAAAACAAGTGATGTTGTAAGAAGTTTTAAGAAAGTTTGCAGAAAAGTCCTGTGGTGTGTATGCTATGGGTGTTCCCGACCAACTCCGTTCGGACAAAAAAACACGGAAAAGTCCGATGGAAGTCCGACCGTGTGTACAGGGCTTAAGAATTGGTAAGCTGCAATATAATAAATGTTTGCTTTTGGGTTTAATGTCACTTATAAGGTGGTATAATGTTGAGAAACATTTTGAAAAACACTCAGCTTCCCAGATAGAAAGGATAACTTGGCACAAATTCGTGGCAGTGTTGAATTGTAAGTCTTAGTAATTTGCTGCACATTTTTACTGGCAAGTTGTACACTTGCAGAGCACTTGAAGCACAAGTTCTAGTTGACACTTTTCCAATTTGTAGCAAATTTGTGTGGCAAGTCTCTAGCAAGAGCAAAGTTGCAGTGGTGAGTCTACAGCAAGAGCTCTGCAAGTCTACAACATAACAATTCAGCCACAGTGACCCCCTGTGGTGGGATGACTATTGCACAACATAACTGAACCAGAACTTGCAGCAGACTTCCAGAATGTTTGCAAAGAAAGTTGATCTGGAGTCATGCAATGCAGACTTGCTGCAATTGTGCAACAAACTTGTGAAGCCCGGCAAGTCTAGCAATTGCTTAGCAAGTCATTTTCAAACTTGCAGCACAATTTCTTGCTATTTGGGGTCTAGATTTCCTGCTTTGTCCATCATAGCAGCTACATGTTAAGGCACCTCTGTCTCATGCAGTGCTGCTCTAACCAGTAAAAGTGCCAACAATGGGACCTACCACAAGATTATATAGATAATGACAGCCGGAAATAATGCAAAGCTTCCCTGTACTGCATAAACATGCAGAGCCCAGACTTTGCTAAACACAGCTGACTACATGCCATGTGTATGCCCTGAGAGCAACAAAAAGGCAATAATAGTAAACAGTTCTATGGTTGGTGCTCTCTATCCATACAGCAGGATTGCATGTGACGCATGCTGCAAAAACGTGCATCTATAAGTTTTTAAACTAGAAAGATTAAACAGGTGCACTTTTCTGAAACATAGTGCTAAGCACTAGGACATTTTTTGTGTACTTCTAAAAGATAAAATATCTAAAATGTACTATTCGTGTATTTTAACAGATATATCTCCTTCACACATTATACGTTTTTCACGTCAGGTTTAGTGGTTATTTTAGCATTCAAGATCTTTTACAGTTTTAAAGACAATATTGAAAAAAAAAAAAAAAAAACGAAAGAAACCTGTGCACATCTGCCCTGACAATGGCACACAAACAGTCATATGCCATCAGCATACAGTAAGTCACTTGATATTCCACCCAGCAATTTCTCCTAACTACTAGCCTGCAATTACGCAGCCCACGTTGTGTTGTGAGGTAAATTAGGTGCACCTGCGGCCAGACTTCATTTGAACAGCATCAGAAAGAGAGAGAGGACCTAACAAGGTGAGGACGTGCCTCAAACTTATAGTCCTGTCAAGCAATTAGGTTCTCACTTCAGGGACATCCGCGCAGTGCAATTATGCCACACATTACAAGCGGGCTAATCTTCTGAACAAATGTCATGTCTGTGAGAAGCTAGCAAAAGCGGTTCATCTGCAAATGGCTCTGCTCTTAAGCCCTTACCTTATGCATGTAACAAGCTGCTGCGCCTTTCTGATTAAATCATTTTACTAGCGCTTAGCAGGAAGAATGTGCAAGTGTTTTCCACCGCTTATCTGATGTAGGACTTGACATGTGAACCTCTCTACGTATTAAAAGTACAGAGACTTTCCAAGTGCTTTAATGCAAACTTAGCTGAAAGACCATTTCCAGCTGTTCTACATAAGCAGATCCCAACACCGAAGACTTAAGCCTTGTACACACGATCGTTTTTTTCGGCAAGAAACGATAAGAAAACTGTTGGGGGAGCTTTCTTGCCGAGAAAACCGTTCGTCTGTATGGTTTCTCATCAAGAAAACTGTCGTGAATCTCAATGAGAAAAAAAGAAAACCTGCTTTCTTTTTTCTCATCGGGAGTCTCAGTTTTCTCGTCGTGATTCTCATCAGACTGTTTTTGGACGAAAAAACCGTTCGTGTGTATGCTTTTCCGAGTCTTCAAAAACTGCGCATGGTCAGAATCAAGTATGAGATGGGAGCGCACCTTCTTGTAAAACTAGCGTTCGTAATGGAGATAGCACATTCGTCACTCTGTAACGAACTGAAAGCACGAAGACTGAAAAGCGCGAATCGTCTCTCACTAAACTTTTACTAACACGCGGTAACACGAGATTAGCAAAAGCAACCCAAGGGGTGGCGCCATGAGAATGGAACTTTCCCTTTATACTGCCGGTGTACGTGTTGTACGTCACCGCACTTTAGACCGACGAGATTTTGGATTGACAGTGTGTATGCAAGGAAAGCTTGACAAGAATCTTGTCAAGCTTGACAAGAAACCCGTCGAGAAAAACAACGTTTTTTTTGCGACGAGATTCTCGGCCGTGTGTACGAGGCTTCACACTGTTATCTTAATCAAACACACTGGTGGGTGCAAGGGGTTTGGCTGCTGTGCTGCCAGTACAGGGGAGGGTGGAAGCAAAGCGACATAAGCTGCATAGTGGTGCCCTAGTGCAGTAATTCTCAACCTCAGTCCTCAAGTACCCCCAACGAGCCATGTTTTGGGAACTTCCCTTAGATAAAATAGCTCTTATCAATACCATGTCATTGATATTGATTTAAAGCAGCTGTGAAAAGTAAAGGAAAACCTGAAAACATGGCCTGTTGGGGGTACTTGAGGACTGAGGTTGAGAACCACTGCCCTAGTGGACCTTGCATGACAACTGTCTTCCATCCTAGATGTTTGATAGCGAAGCAGTTATCCATCAACATTAAAAGTAATAAGTGGTCCATCAGTTGCCTCGATCAACTTAGACCTTTCTCTTCAATAAATATGCATTAAACTTACTCTACATGCATGCACATACCCAGTACTGTCTGAACAGGCAAAAATAGCCAAAAAGTGAATAATTCAAAAAGTCTAATCTAAAGACTGAATAAATCAGGGTGAACCTAATTCATTCTAAATGTAGACACCTGTAATATGGAAGCCATCTGTAGGCCGCACAGTATTACCTATTGACATTGGATGGCCTTCTAGTCTAGGTTTTTTCAACTTGATTGGATGACAGTAAAGCCTATAGGAGAAGGTCAGACACACTGGTGGTTGCAAGGGGGTTGGCTGCTGTGCTACTAGTACAGGGGTGGATGGAAGCAAAGCGACATAAGCTGCATAGTGGTGCCCTAGTGGACCTTGTATGACAACCGTCTTCCATCCTAGATGTTTGATAGGCAAGCAGTTATCTATCAACATCAAAAGTCATCAGTGGTCCATCAGTTGCCTCGATCAACTTAGACCTTTCTCTTCAATAAATATGCATTAAACATACTCTACATGCATGCACATACCCAGTACTGTCTGAACAGGCAAAAATAGCCAAAAAGTGAATAATTCAAAAAGTCTAATCTAAAGACTGAATAAATCAGGGTGAACCTAATTCATTCTAAATGTAGACACCTGTAATATGGAAGCCATCTGTAGGCCGCACAGTATTACCTATTGACATTGGATGGCCTTCTAGTCTAGGTTTTTTCAACTTGATTGGATGACAGTAAAGCCTATAGGAGAAGGTCAGACACACTGGTGGTTGCAAGGGGGTTGGCTGCTGTGCTACTAGTACAGGGGTGGATGGAAGCAAAGCGACATAAGCTGCATAGTGGTGCCCTAGTGGACCTTGTATGACAACCGTCTTCCATCCTAGATGTTTGATAGGCAAGCAGTTATCTATCAACATCAAAAGTCATCAGTGGTCCATCAGTTGCCTCGATCAACTTAGACCTTTCTCTTCAATAAATATGCATTAAACATACTCTACATGCATGCACATACCCAGTACTGTCTGAACAGGCAAAAACAGCCAAAAAGTGAATAATTCAAAAGGTCTAAGCTAAAGACGGAATAAATCAAGTTGAATCTAATTCATTCTAAGTTTAGACACCTGTACTATGGAAGCAGTCTGTAGGCTGCACAGTAATACCTATTGACATTGATTGGCCCCCTTGTCCAGGTTTTTTCAACTTGATTGGGTGACAGTAAAGCTTATAGGGGGAAGGTCAGACAGTCCCAGATACTGTTGTTGGGGTATTGTGCAACTGGGCTACAAAATTAAACCCAAGCATTACGATTTCCCTTGGAGAAAAGTGGCCAGAGAGCTGCAGGGACTATCCACTCCCTGCCGAGCAATGCTTTGCCTACTCCAATGTCTAAGCAGGAATGCTTGAGTGACTAAAGCCTTTGCTGTGGCTGCGGATATTGAGAAATGGTCAGATCATGCACATAAGTCTAATCGTAATCTGATGTCTATGTCTAGCTTGAGAATGGGATGTGTGTAATGGTGTATGCTTTATAGCTAGAGCCTAGACTGCCATAGACCCATATAGATTGTGTTATGAATCCCCAAATTCTATTTTAAATATATAATAAATAAAAAATTATTGCAGTAAGACCTGCTGGCAATGGAAGCGTTAATTGTACAAGTTACTTAGGACATGGTTATTCAATGACTGGTAATTCCATTGCCGAGATACAAGTCGTACAGATTCACTCATTCCAAGTCAAATGGTAATTCTCATCCTTTGCTCTATTACCCTTTAATTGGCTTTTTCTTAGAAAATATCTGACAAGCGCCTTTACATATCTCTTCCCCAGACCCTGGCGCACAAAGGATTTAATGCTCTTGTTAGGAGAGTAGGGGAGGAAGAGGAGGGAAAAAAAAGCCTTGTGTCAGAAAATCTTTGGCTCTCTCGCCAATAAAGTGTGTATTACTCCTAAACATGGATTTGTGACTCAGTGGAGGGGGAGGCGATACAAATTCCAACCTGTCGTTAGTGCATTACACGTAATTGTGTACAGTATGTTTCCCTTTGCATCTGTTGGCCCATTATCAAAATGACCATTATGTATACTAATTCCCTGACCCTGTCTGTATTTCCCTAAAGAGTCATAATCTTTCACAGTAGGTAGAATAAATCAGCCTTGAAATACAGCTTGTATGTACTTGAGTCTCTAGGCCTCCCTGTAAGGCAGTAGCTATGGAAAAGCCTTCTTGAGGAAAAGATAGCTAGAGCAGAGATGGGGGGGTCATTATGTACAAATAGAAAAAGGGGCAAAGTTAAAAAGTTCTCTTAGTATTTACAAACACAAACTTTCTCATGAAGCAAAATGCCCATCTGAGAACCATCTTATAGCCACTCTGTGCCTCTTAGGCCTCGTTCTTGGACAGTGATGTCATCAGCTATGGAACAATAAATTAGGAACCCAAAAAGTTTATGGTAACATCTACCTAATCCAAAAGTGCAACAAACTGAGATAAAGTCCCAAGGCATGGTTGGGCCCACTTTTCCTGCATGGACAGTGCTTTCTCAGTATGTGGTTTATAGTTAGGGTTAACTAAAACTCACATGTCATTTTTCCAGGGAATATCTGGAGGAATCTGAAGGTATCTGGAAGAAAGTTCTATGATTTGACAAGCCGACAACTGAACTTGAAAAACTCACAAAAAACATCAAATTGGTCATAAGCCAAATACTGCACATAAAGACACCATTCCCATTGTGAAGCATGGTGGTGGCAACATCATATCGTGGAAAGTATATTTGCAGCAGGCCCTGGGGGGGGGGTCTTATGAGGGGTAGAAGGTAGAATGAATACAGCAAAATGCAGGTAAATTCTGGAGGAAAACCAGATGCCATCTGCAGGAAATCTAAGCCTAATGAGAAGAATTGTCTTCTTGCAAGACAATAAGCATAAACATACATGCACATATACACAGTATTTCTTCCCATTTAATAGATAGATAGATAGATAGATAGATAGATAGATAGATAGATAGATAGATAGATAGACAGACATACATATGGCTCAGATTATGGATAGAGAGCTGAAAGGATCCTCCAACACCTAATGTGAAATATCTGCATCCAGTTGGTTGGACCTAAGAATTACATTTCAGTTTCTTGGTAGAGAGCACCTGAATATTGAACAGACTGCACCTTTCCACTCGCTGCTATCATCCCCCTGTTTACATTTAGGAATTGTTACTCTTAGAAGACTGTATAAAGCATAAAAATTGATCGAGAGGCAGAAGCCGCTGATAATAAAATGACAAGTTAGGACATGTGTTTTAATTCCCTAAGCGTACAGCCCTCCGTTACAGGGTTTTCCTAGCTGCTATCTCAATGTTTATAGAGCAGCCATGGTGCAGATTGGCATTTCTTTTTGTGTAAAAAGTTGTTTCTATGTGTAACAAGTGCTCTGTGATAATGGGCACCCTGACACCTTAGCATATAGTTGTAAGTGTTAACCAAAGCTTTTGTATTTGTTTCAAGTGTATTGACTCTCTACAATCTGTGCAAAAGTGCACTTTTTGCAATGACTAAAATTTGGAACCAGTTAAAAGGTCCAGTTTAATGTAAAAAGCAGTAAGACGAATAAAGACGTAATTATTGCTTAATAACTATTCTTCTCCTTGCTAGGAGAAAAGCTAAAATACAGTCCAATATCAGAGAGCCTGCACATTTGTTGACTATATGTCTGTCCCAGATATATCATGTCAAACAACAACACAGCTTACCCAGAGTAATAAAGGAAGCGCCTATTGCATCATGGGAAAATAGGCTTCTTTCTTGACTCAGATATTTAAGAGGCCAAGGGACCATATGGGTGACCATATTTAATTCCTATACAGCTATCAGACCATATGCTCAAAAAATGTTATTTCTCAAAAATTGTTTTTTCTTTGTGGTCAGTTTAGATCAGGGGTAGGCAACCTCGGCCCTCCAGCTGTTTTGAAACTACAAGTCCCATGAGACATTGCAAGACCCTGACAATCACAGGCATTACTCCTAGAGGCAGAGGCATGATGGGATTTGTAGTTTCACCACAGCTGGAGGACTGAGGTTGCCTACCCCTGGTTTAGATGCAATATTGGTTAACCGTATCTTCTTTAAACTTTCTAGTTCAAACTGATTTGAAGTTACTCAAAGTATATGTATAACTATTTTTTTATTTATTTTTTCAAATATAAATTTTATTGAGAATTGCAAAAGAAAAGGGGGTACAGAAAAGAAACAGTACAACTGTGGTCAAAATCGACAACCCAACAGATATAGAGGTCCACAATAAAAGGCTCATACCATTTTTTTAATTATTGAATATAGGAAAGAAGGAATATGATCTCTGCCAAGCTTTTATTTCTGCCTGTGTCCTCTGTAAATTAGCAATAGTGACATTTGCCACATAGATAGAAAATAATGGAATATCCAAAAAGTTCGAGATTTCACCAGAATAAGAGGCAAGGGCAATTCTTCCAATTCAGGCACCTGTTCTGGTGACAAGTTCCCCTCATTTTTCAGAGATTCATCATCACTTCCTGTTTTCTCTCAAGAACAGGAAGTAAAGGGAAATCTCCCCACTGTGGGGGGGGGGGGCAGGAAAAAATGTACTGACATTGGGGGTTAACCTTTCCCTATTTCTATCCAAAGCTAAAAAAAAAGGTTTGACGATATATATATATATATATATATATATATATATATATATATATATATATACATATACCGGTAGGTACTTCTATGACTGTGAAAAACTCAGTGATGTGCATGACCTAACAGTAACCAATCAGAGCTCTGCTGCGTACTCATCCTAAACATCTTATAGGCTGAAGCACATAAATTATGTTGCATATTAATGAGGGCATATTCAGCACATCCACGCAGTGGGCACATTACAACGCACCTATGACCCATACTCATAGGACCCTGAGACCACTACTGCCCACCCATAGTCATTTCCAGAGCCTGACCCATTTTTGTGTATTTAAGCTATGAATTAGTTCATTTATATTTACTTTTATGAAGCCGATTATCCAAAGCTTCCCTATCGGATGAAAATCATTTTAATTGTAGTGTGAGGCTCCGGTGTAATATCCATTACATTATGAGCTGTTTAAATTCTACAAGGGTATTGTGTAAATTGGCCCTTTGCGAGCTGGGAAGCAATTACCACCAAACAGCTCTCTTTTAAACGGCTACAGAAGTTTGTGGTGTTGTTTAGGACAATCAGAAACAAAGGAGGCTGTTTAATTGTAATTTAATGGAATATCAAGAAGTCCGTGGCATTAGATGCTGGCAACGGAGAGAGAGAGAGAGTGAGAGAGAAAAAAAATTAACTGCAATTATGTTTGATTAAAGCTATCTTTCTCAATAATCAGCCATCCTGACAGGCCATGGGGCTCTAGTGGGTTCCAGGATGGCAAAAGGTGTTCGGCAATATTAAGACCAATAAATGAGATATTAGCATAGCTAATTACAGCACTGCAAAACCTGTAAAATGGACCTCTGTGTATTGTAATGTGTGAAATAATTGGCTAAGGCCATTATCAATTACATAAGGAATGAATTTGGGATGTCAGGGAAAGGCTGATGGGATGCATTTTGCTTGACACAGCTAGTTCTCCCTCATGCCTTTATGTAACAAAAGGTCTTATCAGTTCTCTATCAAACAGCTGAAACTTCATGTAGCCGCCAAGCTGCTGATGGAATGATCTGGGCAACGAGCGGCGTGTAATTAGTACGGCTACCCGTTCTTCCCTTTCTCACCTCACCCAAGCCTCTAATCGTAATGGTTTTGTTCCCTTTGCTCCTAATAAAAATAATAGATAGTGTTCAAAACCAAGTTGGGTTGGATACAAGGGTGTATGTCTTTCCCACCAAAAACACTTATGCCTTGTACACACGATCGGAATTTCCGATGAAAAAAGTCTGACGGAATGTTTTCATCGGATATTCCGACTGTGTGTGGGCCCCATCTGACTTTTTTTCGTCGGAGTTTAGAAATAGAACATGTTTTATTTTTTTCCGATGGAAAATTCCGATCGTCTGTGTGGAACGGAGAACAAACCACGCATGCTCAGAATCAAGTCGACGCATGCTCGGAAGCATTGAACTTCATTTTTCTCGGCTCGTCGTAGTGTTGTGCGTCACGGCGTTCTTGAAGATCGGAACTTGGTCTGACAGTGTGTATGCAAGACAGCTTGAATGGAATTTCGATGGAAAATTCCATTGGAAATTCCGATCGTGTGTACAGGGCATAAGGCTTCCTGCACACTGGCTTAAAAAAAACGTTGCTTCTACAGGAGTTTTGTGTTCTGCCTGTAGAGGCAGCTCAGTGGTATCCTATGTGTCCATGTACAATAGGACATTCAGGCCTCGTACACACGACCGAGTTTCTCGGCAAGAACCAGCAAGAAACTTGCTGGCAGAGATGTCTTGCCGAGAAATTCGTTCGTGTGTATGGTTTCTCGTCAAGAAAACCGACAAGTAATCTCGACGAGAAAATAGAGAACCTGCTCTCTATTTTCTCGTCGAGATTCTCGTCAGCCTGTTTCTCGACGAGAAAAGTGTGTGTGTGTACACTTACCTGTCCTCCGGGAAGCCCGCGCATGTTCGAAATGAATTCGACGCATGCGCGGTAGCTTCCTAGGCATAGGTAGGGTATACCAAGATGGCGGCGACGGCATAGAATGTGACGAGCGCATGCTTGTCGTATTCGATGACGTCACCGCGTTCGCTCCATTCAAAGAACCGCGGGTTCTTTGAATCGAGCGTGTGTACACTCGGCCGGGACAAGTTTCTTGTCCAAGAATCTCGTAAAAAAAAAACGACATGTTTTTTTCGACGAGAATCTCGGCCGTGTGTACGAGGCTTCAGAGGCATATTTTGAGCTCAACGTTTAGAGGCAGAAAAAATAATTCTTCTGGTTCGTGTTCCTGATTGGAGCTTACGGGCAGAAAAAAACGTAAAACTCTTCTAAACTCGTCTAGACTTTGTACAAAAAATGCTCTATATGAGTGTTTTTTACTCCCAAGAGAACAGACGTTTTTTTTAAGCCCAGTGTGCATGGAGCCTAAAGAGAGATCTGATCATATCTATGAGAACACAAGGACAGGGCAGAGAGACAATCAACTTTGTAAAAATGACTCATTATCTGTATTGTGTGGGTGGGTCTGGACAGGTATTTGAACCACAATTGTCACATAGTCGGTAAGGCTGAAAAGTAAAAAAGAGGATGTTCATTATGATATGACAGTGTTTCTCAACTTCAATCCTCAAGGCGCCCCAACAGGTCAGGTTTTCAGGCTTTCCATTATTTTGCACAGGTGATTTGATCAGTTTCACTGCCTTAGTAATTACCACAGACGTTTCATCTAAAGGAAATCCTGAAAACATGACCTGTTGGGGCGCCTTGAGGACTGGAGTTGAGAAACACTGTGATATGACACCGTAGCGGGATACAGGCAAAACCCACATCAACCAAACAGAAGTCTGCTATAAGATTTCAAAGTAGGTCCACATTAAAGCAAACCTTTCCATAATATTTTCTTAAAAATCAGTTCTGTTCATTGTAAACCTCCGTTGTCTGTTTTTCCAAAACATGCTCCCATTGTGTTTCACTATGCTCCATGTAGCGACACCAACAATGGCTACAATATCAGAGTCTTGGCATGAGCACCGATTCCATACAGGTAAGACAGCAAGAGTTCAGAAGCCACAGCATGGCCATGGGGAGTGCATGCAAAGTGATGTCAAGAGCTATGGGAAGTGGAGGAAAGAGACAGATGATAACTCAGAAAGTTGAAAATTTGCATATTCAAACGTAGATTTCTATGCATTTAAACCTCATTTTCAAGATTTATTTTTATTTTTTTATACACTGTGAACTGCAGATGTGGTTCTTAGTCCTAGCTTTACTTTGCAGTGGTTGGGTTTGTTACAAGTTTACTTTACCTTCAGATATGCCTTCTGATGATGTTAAAGCTATCATTGGTCTGTTTTATTCTGCCATGTTGTTTAATAAAAATTTTATACAAGACCAAATGCAACATTCAGTATGTAGTATTTTTAGCAACCATTAGGACATCCTCTATTATTTATAGTTTGGATTCTAACAGCAGGTATGAATACATTCACATCAGTTCGTCCAGAAGCCAGGTTGTTTGACTGATAATAACAGAAGAGGCTCAAACAGGTTTGGTACCTGGATCCTGGGATTTGTCATGTCCGGGCTATACTTTACTGCAGCTAGCATTTTGAAAATGCCCTGTTTGACTAATGCTCCTACTACTATAGTATAGAAGGAGAGGAGATGTCCATGGGCTTAAATAAAGGGGGAGATTTACTAAAACTGCAACACTCAGAATCTGGTGTAGCTGTGCATGGTAGCCAATCAGCTTCTAACTTCAGCTTGTTTAATTAAGCTTTGACAATAAAACCTGGAAGCTGATTGGTTTCTATGCAGAACTGCACCAGATTTTTCATGCTCCAGTTTTAATAAATCCCCCCCCCCCCCACCACTATGGGGCTATTAGGGGGCCCAGAAGCACAGCGGGCCTAACGGTGTCAGGCTACATAGTGATTTATGTTGGTGGTCAAAACAAAAAAATGTATATTAAAGTGGTTGTATACCCCTTTAGCAAATTGTTACCTACAGGTAAGCCTATAATAAGGCTTACCTGTAGGTAAAATGAATATCTCCTAAACCTGTATGGTTTAGGAGATATTCACCTTGCATGCAGCCGCTGACGTCAGCGGCGCATGTGCTCTGAAGGTCCGGTGGATGCTGTCGGACCTTGCCGGAACGAAGTGACATCATTGCTGCTCTGGCCAATCACAGCGCCATAGCCACAAACCCAGAAGAAACACCAGGGGAACATGTAAGCTCCCTTGGCGGTGACCAGGATGCGATGCCAATGCTTCGTTCTAAGGTAAGTATTTCATAATGAGCTAGTATGCTGTAAGGCAAAGGCATACTAGCTCATTATGCCTTTGCCTTACAGATTTTTTTTTTGCGGGTATACAACCACTTTAATTTTTGGGACCACTATACAACTGCTATTAAAACAATTAGCATTTGTTTTTTAATAAGTGAAATGTTATTGAGATGGAGATTAGAGAGACCGAGCAGCCTTGATGTAGTCACATGATACATAGTTACTGATCTGGAGGGGTCCAAACCACCCACAACCCAGTAGGAAACAGCCACCAGCTGACAGATCCCACTAACGCCAGTTTAAATACATATTGTTGAAATGAAAAGGCACTTAGAGCCTACACAAGTGCAAGCACCGCCTTTAGCATTGTCAAAAAATATGATTTCTCGGCATGGAGGGGTTAAAGGGAGCCTGTTAAAAGATTTTCCAGTGATTGAGAAGAGAGTGAGCACTCTTCTGCTTCTAAGCAGTCTCCCCTAATTACTGGTAAGTCATTGAGAGTCGAGGGCCACAGCTGTGTGCTGTGTGTGAGCCAGGCCATCAGTCGCTCTGAGTATTGATTACTGAGCAATTCTAGCTGATCGGGTCCTGGAGCTTCACAGACAATGCGCTTTCCTCACAAAACCTGTAATGAGCAGTTCCTATACAAGGATACATTCTGCTGACACCAGATCTCTGCACTAAGATAGTATACAGGTCAATACATATTGGATTTCCAAAATGCTAGGGTCTTAATGTCAGGCCCCCCTCTCTTTTCTTTTCCACTTCTGCCATTAGCTATTATATAGGTTCACATGGTTTTAAAAAAAATAAAAAATAAAAATGACTCCATTAGTTTGATTTATACTTCAAATATCCCATGACAAATTGCCTTAACACCAGACTTATTAAATTCTTGTACATTTCGAGTTATGGGCCTCATATACTTGTAACCTAGGCATGACGTCATCGTGGAAAGTGCATGGTGTAAGGGCTATTGAATTTTACAGCTGGAACCAGATGTCTGTTCTGTCTTTTATCTCTCTTTCCTAAAGGAGAACTCGGTTATACACTGTTCACACCCAAATGACTCTTACAACCCAACTAAGATGCATTTTAAGAAAAATAACCCTCTTTGGTAAAGTAAATGTATTTTGGGGCTTCCCTGTCTCCAACAGGCACTTTCATAAGAGTTTGAAGTATTCAGATTTTGTGCTGTGATTCCTCCTTCCTAGTATTTTATAGCCAGGCAGGTCTGAACCATTAAAAAAAAAAAGTAACAGGCACTTTCAATTTTTTTTTTGTTTGATAGAAGCTGTGATGTCCATCAGCTCTATGGAATATGCAAAATCACCAGCACACCATTTTTTAAGGTGTCAGGCTTTGACCTGAAGAAGGAAAAAGGAAACCTGCCATGACCTAAATATATACGTGTCATCACTGACCTGGTTGTAAAGGAGCAAGCCCTAGGGTTGTCATCCTTATCCCTTCCTAAATAGTAAGTCCCGGATCCGGAACAAGTATGTATATACAAAGTTTAGACTTCACTGGTGGAATGTCGTTTAGGTTAGGGACTCAGTGGGGGAGATTTAGGCTGGCTTCACACAGGCGGTCCGATCATGGTCCATCTGTCAGTTTTTTCAGGTGGGCCTGATCGGAACAGCCATTGTTCTCTATGGATGTCAGTGGACACGTGTCCAAACCGATCCTGTCTGCCAAAAATGGGCAAAGGCAAATTGGATCAGGTGACAGTCGGGTGGAAACGGACAGGCAGTCCATTTCCATCCGATCGCCCCATAAAGAACAGCGGGACTGTGTCCATGTCTGCTTTGCATAGTGGAGCAGATACAGACCTGTCATCCACTTGCTCAAAGGGGTATCAGCAGAGAGATTCCCTGCTAAGCAGGTGGAAGCTCATTACGGAGTCCTCTCTGTGTGAAAGGGGCTTTACTAAAACTGAAGCACTCAGGGCGCTTCTTCTGGTGCAGCATAGTATGTTTTTTGCCCCATGAACTTCAATAGGAGTGCATGAAAAAATCATGGTGAGTTTTGGCCCCACCCACTTCCTATGAATACAGGATATTGCCATGCAGGGAAAAGTTATGCTACAATCTCTGACAATCCTGCTGCAACTCACAATCAGTCCCTGGTACCTGGTTATACTTTATTCATTATTACACGTAGTGGTAACAATATATGCAGCGATCTACATACTGTACATTGACATCAGTCCCTGCCCTCAAGGAGCTTCCAAGCTAAGGTCCCTATCTTACATATACTAGGGCCAATTCAGAGAGGAACCAATGAATGTGGGAGGAAACCCATGCAAGTACAGGGAGAACATGCAAACTCCATGCAGGTACTGTCCTGGTTGGGGCTCAAACCGAGGACCCCAGTGCTGCAAGGCATAAGTGTTAAGCACTTAGCCATTGCCCTGCCCTGTATTCTTTAGCAGTGCTTTTTATTCTCAGTTTTGCAGCCGAGACAATGGATAAAATAACCACAAATAAGAAGCAAGAGAAAATAGGAAAGCAAGCTACTGTAAAATCGCAGGATTTAAATGTTGCCATCCCGGCGGTGCCCTCGCTAACCACCATGTAAATGTGGATATTGGCGGATTTGAGAATATACATGACTTGACTCGCAGTTCAACAATTACTGGCCTTTGTCGCGGGGCTCCCACTCCACTGTAGCGGATTTTATCTCCAGTGGACTGCAGCTATTTTCCTTCCCTCCGCTGTAGTAACCACACCGCATTAACAATATTTGTACTACAATCGCCAAGGGACCCACTTCCCAGATTCTATCACTTCTTTATCTCCTGACAAATACCTTACTATTGAACATTATTAGGTTTAGAAAATTAACCCCTTGCCAACCGCAGTGCAGTAGTCTGAGTTAAAACCTTATCGCTTTATCCTCCCCCCCCCTTCCCCCTTCCTCTCCAATAATGGTTTCCTCCCCCTCCTCGCTTTTCATCACTGCTCCTGCCGCTGCTGTCAAGGGGCATTTATAGATACCATGATCTTGTACTTTGCAATGATTCTCATTACAACAATGCCAAACAGATCTGATGGGATTTAATAACTTTTTTGACCCAGTTCAATATGTTGCTCAGTGCACAGGCATGTTGTTAGGCATTGCTGCACTGGACCGTTGCTGAAATATTGGAGCTGCATTTAAAAACAATAACAACAACCGATAAAAACTCAATAAAAATAAAATGCATGTAACTAATGAGAATCTGAGAGAAGAAAAGCCACAACAATGCTAAACAGTCTCCATATTTAAAGTGGTAATAAACATATTTTAAACTTTGCCCTACAGGTAAGCTTATAATAAGTCTTATCTATAGGAACCTTGGAAACGGCCTAAACATGCACCATTTAGAAGATGATGTCACTGGCGCATGTGCAGCATGCTCTGCATTCTGGGTACACTGAGTGTGCCATGATTGAAGTATCACCATGCCGCGATGGTGACCCCTGTGCGAACGTATAGGAGCAAAGTTATCATTGCCGGTTGGAGAGCACAAACCCAAATGGAAGACTGGGCAAATATGGAAGCAATGACAGGAAGGTTCTGACATAATGTGCTAGTATGCAATGCATGAAGGTTCTGTCATAATGTGCTAGTATGCCGGCGACTGACATCCTCCATATCAACTGATGATACCATTGGTCGTTAGGAGGCCAGCAGCTAGAAGGTTGTAATGGTGCACAATGAAAACCTGTGGCTTTGCGTAACTAAAAAGCGGGCTTCATCCACACGCCATCTTGTATAAAGTTTTTGGGCAATTTTTAGGCATTTTACCAAGGCATCCTTGAAGAAACCTGAAGGCACCCCAGGTTGCCTGGGCACCCTGGTTGAAAAAGACTGTTCTAGAGGCTCTGCATGTAAGGGGCAGAGTTGGGGATTTAGTAATCTCTGGATCTCCCCAAAGAAGATCCGGAGAAATAGGCAGATGTGTGATTACATTCATTCATAGTGTGAGATTTACCATTAAGCATAGTAGGCCATGCCTATAGGCAGCAGTGGCAAAAAGGCAACAGTTATTGGACCTACATCTTTTTTCCATCATCACTAATTGGACTGCTTTATAGAAGTTTACAATTTATTATTTTTTTCTATTGGTTGGACTTTCCTTTAAACTTAACTACCTTAGAAGGAGAGAATATACACCTTAAAAGCTTGTCCCAAAAATTTAATTGGGCAAAAGTGCAAATAAAAAAAGTATCACAGACATTCCGCTCATCACTAGAGAAACAGACATTTCTTATCAGCTTATTTACACATTGTTACAATATTCAGCTAAGTTTGGTCCAATAAAACAAGAAAATGTTCTGTGTTAAAAGTGTGATCCTTACATGGGGTATTGCTTAAGGCGCTAAAGGCTCCCGTGTTGGTAATCCGGCTCCGCTTGTTGACATTTTCCCCAAACTAAACTATCAGTGCTTGCAACCCTTTTAAAAAATAAAAAATAAATAACAGTTGCCATAATACACTGTAGGAAAATCTAACTGTCTGCAGTTATTTTTTATAAGCCACATTTCTTTTTATCTGTCAGTGTTCTGGTTATGTCCTCCCTACCCATGCCTGCCATGATGGTTTTGATAAGGTTGTCCATTTTAAAAGCAGAAAAAGAAACATAAAGAGTGCAATATTTACACAAGGGTTCCCTTTTCAAAGGCCGATATCTCCTCTACCCCCCCCCCCCCTCCCATCTTTACCTATTCCTCTATTTCTAATGGTTAGTGTGGAACTGACACAATTTCCCCAGCAGATCCCTCGCCCTGTCAATCAGCCTGTATTTTGTCTTTCACTGTGGGCTCATTAAAACCTCTTTTTCACTCCCTCTGGACTCTACTCTATTTGCCAGCTCTGATCACATAGTTCCTTCTCTAAGAAAAATGCCAGCATCACTTGCCTCACATCAAATGCCTTGCTAGGAACTTGTTGCCAGCTCTGGGGGAGTTTGTTTTATTTTTTTTATTTCTCTTTTTTTTGTACAAGCTATGGAAAAATTAGGGAGATCATGTACAAATTGCCAGAAGAAACTGGTGTTAAAGCAAACCTGTCAAAGGTCCTCTTAAGCCCTGTACACACGGGCGGGAATCCCGTCGGGAAAAAAAACTGCGGTTTTCCCGATGGGATTCCCGGCAAGCTTGCCTTGCATGCCGAGTGTACACACACCCATTCAAAAGAACTGTCGTTCTTTTGAATAGCAAGAACGCGGTGACGTCATCGACTACGACGAGCCGGCGCTGGTCACATTCGATTCCGTCGCCGCCATCTTGCTACACCCCACACTAACCTTGTATGCTACGGCGCATGCGTCTAAGTCTTTTCGAGCATGCGCGGGTTTACCTTGGACAGGTAAGCATACAGACGACCGGTTTTCTCGGCAGAAAACACTCTGCCGAGAATCCTGACGAGAAAATAGAGAACAGGTTCTCTATATTTCTCATTGAGATACCCGGCAGTTTTCACGACGAGAAACCATACACACGAATGGTTTTCACGGCAAAAATCTCTTCCAGCAGTTTTCTTGCCGAGAAAACCAGTCGTTTGTACGAGGCTTAAGTGTAATCACTGCAGCTACACTGTGAAATATTGTCACCTCAAATCTGCCCTTCTATGGAACAGATAGATGGCCATACCTATAGAAATTTGTGACTTAATTTTTTTTATTCCACTCTTTTTTCGCAATCAAAAAGAATTGAAGATGCAGAATGGTGGTTTAGTGGTCCATGGTGGTTCAGAGTGGTCAAAATTGCCCCAGCCAAACATGATGGAAAAATCTGATTTTTTTAAGGCATATTCCACTTTTGTAAAAGAAAATGGAATAAATGCACCTAAAAATGTAAATTTCTTTTGCATTGGTGCCTACAAAGCATTGCAACCACAGTTAGTGGATCCCAAAATGCAATGCACAGACTCCTGGAGACTATTCCAGATAGATACAGAGGTACGGACCTACTGTTATGGGGCTAGAGGAAGTAATCAATGAACTATGAGAAGACATCACATCTGATGTAGTCAGCTGGCCCCCAAGGTAACAAGGGAGGCAACTACTGATGGACGAGTCAATAACGAAAACTATTCCAAAAAAGCATGCATTTTATAAAAGTGTCAATTTTGTTTTGCACATTCATATAGGGATACATATGGAATGTTGTAAAATTTTCTATTGGTTCGTGTTCTTGCAGCACACCAAAACCTGTTCTTCTATACCAGAAAGAAAGCCAAAAAGAAGAAGCCAATCTCTTGCGCAGGTTTAGTGTTTTCTTCCCCCCCCCCCCACAAAAATCTAATCTTGAAACCTTGGAAAATAAAAACAATTGCTGATCTTGCAAGTTGCAGCAAGCACGCATGCATGCAGACGCAAGACTTGAAAGCATAGGAGTTTTTTCCGACGATGGCCTCTCCATCCTTTTAGATCCTGATTAAAAACTTATTAAAACATTATAAATGATTAATGTGAGCACAGCTCTGAGTGGCAATTATTAGTTTTAATGCAGGTAATGCAGCTTAATGAGGGGGGCACATGTGTGCAAAGCTTTAACTTCATTAGTCCTGTGTGTCAACAAATAGAAGAAAAATGTGCAGCCCCACATCCATTACTAGGAGCAGCACTAAGCTCTCTCTCTGTACCTCCCCTGCTCATGGATGAGCCAAGAGTCATAAATTAATCCTTTCTCTTCGGCCTCATACCAGGCAGAGGTGTTAAAGTTGCAATAAACTTTTTATTTTATTTTTTTGAACCACATGTGGAAAAGAATAATAAATTATTCTATAAAAAAGAGCATATTTTAGGAACAAAAGTATATTAATACTGCTAAAAGATCACACAACTGCAAATAAAGAGTTCCAAATCCTTCGTTGTTTGTTAACACTTTTGGGAAAGAAGTTTTTTTAACTCTTCTTTTTTTTTTTCTTCTCCAAAATAGCTGAATCATTATTCAGAAGTGGAAAACAAACCGTCATTGTACCTCCGAGCTGCTTGGAATATTTTTACACGAACGAAGCTCTAACATTTGGATCTGAATAACATAATAAGGAAATACCAGTCAGCGCCTCTCTAAATTGGTGTGCTGGAAGATAAGCACATGTTGGAATGGGAGCAAACTGTGAATAGAAGCATTTAGGAGATTGCAGATGTGGAGTCAGGAGAGCGAGGAGGGCCTACAAAGAGGACCAGCGCCTCCTAAATGATGCGATAAACTAATGCTCACTTGTTATCACTGTTTATCTTGGCATTCTCTCTTTAGGTATTCTTGCTAAAGGCTAGCAAGGTATTAGGTTCAGTTTAATTTATTTTCAAACTGTTTAAAAAAAGAACTGTGTTAAGCAACAGTGTTCGGGGACGTAAGTGTAACCCGTAAGATGCACCTACCTCCACGCTGTTCCTACAGTTCAGCTGCTGGCTGAAGGCTTATGATCCTGGCACACGAGTTTTAACTTGGGGGTTGATTTACTAAAGGCAAGAAGACTGAGCACTTTGCAAAGTGCAGTTGCACTCTGCAAGTGAAGTTGCTCCAGAGCTTAGTAAATGAGCAGAAGCTCTGCTGACTTCCATCATCCAATCACGTGCCAGCAAAAATGCTGTTTTTTTTTTTTTTTCTTGCACATGATTGGGTACTCTTTGCAAAGTGAAGCTTTACCTCATTTACTAAGCTCTGGAGCAACTGCACTTGCACAGTCTTTTTGCCTTTAGTAAATCAACCCCTTTGTCTCTACAAACGCTGCTGTTTAACACTTTGTGGAGTTCTTCTTGAAGGTCTACATTGGTGGGTTACAGCTCTAGCAGCTATTGACCTGTCATTTTTAGAGAAAAACAAACAAAGACTTGGGGAGCACACCCTAACTATGCATCCAGACCCCTTGGGATGAAGCATCCCATCATACCCCACTAGTACTTCTAATTATAGGAGGAGTCCTTTTAGTTCTCCCATAAAGAGGAGTGTATTTCTCCCATGGTTGAGAAGCAGGATCTTTCATTCTATGAATAGTGTAGGACCCACTGATAATGGGGTACTTTGACGCAGTAGTGGGCTTAAGCACTTAAGTGGGCTTAATATTTGCTTATTTGCTTATTATGTTCAGGTGCTTTGAATAGCCTTGTAGGATTTATCATTTTTGTATGTGTGCGCTATAATATTTTGTTCTATTTTTAGAGAAAGTTCTCACACTGGGGGGGATTTACTAAAACTAAAGAGTGCAAAATCTGGTGCAGCTCTGCATGGTAGCCAATTCCGAATAAGAATTCCGAATAGATTGAATCGAATTTACGGGACTAAATGACTAGATTAACTAATCTAAACAAAACAAAAGATTTTTTTTCGTCATGCACATGTCTAACCCGCTCTCAATGGACCCAGTTCACACATGTCCGGGGAGGCCACGGCCCGGGTTGCAGAAGGGTCCTGTGCGTGTTTGGGTCCGGTTCAGATGCAAATTCAGGCAAAAATTCGGACCTGAATTGCACCTGAACTGACACGCACCGGGCCCTAGGCACGAATCCGCAAGGGCGCTTATATGTGAACCGGGCCTTAACTGCAATGAAGAAAGGGAGGTCAGTGACCTGTCTATGCAGTCTGTCATGGGTAAATCTTAAAACTGGCACACATATACACATTTAAACTGTTTATCCAGCCACTTGCATCTAGTTCTGATGCAAAATGTATATTACCCCTCATATCATATACGTGTCTTTATAATAATGTTATTTTTGGTAAATATTTGGTGATCCTGCCAGCTCCCCTGTGTTCCTTTCTTATTTTAACCACTCCAAGCACAGAAGCAAATCCATGCTGGTGCATTCAGTTTTCACATACTGTATGTTCTTCTACTTTGGAGATACAGAATTCCATGATGACACACAGCATGCCATGGCAGTCTGTCTAACTGCCATCCCCTGCCCTGCCCTGCTGTGTTGATTGACAGCGGCTCCCAGCAGGAGGGACTTGCTGTCAAACTGCAGCTGCTCATTGCCTGTGCACAGATGAGGATCACACTTCCCCACTGTGTGTGACATCAGTCCGGTTACTTTAGACACACCCTTCAATATGGAAAAAAAGTAGTGAAGGGATGCTATTTGGTCATGTGACCACCCAATAAACCATAAACGAAGGTAAAAAAAAAGTAATTCTTTCACAAAAGACAATGCAGTTATGCCTAAACAATTATATTTGATGAACTTTAATTGGTTTGTATAGTCATGTGTTGACATATGTTTTAAATACCTCCAGCAACGCCTTTAGCTTTGGAACACTTTCAATGTATACTCCCACCGTAGAGCTCAGTCATCTCATCGGTGACTTTATTTGGAAATCTTTGTTTGGTTCGCAGGCAGAGGGAATTGCCTTTGCAATCAATGCGCACATGGCCCTATGCTCTGACTCCTCTCCTCCATCTGACAAGTATCTTGATCCAGAGTGATCTATACCATCCGTTTGAAGAGTATTTCAGGGCTATTTGCATCATTTTAGGCCTAATGTATAATATATAGCACTAAAGTGAGCCCAACTACTGTCTCGTTACCAAGCATGAAAAAGTGAGGGCAATGAAGACGCATTAGTCCTCTCAAGCACAACGGCTGTAATGCAAGCGGGGAAGGTTGCTTGTCGGAGTTAAGAGATAACCTTTCTGCCTCACTAAGACAATGGAAGAGTAAAGAAAATGTCAAATCAAGAAACGGTGGATTTAAAGATGAGGCAGCCTGGAATGACGCCTGTGCCATATTTTGTGAAACTCTAAGGCTATTGGCAGCAGAGATCCCTGTCTCTGATTCATCTAAGGCCGTATGGCAAAGCTTTGTCAGTCTGTGCGAGGTATAAATAATTCAGGGTGAGAGATGGCAATTACAGGGCCCTGCACAACCAAAATGAATATTTTATGAAGACTAAAACTGCTTTGGAATGAATCATACACATGCAGTCACACACACACACACTCACACACATATACACACACACACACACACACACACAGCTTGTGTGCTCATACATGTCAACACAAAGAATACAAAGCAAAACATTTTTAGATGTGTCCTTAAGACCTATTTACTATTATTAGATTTATTTCTCACTGATGTATAATGTTGGGGCATGCAAACAATAAAAAGTAAAAACTTAAAGGCCTTTGGCCTAAAATATTTTTTTTTCTTTAATTATTAGACTGAAATAATATATAGAAAACACTTTCTGTGTCACTGCCAATGCAAAAGTACCAACACAGCCTCTTTTTCTTCTAGGGAGAGATGCTGACTCTAACAAAGGGTCAGCTGACTTCCAGGATGAATCCACAAGCATCAGATTTTCCCTTAACAGAAGGACATGACTGGTAGGATGGAGCCGGGTATTGGGGATCCACTCAAATTAATTAATTCTATCTTTAAACTGTGATGGGCAGCCTGATTGGCCAATAGAGAGCTTTAGGAGGAAGGTGGGAGCAAGGCTTGAGCCCCACAGGGTTAGAAACAGAAAAAAAAAGAACAACACAAAAAGACCAATTGGTCCATTGAGACTGCCCCTTTTACATTTTTTAACCTTTTGGGTGGGATCTATGTTTGTCACAAGCATATTTTTGTTTCTTAAATTACTGTTGACTGATTCACTACCTCTGCTGAAAGTCTTTTCCAAGCATCACCTACTCTTACTCTGTAAAATATTTTTTTCCAAGGTTAGTTTTGAACTTTCCTCCTCTTGATCTTAGCTTCAAAAACAAAATACTGCCCTCCTGGACCTTATTTACCTTTACCTAATTTCAGGTTTCAATCATGCCACCCACCCCCTTTTCTTTTCTAGGTTCCTGCAGTCTCTCCTGGTGAGATCTCCAGAACTAGAACTTCTCTCATCCTCAGTTTCCCAGCAGACACTGTGTTGGGTGTTCCGCCAATCACAGACGTCTGCTGGGAAACTGAGGATGAGAGAACGTTCGTGATAGGCGGAGAGTGTCTGATGAGAATCGCCTATCACAGAAGGAACAGGAAGAGACCGTGGAATTTGAACGATGGACGCCGCAGCCGCAACTTCTTTACAGGTACTATTTCCAATGTAAAAATTTCGCTGACTCGAGTATAAGCCGGGGGGGGGACTTTCAGCCCAAAAAAAGGGCTGAAAATCTCGGCTTATACTCGAGTATATACGGTATATAGGGGAATCAGGACCTCCTCCCCCCTGGTGGTGATCTCTCTAGTGATATATAAAGATCTATATAGGGGAATCAGGACCTCCTCCTGGTGGTGATCCCTCTAGTGATATACAGATCTATATAGGGGAATCAGGACCTCCTTCCCCCTGGTGGTGATCCCTCTAGTGATATAAAGATCTATATAGGGGAATCAGGACCTCCTTTCCCCTGGTGGTGATCCTTCTAGTGATATCCAAAGATCTATATAGGGGAATCAGGACCTCCTCCCCCCTGGTGGTGATCCTTCTAGTGATATCCTAAGATCTATATAGGGGCATCAGGACCTACTTCCTTTTGCTGGTGATCCCTCTAGTGAAATCTAAAGATCTATATAGGGAAATCAGAGCCTCCTTCTTCCTGAAGGGGATCCCTCTAATGATAACCAAAGGACCATATGCTTTCCCCACTGTCTGGCCACACTTTTGCTATCATATGAAACTAACACTTTTTTTCTTTTGTAGTTCTGGCCAAAACTGTACCCTCAACATTGTACTCTATCAGAGGATTCTTGTTCCTCAAGTGCATTATTGTGTATTTAAAAACATATATGTTAGCGGGAACTTTGTACTTAAGTGTCAATCCTCCAATCTTTTGTACACTTCCTTTAAAAAAAATTATAAAAATTATTGAAATTAAATATTGAACTGATGCTTCCACTATATTATACACTGTTATCAGCAAAACCATACCCATCAAATCTGGGTGATTAGAGACATCCAAGGTGCTGCACTTGGAGGTTCCTTCTATGTGGTCCCACTGGTGGTTTTCTCACTTGGGATATTATTCTGGCAATTAATCTAATCATTATGCAATTTGAACTTTTTTTGCTACAAATGTACAATATTCTCATATATAAAGTAGACGTGCATGACGAAAAAAACTGTTTTGATTCGTTAATCTAGTTATTTCGTTTTGTTAAATTCAGTAGATTTGTTCAATTCATATTCAGAATTCATATTCGGAATTCCTTTTTTTGTCTTTTTCGAATTTTCTTTGAATTTACAGATTTTTTTCGTTTCAAAACTTTTGAATCGATACATTTTGAATCGGCCAAATAGAAGACTTTAGTTTTTTTTTGGAATCAAATGTGGCAAAGTGAACAAACAAAAGAAAAATCTTCATCAAATGATTACAATGACTCTCTAAATCACCTTTGGCTTAACTGAAACAGCATTATTTTGAAATGGTACTTTAATAACACACTATGGGGTTGATTTACTAAAGGCAAATAGACTGTGCGCTTTGCAGGGTGCGGTTGCACTCTGCAAGTACAGTTGCTCCAGAGCTTAGTAAATGAGGTAGAGCTTCACTTTACAAAGAATACCCAATCATGTGCAAGGAAAAAAAAAATGGCATTTTTGCTTCCACATGATTGGATGATGGCAGTCAGCAGAGCTTCTGCTCATTTACTCAGAAATGGAGCAACTTCTCTTGCAGAGGGCAACTGCCCTTTGCAAAGTGCACAGTCTTTTTGCCTTTAGTAAATCAACGTTCGGACTGGATTTCGATTTAAAATTTGTTTTGAATTTAAATTAGAATTTCGGAAATTCGGACGAATTTTGTTTCGTTATTCGGAGCATTTGGTAAACTTTGGTAATACTGTAATTCGGGTATTTAGACATATCTGAATCTCCGAATAATAAAAAATTTGTCCGAATATTTATTTGGAAACGAAACGAACCGCACATATCTAATATAAAGTGAGGACCAGTCTTATCAACAGAGAAGCATCTGTGCCACTAGTGGAAATTTTACTTCTTATATTCTATTTAACTTCCGGTGAGAAAGATATTCCATCTCCTCTATAATAAAGATCACAGGAACCACATTTTCAGTACCTGCCAACAGGTACTCTTTAAAACCGCCTGCATTTTTTTTCTTCAATGAACGCAGCTATGGTAGAAGCCAAACAACATCTGTGTACATTGTCCCACACAAAACTCTTTCCATTGTAAATTGTTTTGGTTGCAGTTTTGTAAACCATGCGGTTGGTTATTTGCAAACCACACAGGAATATTATGGCGTGGTGTGTTGTGATGGGAACCGTTCCACGATAGAAGTAAACTGGGTCCAGCAATTCAACGGCGGAGTACTACAGCCTACTACAAGAAGGGTTTTCTGTCCTACATCCCCTGCAAAAAAATGCCTTCTGTAGGCTGCAGACACAAATAATATCATTGTTCTGTAAACCTGCAGATGTAAAAGAACCTTGCTGAATGGGTATTGTGTTTGCGCAGTTAATGATACCTGGGCTATTGTGAGACAGAAGGAGGTCAGCTCTGTGACATCACAAGAGCACAAGACACTCTCTGTGCACAGCTCCAAAGCACATTTTCCCATCGCCAGAAAAAAAAAAGAAAAAACAACAGTACAGCGTACCTCAAACTAGTTTTTAAGTTAAATCCAACTGGCAACCATTGTTTACGAAAACAAGGCTATTAGGTATATTAATAATTTGATAAATAGAGATATGCTTTCAATTATTCATGAGTAACATTTGGCAAGAGTAAAATTACATGCATGGAGAAGGTTTATAAACCTGCTAATTATGAATTAAGCATGCAAGAGGAACTGCTAACCCTGAAATTAAAATATTTTATGATTCCGCAATTACAAATAAATAGAGGGTTTTTTTTTTTTTGTTAAACAGACCCCCCAGTGTAAAAAAAGGCTTTATGCATTCACAGATGGCAGATTGAACATTTGGACTATAAACTCTGCAGCACGCTATAGATGGAAAAGCAGCTTCAATAAAGGAGGAATGTAAAGAGTTAAAGAAAAAATATACATGCTGTATATACCCTTTTTAGTTTTATATAACCTTCAAAATCACAAAAACATTTTAAATCTCAGATAATGTAATCTGCCTTTTTGCCGGGTTGCCACACAATTGTTTTGGCAGGTTGAGTTGATTTGAGAGGTATCTTAATATAGCGCGGTCTTACCCCGAAGGGTCCTGACGCGCAGGTGAAAGCTCCTGTATCTGCCTTCAAACTGTGTCTTTAACATTCGTCTGATGTTTCCCATTGACGTCCCAGTAAAAGAAGACCTCAAGTAAATCACAAACCTAACCAAACATATTAAAAGTAATGCGTGCAAATGATCAATAGTCAGCTAACACTATATATAAATGTTGATCTTTCTTGTAAAAGTTTAGCCATGCCCTCTCTTGCCTCCTGAGCCTCACACTATTGGACACGTATTGTGATAAGCAGCCAAGATGAACAACAGGCAGGTTCAGGGGGTGGAGCCAAGGCTGACTTTTGCAGGAAAAGTCAAAATTCACCCTTCTGGCCTATAGTTTTGGACCTACTGGTCACCTTGCCATACAGTTACCACTCATTTTAACCCCTACTTATGTATTTTATCATATGCTCCATGTGAGACTAGAAGTTTTCATGTATATGGATGACTCTGGTTGGACCAAAACACCAAAGATCTGGGCTGGAACAAGGGGTGGGCAGAAGGGACGGATGCCCTGGGCACAACGTGTATTGTAGGGATGGGGGCACCACAAGTTCCTTCTAATATAAGGCTGCTAGGAGTAGTGACAGTGGCATCACTACTGCTGTCAGCCCAGTACTGGAAGTGGCAAGGAGAGGAGGAGAGAGTCAGGAGGAGGTGTGTGCTGTGCTCCCTGCCCCCCCTTCCTCCTCTTCATAAGCTCTCACATAATGAATGGCGGGGGGGGGGCAATTTGGCATCTTTGCCCTGGGCACTGGATGCCCACTCACCTGAACTTTTCAAGCAAACATCCTCAGAAGTTTTGCCCCCCTCCTCCTTTCTCCATCGGCGAGCCAGTTAGAAAGCACAGCGCAGTAGGGAACAGGCTGGGGTGCCGAGTCGACATTGCAGGATCCCTGGACAGGTAAGTGTCCAAATATTAAAAGTCAGCAGCTACAGTATTTGTCGGCTGGGGTCCCGACATTGTGGGATCCTTGGAGAGGTAAGTGTCCAAACATTAAAAGTCAGCAGCTACAGTATTTGTAGCTGCTAATGTTTTTTTTTTTTTCGTGGGGGGGTGGAACTTTGCTTTAACATTGGCAAGCCCTTTAAGTGCATGTTCATTGAATATCTTCACAACCACGTGGACTATGAAGGGGAACTTTAACGAGTCTTGGCTTACAGCTATAACAGATAAATCCCTTGTTTTCGATTTGCGTTGCGGCGTAGGTACACAGGTGGTAAGCAGCAGTTTGGTTTTGCAAATGATCTTATTTGTTTCATTTATTCAACAAGAAGCCCGTTGCCTTTTCTATCTAAAATATGGTGTCTGTTTTATTATTTAATGCTGTTTAGTCTGTGGGTTGCCCTCTAATTGACACTGTACTAGTTAAATGACAAGAGTAAATTCATAGAAGGGAGTGTTTCTATAAAGCAGCGTAGATATTACAAAGCAAAATGACATTGCGTTTGGCAGGTTTTTGCTTATACACAATTTTCAAAGAGTTTGATCTACAAATAAGCAAAAAATACACATTCAAGTAGTGTCAGCCTCCTCAAACAGAATAGTCTTGCTGCATGGGGAGAACACAGACACGTCAAATACATAGGTGTCAGAACACTGACACACTCAAAAACAGATTTCTGTAGCCTCACGTTACCCCGTTTTGCTGCCAAAATCCCCTGCCTAGAAGCAGCAAAATGTATAATATTCGCATTTGTGAAACGACTGTCAACAACTCATTCACGGGAATATTTTTATTTTTTTTTCCTCCGCTAGTACTGGGAATTATAGCTGTTTGATTAGAGAGCATGGAACACAATTAGGTAATTCAATCTCCTTCCACAAGAGGGCTGCTTTTTTCCATAGAACTCCATAGAGCGGAATGTGAGATGTGTGTATCAGGAAAACACAGTTACTTGTTCCTGCTCCAGAAATCACTGACTCATGAATGGTGGCTGATAGGAGATTCAATTACAAAATATATCATTACAGAATGTGCTACATGGCAGTTCCTGAACATGGATGCAGAAAAAAAAACGAATCATGTAATCCTGTAAAACAGCCTGATAATCCTAAACACACAGCAATGCCACCTGAAAAACGCACAACAAGATGGCTGACGAGCAGCAAAAACAACAACCTTGATAACAACACTTATTAGCAGGATGTAAACTGCAAAGGATTAGAAGTACAAATCTGAACATAAAAAAAAAACCTTTATCAAGTAATCCAAACGATGATGCAAATATTTTACATTGCGTGCAATTGCCCCTTCAAAGGGAAATGCGTGAATCCAGGGCCGCTGATAAGGCAGTACAGCCTGTACTGGGCCCTGGCCCCATCAGTTCAAAATGGGGGCCCAGGTATCTGCTAAGCAAGAGGGCTGGCTGTACTGTCTTATTGCAGGCACTGATCATCTTCTGCCTCCCCTGCAGTGCTGCCGACTCCTCCTCATCTTTCTCCCTCTGGCTTCACTGCAGGGGGATTGGTTTTAGCACCTGCACCCTTCCATCTGCTGTCTGGGCCCCCCTGTGTGCCCCTTTCCCCCGCAGCGCTGCTGGCTTTCCTCCGCTCCTCTCCTGTCGGATGGAGAGGAGTGGAAGGGGCCGGTAAATATATAATTTATTGGTCCTTCCTGAAAAAGCACAGTGAGTGATCGGTACCAATCACTCTTGTGTCCATTCATCACTGAAGCATAGTAAACTTTTACTACTTTTGTTACTGTTTACTATGCTTCAGCTTGTGAATAAACAGGAGCCTCAGAGCGCTTCCAGTTCATTGACATGTGCAGCTGAGGCTCAGTCACTTCCGGCCAGGGGAGGGCCCTGTCAGGTAGGCTGTATGGTGCCCCATGATTTCTAACAGCAGCCCTGCGTGAATCCTTTATATGTCAAACTTTATGATCCTTTACACATTTAGTGTGGCAAACTAATCAATAAGCTCAACCCCCTCTCCTTCCCCCACCACCGGGCCATTCACAAAGTGCAGTGCGCTTCGCGCAAACACAGTAGGGGAACCGGCTATGAAGTCGCAAGGCTTCACTGCCGGTTTCCCTTAGCCGAGATGGTGGCAGCAGCACCCAAGAGCTGATTGAAGAATGGGCTCGGGTGAAGACACCACTGGATTTGTGGGCAGGTAATTGTCCTACTATTAAAAGTTAGCAGCTTCAGTCTTCATAGCTGCTGACTTTTATTTTTCTCTGAAGGAGCCTGAAGCTCTGCTTTAAAGAGAATGATACACAGACATAAAAATAAAGAATTGCATTAGTGCACCATACCTAGGGAAAACAGCCAACGGAGTAGGTTTTACTTCCAAGCAGGGCCAGGACAAGGGGTGGGCAGGAGGGGAAGTTGCAGTGAAGCAAAAATTGATGCAGGGGGATAGACCCATTCTATGGAAGGAATTAATAGTGGGGGGATCTGGGTCCCTGCCCTGGGCGCTGGACAACCCTGTCCAGGTACTGCTTCCAAGTAACTGTTGAGAGGTTCTACAAGTTCTCCACTATTGTAGAGACGTGTGTTGCATGTTTAAGGACAAAAGCCCTGTACACAAGGGCCGGAATTCCGTCAAAAAAAAAAACGTTAGTTTTCTTGATGGGATTCCTGGCAAGCTTGTCTTGCCAAGCCCTGTGTACAGACGGCCATTCAAAAGAACCGCCGTTCTTTTGAATGGCAAGAACGCGGTGACGTCATCGACTATGACGAGCCAGCGATCATCACATTTGATGCCGTCACCGCCATCTTGCTACACCCTACACTACCCTTGTATGCTACTGTACTGGGACAGGTAAGCATACTCACGAATGGTTTTCTCGGCAGGAAACACTCTGCCGAGAATCCCGATGAGAAAAAAAGAGAGCAGGTTCTCTATTTTTCTCGTCGAGATTCCCGGGAGTTTTGCTGCCGAGAAACCATACACACGAACAGTTTTCTCGGCAAAAAGCTCTCCCAGCAGTTTTCGTGCCGAGAAAAAACGGTCGTGTGTACGTGGCTTTATAGTTTGACAGAGCATGTGGATGGAGGCCCCTACATTTGAGTGCCATCTAATGTCTATAGCCAGTTTAAAACCATGAACTTAGTCCAGAATTATACTCATGTTCGTACATTTGTTACCACTTTATTTAACCTGCCAGGTCACGATGGGTTTAAATGGGGCACAATTTACTTGCCCTTACATTCTTTTTAATATGATTGTATAGCCTTGGTTTTCCCAGGAGTGGAAGTCCCGTTAATTGCTCATGTAACTGAGAGAATGATATAGGTCAGAATTTACTACAGGAACATTTACCCTGACTCCAAGAGGCACTATTGCAGGTCAGATACAAACCAACGCAAAGCAATCACTGCGAAGCAGCATAATGAAAATGCTCTCATGTATAAGACCCTCATTGGAATGCTAACAGTGTCATCCAATAAGTGAGATCGTGAGGCCTAAAATTAATATACAGCAGAAGCCAAAAGAGAGTAGTGAGCATATATGAATTATATTTGACAGATATGTATATATAAAAACAATGTCACATGTGGACTAGAGTTGTGGGTGGCATGGTGTTTGCAGAATTACCAGTGCAAGGTGCATCTGCCACAAAAAAATTATAAAAAAGTAATTCTTTGCATTCTATGTGTACACTAGTTACTCTGCTGTTGCCTGGCAACCTGTATGCTCGCTAAGTTTGAGGACGAGAGCAGATTTGGCATCTTCTTCATCCATTTCATCTCACGTTACAAGTTATTCCACCTCATATCATTATCGAAGAAACAGGACATTCCACTAATACCAGCCAGCTAAATTCTTCCTGAAAGTTCGGCAATCGATCTGAAACGTACATTTACAGTCTTCCTGTCCGGTCCAGATGGACACTGGCTACACCAAGTCTGTGATTCCAACCTAGAAGAGCAATTCCAAATAAACATAGAAGCCAATTGGTGTGTTTTCTGCAATTCACCACCTCCAGAATATAGAATACCTCCCACACAGTCAGTGGAAGTATACATCCTAAAGCTTGCAACTTCCTACCCCAAAGACCCCCCCCCCCCCCCGCCCCGCTTCCTTCATCACCAAGAACATTTACATTTTCAAGACAGATTTGAATCTGACTGGTAGCTGTAAAAAAAAATGTTGGCACTGAAATGTTCCCACATCAGGAGATACTGTAATTAACCTGCAATTGATGTATTTGGAAATTATTTTCCAGCATCGAAGCCAAAGCTTCAGTACAAGCAAAAGGGCCAGGAATGGACCAGAGCACCACAGCAATGCTTGAAAGAAAATCTCAATGGCTGAACAGGTAGGCTAAACTTCCTGTATACAAGTCATAATTTAAATTCAATAATCAAACCATAAGCTATAATTACTCCTAGGGTATACAGCAGCCATTCTCAACCAGGGTTCAGTGGAACCCTGGGGGGGGGTCCTCAAGAGGTTACTAGGGGTTCCTTGAGCTGTGGCTGACGAACCACCTATTTGATGATGCCTACAGAGTTCAAGGTTCAGCACCACTTAGCAAAGCCAGCAGAATGACACTAAATATCTTTTTAGCTGTCTTTAAGGTTGGCATTCTGAGCACCACTTTAAGGGGCACGTTCTTCCTATTGACCACCAATATAAGGAGCATTGTTCCTATTGAGCCGAGCCCTGATGAATTGATTTTAGTAAGGGTTCCTTAAAACATTTTTGGGGTTCCTCTAGGGTTAAAAGGTTGGGAAAGCCTGGTATACACATTTTAGGAGTGAGTGCTCCCAAATGGACTACAGCTGATGACTTAAAGTATAACTACAGACATTTTCTTTTTCATTTTGGATAGCGTAAGGGAGGGTTATAACCCCTGTTAGTTTATTTTTTTTCCATTTGTACCCAATTGAGGAGATTTACCTTTACTTCCTCTCCCACAGCCAAAACAGGAAGTGCGAGGAAATCCCTTGAAATTAAAGAAATCCCCTGGGGACCCTCAGGCCACCCGAATTAGTGTCCCCATTGGAAGATTTCCCCTCTATTACTTTTCTGGGGACAACACAAAATTTGGAATTTTCTTTTACTTTCATATTCAATGATAATGATAAACAGGACAAAAGATGATAAATCTCCCTAATTGGGGCACGACAGCACTAAAAACTGATAGGTGTTCTAATCCCTCTCCACTCTATCCAAAACTAAATAAAAAGTTTTGCCTTTAGTTATACTTTAAGCTGGCCATACATGGATTGAAATTCTGATCCACTTCTGTTCAATTATACTGGTTGATAAAAGCTGCTTGATCAGCACTACAGGCAATAGGCTGCAGTGCTGATCTGTGTATTCTGACAGCAAGGGAGTCTCCCTGCAGTCAGAATACAATAGCGCAGCAGAGGGAGTTACCTCATCCACATGAAATGTGTGATTGGGGGAATCGGGACGGTTTTTATCATTCAACTCACTGGTTGAACAAAAAAAGCAAACCCATGTATCGCCAGCCTAACTCTTGTCCATTGACACCTAAGCACTGCCTGTTTGTTTCCTTATCAGGCTGACTGACGTTTAAAGCGGAGTTTCGCCAAAAATATTTTTTTTTAAAAGTCACTTTTAAAATATGGACACTTACCTGTCCAGGGCGCCTGCGATGTCGGCACCCGAAGCCATTCTGTCCCTCGGCTTTCGGGTGCTGCTGCCGCCATCTTCGTGTAAGGGAATCAGGAAGTGAAGCCTTGCGGCTTCACTTCCTGGTTCCCTACTGCGCATGCGCGAGTCGTGCTGCGCGATCTGAATGGTCCCTGCTGTCTTCTGGGACCTGTGTGTCTCCCAGGAGACAGCGGGGGGGGCGGAGGAGGCGCCGGACGTGGCGTAGATATCCACGGATATCTATGCCTGGAAGTGGGAGCAAATACCTGTATTAGACAGGTATCTGCTCCCCCCTCCCGCCTGAAAGGTGCCAAATGTGACACCGGAGGGGGGGGGGAGGGTTTCCGAAAAGCGGAAGTTCCATTTTTGGAAAAAAATTGTACATCTCTGCATACACATTTCCCCATGTTTTGTCCCCTTAAAAATGCTTAAAGTACAGAAAATACTGGTATATCCTGCCAGAAATCCTAATCTCCTGGTGGAGCTGACAACACTTACTCTGCCTCAAGGAAATCCCAGGTAGTGTTGTCAGGCCTGCCCGAGTTTTCCCTGCCATAGTACAGAACATCACCCATGTTCGTAACAGGGACGAGGAGAGGAGTTGCTGTTCTTTTAGTTCAAAAATGAGAACTCTTATTAGGTCAATATATTTCCCAGACTATATCAATTAAATAATAATGATAATTATTATTGTATATATATTTTTTTAAACGCTATAGTGTACTATTCATGTTCTCATATTTGAAGTTTCATTTATTTATTAAGAAAGTATTTGTGTATTGATTTTGACACTTTCAGTACTTTTAACTATTTAGGTTTAAATATGACCCCTTGGAGGGGATATTGTATTATATGATATCATACTGTATGATATCAGATTGATCTGGAGATCTTCTTATTTTTTTCCAGCCCATATAAAGGGAGCACTCCTGGACCCCAGCATTGGCTACTTTTTGTAGAGTACCCCTAACGTTTATCAGAATAAAGTTGTATCAGTACCTCTTATGCCCTGTACACACAATCGTTTTTTCCGATGAAAAAAATCAGATGGACTTTTTTCATTGGAAAAAACAATTGTGTGTGGGCCCCATTGGACTTTCCGATCGTCTGTGTGGAACTCCATCAGGGAAAAAAACCCATGCATGCTCAGACTAAATTAGAAGATGGGAGCACTCGTTCTGGTAAAACTAGCGTTGGTAATGGAGATAGCACATTCGTCACGCTGTAACGGACTGAAAAGCACAGAGACTGAAAAGCGCGAATCGGCTAACACCAAACTTTTACTAACACACGGTAACACAAAATCAGCAAAAGCAGCCCAAAGGGTGGCGCCATTGGATTTGAACTTCCCCTTTATAGTGCCGTTGTACGTGTTGTTGCACGTCACAGCGTTTTGGACGGTCGGAATTTTGTCTGAGGGTGTGTATGCAAGACTGATGGAAGTCAGCTTCATTGGAATTCCGACTGAAAATTCCATCGGATTTTATTCCATCGGAAATCCGATCGTGTGTACAGGGCATTAGTGGTGTCGCACTTCAATTTAAGCTTTTGCTAAAAAAGAGAACTGGGCAGGGCTGGAAGCTCTTCACCACTTCTAATTTCTGGGCAGCCAAAGCACAGTATTCTGTTGACATGTACTTTTTTTTTTTTTTTTAATACACTACAAATTCCATTCAGTTTGTACAGTTTTCAGGACCCATCAGAATAGAGAATAATAGAGATAAGGTTATTACAGGAGGGAAGAGATGACTTCCTCACACCTGGCTGTAACATACTTCATTGATGGATACTTTGGTTTCTTAAGCCTAAAATAACTGCCAACATAGAACAGACTGCTCTTAGCATCACAGCAAATGTAGATTCAGAGTCAGATAAATAAATATGCCTTTGTATATTTATTATTATGTATGGGAACACAGCCATTTAAACTCATAGGACAGCCTCACCTCTGGGACCCTCCACTGATACAAATGATCATCCCTAAAGAACATCTAATTTGCCTTCAGGAGCCCATCTAAATATCTGCAATATATTTAGCATACCTATGATGTGCCAGTTACCCCCTAAAGTCTTTTGTAGTAAATTGCAATTTTGCAACTTCCCGCCTATGTGATCTATTTTGACTAAGCCTGGTTGACGCTTTCTCTCGGGCCCCCAAAGACAACCTAGCTGACGTATTCCACCAGTCACCAGAGATCTCTCAATTTGTTGTAAGCAGGCCTGCTTCTTTTGCTATTCTCAATCTGCATGGAAGAAGATTAAACATTCAATTTGTTACTTGATAAGCCACAGGGTTCACCACTTACCATACAAATGGAAAACATTACCGTCATCCCTTGACTGGCTCTTCTTCAGACATTTTTTTTTTTTGTTATTATTGGGGATATTTACTACAGAGAAAATGATGATGCATGTCATATTTATCTTCATGAAAAATGAGTGTCTAAATGGAAATCACCTTTTGAATGTACCATTGTCGAGCGCAATACTAATATGCTTCATGAACTATAAAATTTAGTCACAGTGTATGGACAGATTATAGCGTGCCTTTAATACTCTCACATCAAGCAAATTTTCCCTGTGTTAAGCGAAGACTCCGAGACCTGGTTTTCAGTTTGATCATCATTACACTTCCACGACGGTACAAGTCGCAGCTTGTAGATTTATGTCCCCCCTCAGCTCTTTTGCATTAATCTGCCTCTGAATAAGCTATTTGCACTTCCTCAGTGCACGCAGGAAATTGAAATAAGGTGCAAATTTGTAGGTCTTAAATCTGAACAAGTACAGGCATATATATTTCCACCTGGTACCAGTCATTTGTTTCCAGTAAATAGAAAGGACATGTTTTTTTGTTTTTTTTTTATCTGTCTTCTCTTTTCTGTCTTTTATTAGAAGATTTCACTTTTAAAGATTGTTATTTTTATATATAGGAACAATACTGCTGCTCTATATGAACAGATAGGGTCTTACAATGGAGAGCAGAGCCCCTGAGATATCTGGCCCATATAATTATACTTCTTGCCTTCGTTTACCAATTGAGGGTGCGTATGACTTTTCCATTTGTGTTTCCATCATTGAGCCTCCAGTAAATATATTAAAAAGAAAGAAAAAACTGGACATCATTTAATACAGCTGTGCAGGACAGTCAAATGGTTGTTGTAAATGAGAGCTTTTTCACCTGGGTACTGCAGCTTTTATTAAAAACAAGAATTTGTATTCTAAGCTGTGACCTAAAAAACTGTTCTACCATTATTCTGGCACCACAACATTCTATTTTATTTAATCAGAGTAATGCCGTGTACACACAATCGAATTTCCTATGGATTCTAATCCGATGGATTTTTCCATCGGAAATCCGATGAAGCTGACTTCTATCAGTCTTGCCTACACACCATCAGTCAAAAATCCGACCGTCCAAAACGCTATGACGTAAAACAGGCCAAGAAAAATTAGGTTCACTGCTTCTGAGCATGCGTCAACTTGATTCTGAGCATGCGTGGGTTTTTTGTCCAATGGAGTTCCACACAGACAATCGGAATTTGCTATCGTTTTTTTGCCCATCGGATAAATTTGAAACATGTTCTATTTTTTCTCACCGATGGAAAAAAGACTGATGGGGCCCATACACGATCGGTTTGTCTGATGAAAAAAGTCCATCAGACTGTTTTCATTGGTAAAACCGATCGTGTGTACACGGCTTTAGAGTACAATTATGTACTGTAATTCATTGCATCCAGAGAGCTACTATCAGTTTAGAGCAGTGGTCTCCAAACTGCGGCCCTTTGCTTGCCTTTATCCAGCCCTTGAGGCATTATTCCTACTGCTGACACCAACAATATGGTACTATTCCTCTCACTGACACCAACAATTGGACATAATTCCTTCCACTGACACCAACAATTGGACATAATTCCTTCCACTGACACCAACAATTGGGCACTGGTACAGACAGGGCACTATTCCCCTATTACCAAAGATGGGGCATTGTTTACTCCCACTGACCACAGTCTGTTCACCCCTAAAGTCTGAACGACAGTAAACTGGCCCTTTGTTTAGAAAGTTTGGAGACCCCTGGTTTATAGAGTTGGTTTTCAAAGGTTACTGATGGAAGCAACCAACTGCTCTTCATCTTTATATAACCATGTTGGTTTTGAAGTCTCTCTCTCTATATATATGACCCATCTTAAGCCTCATACACACGATCGGACTTCAAACAAACTTCTCAGTGGATTTTTGTCCGAAGGGAGTTGGCCGTGAACGCCCATAGCATACACACGCTCTGACTTTTTCAGCCAACAAACATGAACGTAGTGACGTAATTGACGTACTATGTGGTTTTGCTCCTCTTTTCTGCTCTTTACCGCCACCCTTTGGTCAACTTCTGCTACTGTTGGTTGATTTTAACATTGGTTCTGAGCATGCGTATTTGTACTTCGAACTAAAGTCCGATGGATTTCTGTACACACGGCAGGACTTTGCACCGTAGGACTTTTGTTGCCGAAAAGTTTGTCTGTTTGCAGAGCGAACTTTTGTCCGATAAAAACCGAAAAAGTTTGTCCAATGGAGCGTACACACGGTCAGATTTTTTTGAAAACCTTCTCATTTTGAAGTTTGTTGTCAAAAAGTCAGATCGTGTGTATGGGGCTTTAGAATCAGAAAACTTTATATCATGAAGTACAGGTTTGACACTTCTGCTAGGCAGTGTACATGCTGCACACCCATTAAAGAGCAACTAATGATATCCAGGAAACATTGCTAAGGTCAGAAAATCTACTTTACGTACTTTAATCTGAGATACTGTATAATCCCTTATTTTTAACAGGAATTTCCGCTGTACCTCTGGGTTATACCCTTCAAGATCCAGTGTGTAATAAAATGCACTGGCCCATTCTTTGTCAGGCTTGGGGGATTGCCAGAACAGGATGATCAACAGGTTCAACACATTACACAGTTTCTACATTTTACTTATATCTGGAAAGATGATAAGGACACAAAGGGACTATATTGGAGTAAAAAAATGTATCACAAGGATTTGCTGCTTCAGTGTAAGTGGTCCTAAATGCAGCACTCCCTGTGTGCATGTACTCTCTTCTTCAAAATCTTAGTTACTCCTTCAAAAAAAGTAACACCAACTTTTTGTACATCCCTAACATGTTTAAGATCACACTGGGAGAAAAGGTCAGGGGCCTTACTAGATGGGGGTTAAACAGACTTTAATGACCCGGTGGCTCCAGCTATATCCCCCTATAACTGGGGATTTAAAAGAAATGATACAGATAAAACAAACCATATAAATCACAAATCAACATACACAAATTTTCTCGGGACATGGTCAAGTTATTGGAGTTCTGCAATATCTTGCGACCAATTTTTAGAGGTAATGACCACCTTCAGACACATGGTTCCATACAATACAAAAAAACAGACATGGACAGCTCAGAGTATTTGAAAAAGTCCCCCCCCCCCCATTACAGAAGAATTAATGCACTAAACCAGCTATAGAGATTAGAACAATCTGAATAGTATTATAGTGGAGATGGTTGGTGACAATTAACATTGGATTCATGGATCTCACAGTTTTGGTTATATAGGCTGTTCATTACTGCCATATGTGTTCATGTGAAATTAAATAAAAATGCTCTAATAAATTTTAAGGATCACAATAAAAATGCTGCATTTCAGCTCCATCTAGGATGTGGAATATTTAGCTTCACATAAGATTCTGCTTTTTAGAACAGTAAGTATAACAAAAGATGAAGAACAAGACAACGTACAGATGACCCGCTTGTCTGGAGTAGTGGTGGACTAGGTAATAACATCATCTGAAACAGAATTTAGAGACCATCAATTTCTGGCTCTATTGTACAAGGAAGTGTTAAGGAAGACAAATGATCCAGTTTTAGATATAGCTGTCCCTGAAAGAGAACTAATTCTGCTGTGATATGTGAGGTACGGCTCCTGGTTAGTGAATTATGGACGTCATGTTTAATGGGCGCAACCTACTGTGCCAAAATACAGTTAGAATGTACGCACAAGGTGCTCTTAAACTTCAGTTCTTGCTGTAGCAGGCAGAAATATTAGGCCTTTATCTGTAAAATAAACCCTAATAGTCCTAAAGTTTATACCACGATAAAAGTTAACGTGTTTCCTTTATACAACTATCATAGAGCAACAGCCTAATTTATGAATTAAAAAAAAAAGGGTGCATCTGGCCTTAAAGTAACACTAAAGGCAATTTTTTTTTTTTTTTAAATAACAAACATGTTATACTTACCTCCACTGTGCAGCTCGTTTTGCACAGAGTGGACCCGAACCTGGTCTTCTGGGGTCCCTCGGCGGCTGTCTCGGCTCCTCCCCGCAAGAATTAACCACCTTCATGCGAGCGAGCGAGCTTTGGTGGTTGGTTCTTGCGGGCGCGCTCCCGTGATACAGCCGGCGGCTATAGCCGCTCACTGTATCACTCGGCCCCACCCCCCGGCGTGACGAGTCATTGGATGTGATTGACAGCAGTGCGAGCCAATGGCTGCGCTGCTTTCAATCCATCCACTCTAGCCAATCAACGGCCAGGCTGAGCGGCGAAGAGGACGTCGGGGGCGAGCGCAGCAGGTGAACGGGCTCAGGTAAGTAAAACGGAGGGGCCGGTATTGTCGGATGTTTTTTCACCTTAATGCATAGGATGCATTAAGGTGAAAAAACGTGTAACTTTACAACCCCTTTAAGCCAGTCTAAATTGGCCTAATTGTCCACTGTAGGTTCAGCATGTAAATGGCACAGTTACATCAGCTTTGCAACCATCCCACTTAACAGTTCTTTCAATCATATTCTTCCTTTCCTTTAATTTCCTTTCCTAACCTCAACTAAAAAAAAAGCAACACAAAGTGACCTGTTGCTGTAAACCAGTCTTGTTAATTGCAAAATCCACTCAAATCTGCAATGCAGATACATCCAGATTTTGTTTTATCTATATCTGGGCAACTTCAGAGGCTGGATCTACAAGGCTTATGGCCATCCATGTTTAATTCATGTGGAATGGGAAAGACACATATAGGAGAGGGATGTTGCTGCTCACCCCGGTGATTTGAAGGATGGGCTGTTCCCCCAGTGGGGTTTTTGGGCAGCTGGATTCAAGAATTAACAACAATGTATGTATAAAATGGATTGTTTCTTAAAATAAAAATAGTCAATAGCAAGTTAAGATATGAGCTCTGGTAACATGTAATAAAAGTACTACACAATTGCAAACACTAAAAATTGTCATACAGCTTGACACATTATATATCAAAGCATGTAGCAATTTCTAACGCGTTTCAACCCTTTTCACGGGTCTTCTTCAGAGGTTTTGGTGTTGCTAAATCATGAATTATCTGTCTGCTCAACACACTAAAACTTTATTATATGAATGACACAATGCTAGGCACTGTGTATTTATGCTGTTAATGCCCAAAAACCCCACTTGGGGAACATCCCATCCTTCCATGTTTAATTCATGCCGTCAGTCCCCCACCTTTCCTCTGTTGCAATCCAGCTGCAATACTGTGACATCTTTGTAGTAACTTTAGTAGGTGATTCATAGATCCAAAGAACTGCATGCACAGATAAACCGAGGGTGGTGAGAAGCATGTAGGTAGGAGATTCCAATCCATCTGTGCTCTCCAAAAGCTTCAATTCCAGTCATGGCTGAACTTGGCCCTCAGTTGGAGAGGCCTTTCTTGTTTACTTAATAGCCATCCCTACTGTGACATTTTTCTTATATTAAACCAAACAGAAATATTCCATGTACTGTAGATCTAGTGTCTTTTTAAAAAAAAAAAAATTAAACATTTAGATGCTGCACATCCACTGATGCTTTTTTACTAAAAATAATTTATACAAATTAGTGATTTCTCAGCTAAGCACTCTAAATAATTTAACTTCACAAACCTCTTGAATTATGGTTATATAATGTATTTAGGTCATTCTGTGGCAACAGAGCTCCAAGCCAAAAGATCAACTCTATAAATATGTCAATTGGCTAGTTTTTTTGCTTTATTCTACTCTGGCATGCGCACATTTCACAGTGTGTTCCGTTGTGCCAAAAAACAAAAGAACTTCACAATATAGAAGCATTCCAGCTGTTCTCTTTTTTTACTTAAACATGGCATATCATTTTTTAAATTTCAATCCCAAAGATCCATAATAAATGCAACTAGTGAAACTGTAATGAATTATGATTGGATTACTTCAAAAAATTTCCCTGTGTTCTGTAAGATGGCAAAGTGTACACAGTTTCAGAACTTAGTAGCATATTCTATGTCAGTTTTTCTAGTGCCATGAGTTGTAAACTTAATGTCACAACTTAAATATGCAACAAAACTTTTAAAAATGCTAGGCCTTTAATACGGTATTGGTATATCCAAACTACTAAATATTATATAAAACGATAATACTGTTAGTTAAAGCGGAGTTCCACCCAAAAAAAGGAACTTCCGCTTTTCGGAACCCTCTGGTGACACATTTGGCACTTTTCAGGGGGGAGGGGGGTGCAGATACCTGTCTAAGACAGGTATTTGCACCCACTTCCGGGCATAGACTCCTGTGGGAGTTTACGCCACTCCCCCCCTGCTGTCTCCTGGGAAACACACTGTTCTCAGGAGAGAGCGGGGACCAGTGACGGCGCGCCGCGCTACTCAAGCATGCGTAGTAGAGAACCGGGCAGTGAATCCGCAAGGCTTCACTTCCTAATTCCCTCACCGAGCATGGTGGCGGCAGCTTGAGAGGACCGAGCGATTGCTCAGCCTCGTCTGCCGACATTGCGGGCACGCTGGACAGGTAAGTGTCCATTTTTTAAAAGTCAGCAGCTGCAGTATTTGACCTCTGCTTTAATCCATATAGTACTGGGATTTGGACAACAAACAGGTTAAAGTGCTTGGAACCAAAACCCTTTTTAACTTACAGAACTGTAAGGAAATTAGAACAATCGGGAACACATAAAGGTTGTTGAACCACAGGATAAAGCCTTAAAATTTCCTCTTTTTACTAGAAGTGGAGAATTATTTTGTACCTTCCAATGATCAAGCCCAATGTTTACTATTAGTAAAATGTGGAAACCATCTTAAAGGGTTACAAACGCAAGAAGGGAACACATTTTGAGAACTTTCTCCATTATATCAGGCCATGCGCCTGGATCTTAAAAAATTAAGCAAACTGAGCCATAGTAAGTAAATCATAACCATCTCACTGAAACAACCTTCTCAATCCCTTACAGTCTGGCTTTCACCCGCAACACTCCACATAAACTGCCCTACTGAAACTCACTAATGACTTACTAAATGCTAAAACCAATGATGCTATCTCTGTATGCATACTATTAGACCTTTTTGCTGCTTTTGATACATTTGACAACCCTCTCCTCCTCAAAAGACTCCACTCCCTTGGCCCCCAAGACTCTGCTCCTTCCTGCTTCTTCTCCTACCAGGCACTCCTTCAATCACTTGTAACTCAACCTCCTCCTCTCCTCTTTTTGTAAGGGACCCAAAGGCTCTGTCCATCTTTATTCTCTATTTACACCTCCTCCTTTGGTCAGTTGGTAACCTCCCAACCCACACCTTCAGACTCATGCATCACTAATTTACCAACTGGCATATCAGTATGGATATCCCACCACTTCCAAAAACTAAATTATTCCAAAACCAAACACTAATATTGCCCTGCTTATTTGGTTTAAACCAACCTAGAAGCATCTGGATTAATGCTACCTAAATTGTAAAACACTTCAGAGAAGTACAAAGTATAGCCATTTCCCCACAAACAGAATCTTACATTAATAAAGTCAAACGTTTGTGGATACCTAAACATCACACCAATTTGAGCTTGTTGGATATCCCGTCCTAGGCACCATCCCTTTGCAGCTATGACTACCTCCACACTTCTGGGAATCTTTAGGAGCGTGTCTCCGGGAATTTGTGCCCATTCAGCCAGAAAAGCATTTGTGAGGTCAAGTACTGATGTTGGATGAGAAGACCTAACTCTCAAAGAGCATTCCAATTCATTTCAAAGGTGTTCAATAGGAACAAGGTCAGATCTACGTGCAGACTGCCCAAGGTCCTCCACTCCAAATTGATGAAACTGAGGTTTTTTTTAGATGCCTGAAGAGGGGCACAGACATGCTAAAAAGAGAAGGTCCTTCTCCAAAATTGCCATCAAACTGTTGGAAACAGAAGTATTGTTCATAGGAACCACTTAGATTTTAGCCATCATTTGTCTTGGGCATGTTAGAAAATGAGAGCTGACATTCAACTGGTTGCCAGGAAAAACTTCTATTTTACACTGTGTTCTTACAAATCAGAATTCTTTTTCCCCCACTGTATTTTTCTGTCATTCGTTCTCTATTAACAGGACTCCTTGCTGAGAATGGATGTGATAAACGCTTCGTACATTAAAATGTCTCTAAAGATAACATCTCTTGGCTGATAGCAGCCCGAACAAGCGTATTACTTACAGGCTGTAGTAGAAAGCAACGCTGTCCTAATGTTTATATATGTCACAAATTAATGATAATCACCACACACCATAAATACACCATCAGGGAGATTGCACTGAGGTCACCACTATGAATTAGCTATATAAATACAGCGTGATTAGTAACGTCCATGAGTACATTTATCACTTAATGACTTCTTTCATTATGCCTGATCATTTTATCTCATCACAAAGCAAGCCGCCTTGTGTTCACCTTCCTGGGTTAAACTAATATAACTGTAGCTAAACATAAAACAAGGCAGCAGAGGACTCTCTGAATAATGCAATATTCACTTTGGATGTTAATAATTTTAGTGCATTTGGAACTATAACTAATGTTTCCATATAAAATTTCCTGGAAGACTATGCTTGTGTCAGAGTTCATGAGCTTTGAAGATAATTTTATTCCTTATATCCTATTGGTTATTAATGTTTGATGGACTGCAGCAAAGGTGTTCCAACCTGTTCAGTAAATAGGTTTCTGGGACCCCAAACAGTCATCTTCCCATTGAAGACCACAGCTTGCCTCAGACATAAAAGAGGTAACTTCAGGCATACTTGATGATTCTATTATGTATCAGCCACAACACTCTATTTTTATGCATTGGGATGCTCCAATCATATTTCTGTCCAGTAGAAGCTTTTTCTGACTCCAATGGCATCATAATTGCCAGAATATCTGAAAAGATGTCCAGCTGTCAAGCTTTGTCTGCAGATGGCATTGAAGGTAAAATCTCAAACTACAGCACTCATCTCAGCCTGGCCAAAGAAGAGAGGAGTAGCATTGTTTGTGTATGCATGTGTATGACAGAGAGAGAGAGATGGGTGTACCCAACATTTTATCTTGGAAATTAGCATTTAAGGGTTAAAAATGAATATCCCATTATAATTAGGGCAGTTATAGCCTACGACTTGGTAGCTGCCATCCTTGTTATGAAGTCATTGGATAATCTGACAGTTATGGAATAATATTAAAACCTAAATGACTGAACCAATTTGGCACTAAATTTCACCGACGACTCTTTGCGATCGGCTCCCCCTTTAAATCTCAATCGCTCCCTGACAATAATTGATTGTGATCCACTCCTGAAAGGTACTAGTCCCCAGGAAACGGCACAGGCTTCCATTCATCAATTTCAGCTTCATAAGTGAAAATTTATACAAGGTATGCAGATGTTTAGAGTTTGGGGTAATCAATAAGAAATAAATAAAGATTGGCATACACTATACTCCACTTGACAAGCTCCAGCCTAATGTTTGTCAAGCAAATTAAACACACTTCGACTTTTCACCTGCTTCTACAACGGCACCACATATGGCTCTGAAGTTAAAAATAAGAAAATATGCATAGATTATCATACATAATGTACATCTCCCTCCATTTAATATGCAAATTTTGTAAAATATTACTGAATACCTTCTGTTCTAAATGAATAAATTTGAATTGCAATTAGAATAATCTTGTATAATTAATGAAAACTGTCAATTTTTGTTCATAAGTAATTTGATTAACACGTTGATAGGACACTTATCAAGTTCAGTAAACTGTTAGATTAGGAAGATGAAAAAAAAAATTGAAGATTTTTTTATTTTTTTTATTTTTTTACCAGCTCTGACAATTTCCCCTGGCATGGTAAACAAAGATCCTCGTTGGCAAACTTCCTGACGTGCCGAGAGAAAGCCTCTCAAGATAATCTGTATATCACAGCCTAGAGATAAAACCGAGAGCGTGTTCTCTATTTCTTCCCAGCTTCCTCCTCTGCCGCTAGACCATGGAGTTTAAAGGTACAGTTAATTTCATTGATCAGGCAGGCTGCAAACGCCTGTCGAGGTCAACAGCAAGGTGAATCACTTGCTTTGAGAAAAAAAAAATACTGTACTCTTAAGCAAATAGCACCAACATCCCCCAGCCAAGTGTGTTAGTTTAGTGTTTGTGACTGTGTGAAACACTTCACACTTATCTGAATATTTAATGTAAACACCACAAATGCTCATCATAACTGTCCTTTATCTTCATGTCTGTTGACGGAACTCTCAGACTTAATTAATTCACTATAATCACATTAGCTAATCCAGGCAACAGCAACATCAACCAAGAAAAAAAAAAAAAAAAAACGAATACAAAAGAAAAAGGGCACACAGGAAAAAAAAAAATCTAGATGTGCAATTTTTTGCAATTCTGTCATCGCTTTTTTACTTTCTTTCATAAATATACAGTAGGTGACCTACGTAGAAAGGCTTGCCATTCACTGATGCAAAGATACGTATATGCCTATCTGCAAAAGATGTTATGCAAAGTGAAATAAAGAGTTTTAAACCTGAACGAGCTGAACATTTCCTTGAAGGAAACTTTAGATGTTTAATTCATAAACCGCTGCCATCCATGTAAACCTCCTGATTTGGTAATGAATAACTCTTCATCATTTAATTAATTTAATAATGCCTTTCAAAATTCATAAATGAAGGGGTTTCTAAAATGGCTGCATTAATTAGTCACAATGGAGCAGTAAGGACATCGTTGTCAGACGTGTTACAGTCACTTTCAGGCCACACAGGGGAAAAAAAAAAAGGGCTGAGAAATTGCTTAATATTAAGGTGTACACCAATCAAACAGCAGATTTGCTGATGAATGGTCAGTTCACAAAGGGTCAACGGTTACAGGTCCACCTGTGGGGGGAGATCAGCTACCTATTGATTGGTTTGCTTCCCATCTGGTCTTCTTGCACACATCAGTCTGGGCAGGCGCCCAAAGCTCTTTCTTATGCTAAGTTGATAATAAGATTTATTCTTGCTAAGTAGCTCCACTAGCTAGGCACTAAATTGGCCTTATCACTTACAGGCAAGTGATCTCTTCTAAGTTGTAGCAGTAATGATTATACAAATAATATCAGCAATTGCACTGACTTTTGAGTTTTGATAAGCTCTACTTTTTCCCCCCCTCATATATATATTTTTATATAACATGTATGGGATTTGTCAAGCACAGGCCATGCAATAACATAAAGTAATACTAAGGCCTCATGGACACTGGACGTTATAATAACGTTATAAAAACGCCAGTAGCTTTTCAGTGAGTTTTTCAAAGTTTTTTGCAATGGCGCTTTTTAATGTTTTTTTTTTGCGTTTTTCAGCATTTTTAAGCTTTTTTTTTTTTTTTCAATGGGATCAAAAACATTAAAAAACGCTGACGAGTCGCGTTTTTTGAGAATTTATCTGTGTTTTTTGAGGTTTTTTGACATTAGAGTGTTTTTTCAGCCTGAAAAACTCCTCTCAGAACCCACTAGTTTTGGGGGGTGTTTTTTCCAGCCAAAAAACGCTCCAGCCAAAAACTGTTGATAACAGCTTATGTGTGCATGGACACATAGGATAACATGCTGGAGAGTTTATTCACTGTAGAAAAAAACGGCTGAAGCCAAAAACAGCAGCTGTAAAAAAAAAGTCCAAAAACCTTCAGTGTGCATGAGGCCTAAGTTTTTACAAAACACAGCGTACACCATTTTTTTTTTCTTTAAACAGGTTCTTTCAATACTGAAGTCATTATTAAATTAAGCTAGACATTCAACCAATAATTAAAGGATTAAATAAAATAAATAATACAATATTTTGTTATGGGGGGTGGGAGTGTGGGGGGTGAAAATGTTTGTGAAGAAAATCCAATCAGAATCAAAATTCAATCAACTGTTTTACAAATTAAGAAGATACTTTTGATTGCTTTTCTAACTGACAGAGACAAGGACATGACACAGATTATTTCTCTGCACATATTGGTTAAAAATCCAGCTGACTTTAGAGTTTGTCAATATCAGGAGAGGTAATTAACTGTTTTGAAAGAATCCGTAATGTGGGACTTTGTAATGGCATCATTTGGAGTCAAGTCACAGATGCGGCTTGTGGAGCCATACTGTAATTAGGAAGAAATGCTGTACAGGTTTTCTACTAATTAGCAAATTATGCTGAAAATAGCATCAAGCTAATTAACAGTTATTATGGCATTTTTGAAAGTATGACTTTAATTAGCAAAGTCCTGACGCAGGCAATTTCAAACTTGTCCAGAAAAACACAGGACATGATCAAGAAGATACAAAGATTATTATGATAGAGCCACAAAAAAAAATGGAAAGAATAGCCATTATGGCTGCCTGAGTTTCCATTTAAATGGAAGAGCATGTGTACGGCCTGAACTCTGCCAAAAAAATCCGAGCTGGCTGCCTGATGTCAGGTGGACCTGGTGCTCGTAACAACCACCATGCAAAAACAAGCCAGAGCTCAGCTGGTGCTAGGAAGATTCACTTATTCTACTTGAATGCACATTAAAAGAGCGTCTGAATGAAGCCAAGCAACAATACGTAACCTGACAGCTAAGCTATGGTCCGCACATTGCCCATCATATGATTATGGTTGGGTCTTACTGTAATCAATGCAGGGATGTGGTGCAGGAAAATAAGCAGGATTATGCTGGGAGCCTTTTTTTTTTTTTTTACATGCAGAGCAGTAGATGGAATTAAAACACACAGAATTTTTTTTCAAATTTTTTTTTTTTAAGCATGCGTAGTTGACAGAACAGAGTGCATAGTTTTGAAGAAGTTGTAAAAGAAGAACAGAAGTGTGCCTAGCCTCGGGCGCTTCACTGCTCAGCCTATTAGCTATGGTGACCTTGCCTATCCCTTTGTCTTTGTATTTTCTTCCCGCTGGTTTCCTTCTTAAGAATTCTCTTTTGTTGTCTTAGAGAATGAGAAAAATGCCATCTCTCGCTCCAGCCCCCCGTAGTTTGAACTCCCGAGATCTAGCGACACACCCAGCCTGTAGCCACCTTTAGCCCTGCGTGAACTTGGCAGGAGGAGAGCCAGCCATTAAATACAGAGCATGGTCTCAAGCCGACAGAAAGGCTTGCCCCTGCTTCTACCCTAGGCTGCCTTTTTATTATTGCCTGTCCTTCATACTGAGGAAGAGAGCCTTGTAGCCAAGTTTTGACAATGCCACATATGGGCCTTCTCCATCAATCTGACTAATCAACCATCAAAAGAGAAGCAAAGCCAACTTAATTGCCAGCGAGATATCACTGGTCTCACTTGATACAACTTGAAATTGATATAACTCTGGGAAAGGAGCCTTAGCTGATGCTGAATGGAGATAGAAATATAACACTGATCACTAGTTTGATGAATTGATAAGCTACAACACATTTGACTTCAGTCAACCATTTCGTAAAAAAAAAAAAAAAGACAAAAGAGATATACATTGTATTGTCTGTTGTCTGTTGGTGTTCATCTTTAAATTGAACAGTTGGCAAACAGTGTAATATATTGACCACATGCATGCAGATCTGTTTTTTGTACAGAAGGCTGTGAAATGGTTCCTCTCTTTTGGACATGCACAATTTATGCGAAACAATTTTATATTCCAATGGCAATTTTAGTATTCCAATTTTATTCCATCATTGTGTTACGCCAGTACACTACTCTATTATCATAAACACCTGACCTGTTGAAAAGATTGCTTGCCTTTAGTCTGGAGTACAGTTGGCTATAGACACCTCATCAACTGAAAGAAAACTGTTTATCGTTTTCTGCCTCAACCACCAGTCCACCAAATTCACGCTATTTTTTTTTCCCGATTTGAGAAACGCTGATGCCCCAGGGCACAGGCAATGAAAAAAAAAAACACTCTCTCCTTTTATAGGGTAATGCAGATATTTGATGAAAAGGTTGAGGTTACAATATCATAAACTTCTGTTATTTGCGCTTTATCGCCTTTTGTACGTTGGCCTATATATGCTGCTTGATTATCGCTCCTAGAATCGGTGGCAAATATCTGGTTATGTCTTGTGTAAAACAGACTTAATTATGTATGAAATAGCAAAAATAAAATAAAACATGCTAAAATTAGTAAGGGGGCAAAGTCACATTTGTGCGATAAAGCTTGAAAAATGTTAAGCACATCATGGCTTGTCTCCGGCTCCTGCCCCCGCTGTGCCGCCTTTAAAGTCCTGACTGACAGGTGACATTCTCCTATTTATTATCAAGAACTACAAGTTTTGATGTTATCGTAGTAGAAAAACAGCCCAAATGTCAAAGTCTGAATATTTGCTGCCCCCTTTTGTAAACGACATCTTACTTGTCCAAGGCAGCCTTTACAGGTTACACGGGTATTTTAACAGATATCATATCACATATATTTTTTTTTCATGTGTGCTTCCTCCACCAATCCCACATAAAAAAAAAGAAAAGAAAAAAAAAATCTTGGCCTTTTTATTAGGAAGCGATTTCATAGAATTCTGTTATAAATGACTAAAACTGTAGATGCTGAGCAGAAAGGAATGCCCGACTGACCTGATGCTGTATTAAATTTTCATATGAAAAGAGGACTTTACATATCCAGCCAAAAGGGCAAATCTCTGAGCTCCTGTTGGGCTCTCAGAGACAAGCATTTTCTAGCTCTGCATGCATAAAATGAGCTACAGTAGGTGTCAGTAATTAAACTATCATGTTTCAAAGTCTTGACAACAGTACAGAAGCAAGAGAACAAGACGATAATTTCATTAGTCTGAAGAGCTAAGTCATAATTAGGTGCCTTTCACAGAGTAAAAGTCGCGGACAAAAGGTAGTGATTCTAGCAGTCCCATTCTGCAGCGTGGGGATGAAATCTTATCCAAACTCTGAGCTTGCAAGGTTAACAATTGGGCAAAAAGGGTAAGAGCGAAAGAGCTACAAAGTCTGTTTTTTGAACAATCACTCTTTCTTTGCGGAGGCTGAGAAAGGAAATGATGTAGAAAAGGAGAATAAAGGATTAAAAAAAATTCAATAACAATTGAAAATCGGTATACCATTGTTCTAGTGTAACCTGAATTCATCTCCTTGTTCTTTGAAATGATAGCTCCTACCCCTAAGGCGATATACACCATTCCTATTTTAAAGTAATGCTTACAATCATTAAGGGGGGGGTAGGAGAGAGCTAGAGAGGCCATGATTTGTAGACATACCCCTATCAAAGTCATTAACTAACATCGTAAAACGACTTAGGGTGTAGTAATGTTTACTTAGGACTCTAAGGATTGGGATGGGCACTTGATCGAATCATTAATGTGTGGTTTAATGTTTATGTCAGTATATTCATCTCTGTCTTGACTTGCCGAGGTATTTGCATATTTAATTGATCAATATGCTCTGAGTTCCTCTTGCACATCTGCCAAGCTGGTCCTGTCTCCTTACAAGGCTCATTTCTCAAAGTGACAGCTTGCTGCCTGCTGTACTCCTACACAGCCCTCATCTGTAGCCTCTATGGAGGACAGGAAACATCTCCAGCCTCCAAATCTCTCTTTTCTAGAACTGTTAATGGCCTATCCTATAACATATAGCATTGAGATGAAGAAAAAAAAAAGTCCTTCAAAATGGAGAAAAAAAAGCAGTTATTCAGACAGATTTTCCACATGGCTAAACGTCACACTGTAAGAAGCAACATGTGTGTTATTGTTTCACATTTAGCATCTGTCAATGTCGCAGCTCCTGCTTCCCAACAGCCTTGAATCAGGGTCCCTTATCAGCAGCGCGTCAGAAATGCACACAGCCCTCTCCTGCTTGCTTAATCTTTTATTAAGAGCTACATTGTGAGCTCTACTGATAGCAAATGGCTCCCTTCTTCATCATTCATAAATCCAAAGTCAGCATCAATAAAATCACCACTTGACGGAAACCGCAAGCAAGATGGATATCTGCCAATAAGTATACCTTGCACCTCCTAAATAATTCATTGGCATAGATGCCAGCATTGTCTTGCAAAACATTTTGACAGAGATACTAGCTGCATTCAAATCTTCGGGTGAGGTATGCTGTTTGAAAGGCTGCTTGCATGAAAATAAAATAACAATAAATTGAATCACTTTATTAAACAGCGGCCCCATAGCGCACATTCCGTAAAGTGCCAGTTGTGTGTACAGTGATACATCTACACTAGTCATTTTAAAGAGGTTCTCCACATATAAATAGTGTTAACTTCTTGTGCGCGTACACAAATGTACATTATAAAGTCTTGATTAGTCTTCTTTGTTTCAAAAACACTACCAGTAGGCTTGTGCAATTCGTTTCGTAACGAATCGAAATTCGTCCGAATTTAGCAACTTTCGGACATTCGGAAGCATTCGAATTTCCGAACAGAGCAATTACGAATAAAACCGAATCCGAAATAAATTATACCGCAAAATAGCGAATGCCCGAAGGTCTTCGGCATAATTCGTTATGAAAAAAGTTACGAATGTACGAATCCATTCGAAGCACAATAACACTCACTCTGCTCTCTGCTTCTCCCTCACCATGCTGAACTCCCTCTCAAAATGGTGTACAGGGGGCGGAGGCTATAGCCGCATGAAAAAACGAAAGTAAAATACGAGATTTCGAATCGTTACAAATAACCGCTATGTATTTAGAAAAGTACAAATCCATTCGAAGCACATTAGGCATAATAGGCAGCGTCGTTGTGAGAGAGACACGGAAAATTACGAATCAACAAACCCAAAAAAAGTTACGAAAGTAGGAGTTGTGTCCAGAATCAACGAAAAACAACGTACTCTACCGAAAGTACGAATTATAAAGCAACAAAAAATTCAACGAAAAATCTCGCTTGCAAAAATACGAATGAGTCCGAACACGAAAAATCCCGTCTAGCAAAATTACGAATGATTACGAATCAACAGGACCGGAAAGAAACGAACCGAAACGGAACAAATTTTTCCGTTGTGCACAAGTCTAACTACCAGCACTCCAGGTTCAAGAGTGCTGGTCAGTTTATAATTTTATTCCTGAAGTCACATCCCTTCTCTCCTAAAATATTACAATATATGTGCTTCTATGCTCCTCTACAGTTAAATCATTAGACTTTTTTTTTATGGCCAGCCACAACATGAGCAGTCCTTTAATGTAAGTGGCTCGGCTTGCTTTCCCACTTTTTTCCCTACCTACTATGATGTATTTGTCAAACAGTAGACTGAAGGTAGTTGGGAAGCAAGGTCTCTAGCAATTAGCTCTTGCAAATTAAGTATCAGAGGCAGTGGTAGCTGGTGCTCCATTTTTTTTGGGGGGGGGGTGGCAAGCAAACCACCTACCCCCCTGTTCGGTCGATCCGTCAGTCAAAATCCCCCCCGGCGCTCAGTCAATCAGCAAACCACCCCCCCGTTGCTCACCCGTCGCGGGCAGCTTCAGCGGCTTCCCCCTGCATCTCCTCCTCAGTGGCTTCCCCGTGCATCTCCTCGTTGGCTGCCAATACGGTCGCTTCTCCTCTCGGCCAATTGTTTTTTAAGCCAATTAGAGCCTCAGGCTCTAATAAAGCACTTTAAAAAAAAAAAAACATTGAAATCCATGCGTCTGGTGCCCTGCATGTAGATTAAGGGCAGGGCCGGTGCCCTGCATGTGGATTAGGGGGGGGTGGCGCCCCTAATGGAGTCACCACTGATCAGAAAGGGAAGTTTATTCAGGCTGACTTTATATTCCAGTTTCACTCTTGTAGCTAGTATACTCAGGTCATTGGGGTGATAGAAGTTGGTTGGCAAAATTAGTTTCCAGTTCAGGTTAAACATTGTTTTTAATATTTAATTAGGTGTTTTGCTTTTTAAAAAAAATAATAATACCGTATATACTCGAGTATAAGCCGACCCGAATATAAGCCGAGGCACCTAATTTTACCACAAAAGACTGGGAAAACATATTGACTCCAGTATAAGCCTAGGGTGTCCATCTGCATGCCTCACTGTGCCCATGCCCCACTGTGCCCATGCCTCACTGTGTCCATGACTAGACTGACGTTTAACATGGGAGTCTATGGAAGGGGTGCCCAGCTTTGAAAAATCGGTGCTCCCCAGCCGTAGGTCCCCCAGACAACAACCTTTGCACACTTTTAAAGGAGAAATGGGGCTACCTGTGTGCCAAGTTCCAGGGGACCTACGACCGGCCAGTACCGGGTCCCCAAAGTCACCAGAGAAATTACCGTTTAACATGGGAGTCTATGGAAGGGGTTCCCGGGTTTGAAAAATCGGTGCTCCCCGGCCGTAAGTCCCCCGGACAACAAACTTTGCATACTTGTAGAGGAAGAGTGGGGCTACATGTGTGCCAAGCTTGGGGTCCAGGGGACCTACGACCGGCCGGTAGAAGGTCACCAAAGTCCGCGAGATCAGGCGCAAAAAGGTGATTTATAAGCCGAGGGGGGCATTTTCAGCACAAAAAAATGTGCTGAAAAACTCGTCTTATACTCGAGTATATACGGTAATCTGGCCATATTAAAATGGCCAGATTATTATTATTTTTTTACAAATTGAACAGATCTGAGCATTCTGTATCGCAAGAAAAGGCAACGTTGGCACTCCGGCTGTGATGAAACTACAAATCCCGTCAAGCCTCTGCCTCTGGAAGTCACCTTATAAAAACCATCTACCTACAGTCCAAACCCAGCTCTGAGGAAGAGGGTCCACCCTCGAAACGCGTCAACCTACTTTGGATTTTTTCCTCCCACCCAAGTCTACTAGCCAGCAGATCTTGCTGGATGAGGCAAATGATGGACTTTGTAGTATCTGTCTGATTTTATCACTCGTTTATGAGTATATTTTACTTTTAATACATTTTAGTGTTATAAAGGTAATGCGCAAGGCTGGTGCGCACTCCGTTCTTGTTTTCTTTAAGAGCCTCTGGAAGTCATGCCTGTGGCTGTCAGTCTCGCAACAAATCATGGCAATTTACATTTTTACCACACCAAGGTATCCTACTCAAGCTGTATCAGAAGGGAGGCTTACTAGGGTCATTGTAAAATTTCAGTAGTAATGCTATGAACACAGCTTATACAGCAAAATTTGAATGTAATTTTGAGAGAAAAAAAGATCTTGAAAGTGGTGTTCCACTTTAGTTGGATATGTAGCCTCTGCTTAAGACCACACTATGTAGCAATCCATAAGGGTCCAAAACACTTTTCAACTTAAGTGGTACAACCCTTTCAGTTTTGCCTTCTTTGCTGTTAAACGGCTTCAGTTTCAATGTGAAAAAAAATAAGTGGACCCTGTTTTCGGAGTACATATGGACAGGCAGACTGTTGAGTCCCATCTCTGGCAATTCAGCAGCCATTCTTCTTGGAAACAAGTACACCTAGACACATCAACAATCTGTTTATTTGGGAAGGAAATCATTACGTAATCAGCGCCTGCGATTATCAATCGTTTATAAATTTTGCCTAAGCTCTTCCATTCAACAGTTTTTTTTGTTTTTTTTTTACTTCCCTTCCCTTTGATTGATGTTTCCCTGCGAGCTGTCATTAGTTAAATTAATTTGCCTTCAAAAGACAGCAGAATAGGGTCCACAAAGACAAATCTTAAGAGACCATAAAAATAGACCATAATTTAGAAGAAACTCCAGCTCGTTCTCTTCTCCTGTCATCACGGTAGAAAAACACTTTAATTTGATACAAATTTCTCAGGAGAAACTTTAAATTAACTTAGATGTTACTCTGTTTGAGGGATGGCAAGTGAAAGTTAACAAATAAAAAAGGCACTGTTTGCTGATTCTGCAGTTTCTGGGCTGCTGCTTTTATCTGTTCTTTTTATTTTCACTCAGGCTAAATAAATGCCAATATTCACCTCTAAAGAGTCATCATAAAGTCATTCCTTGGGGATATAAAAAAATATCCTGCTCTCATCTTCCTTCCATACAGTGTCACACAAAGTTAAAAGACTTAGTAAGAGTGATAAAAAAATAAAAAAGCATCTCTGCTTATGTGATTTGCTTCTTTTGGACTAGGGAAGATGGATCTACTGATAATTAGACAGAATATTTTTATATTTAAAGTCAAACACCATCCTTTTTGCATGTGATATTTTAAGTCAGGACAACAAAAAATGTAACCTTCTGAAGCATATATATTACACACCCTGTCCTATATAACATATCTAAAGCCACTGGAAGTCCATATAAGGACATGATCAAATTATGCTTATTGACAGGTAAGGAAAGTAATTGGAAGCAAATTCACAGAAAATTAAAGACTTTTGTAAAGTATTTATAAATGCAAGAAAATAAGTATAAAGCACCATTGCAGTCCAGGGTTTTGCACCAGTCACGCTGAAGTAAATAGGGGCAATATGGACAAGTGCTTTGCTAGTGGGAACAATTCATATATGTCAGTGGACAGCTCCAATGAGAAGAACCTTTACTGCTTTAGTGAAGGAGTGTGAGGGGAACTTCATACATCTTGATATTAAAGGGGGACCTCTGCAAAAGTGCAGGTTGTAAGACTAAAGCCCTGTACACACGATTGGATTTCCGATGGAATAAAATCCGATTGATTTTTACAGCGGATTTCCAATGAAGCTGACTTCCATCAGTCGAAAATACGACCGTCCCAAACCAGGTCACAAAGCGAGGTCCATAAAGACATGGAAGAGAGAGTTTGGGGTGGAGGAACTTGACTGACCTCAACCCGAAAATAAAACACCTTTGGGATGAATTAGAGTGGAGACTGTGAGCCAGGCCTTCTTGTCCAACATCAGTGCCTAACCTCACAAATGCGCTTCTGGAACATATTCCTAAACCTTGTGGACAGCCTTCCCAGAAGAGGTGAAGCTGTTATAGCTGCAAAGAGTGGGCCAACTTAATATTGAACCCTATGGACTAAGACTGGGATGCCATTAAAGTTCATGTGCGTGTAAAGGCAGGCGTCCCAATACCTTTGACAATATGACTAAGGCCCATGCCAAAACGCGTCAGTGGTTTGCTTTTTAATGCTCATATGTAGCCAATACATTTTTGAATCAAGGACTTTGGAGTTGCCGGATTTTCTCTTTTACACATTGTATGAGTGTGAGAAGACACACTGAGCCTTGGCCTTGGCACCCGTGTTGCAGACTGCACACTAGGATTGGATCGCTTCTGTTGAGGGCGCTGCATATTCCTTCTTTCCACTTTTGACAATATAGTGCATCTCCCCCTGATATTTTAATACCTACATCTGTGGATTAAATGGAGTTTGACATGTTGCTCCTTTTAGCCTGAAGAAAAAGGACTCTCTATTTTGGCAGATATTGAAGAATGGTTGAAGTTAAGTATTTCTAAATTTAGGCTCCAAATTAAACATTTAATCTCCTAAAATGGCGTTTCTAGCAAAATATGGTGGGCTTCTGCGTGGCCGCAAAACCTTTTTTTTTTTTTCTCTTTTAGAGGTCAGGATGGGTTTCCAATTACCAAAATTCCGCGTAGACCAAAACTACTTATGAAGGAGGAAGGCAGCTAGTCATAACAGATATGGGAAAAGTTGTTCACACCACTAACAAGCCATAGCAAAACATTGGAGGTAAAGAAAAAGCTTCCTATGCCAGACTCATGGGATACTAATTGTGTAGTTTATATAAAAAGAACCTTAGGCTGTTCATTTACCTTTATTTTTGGAACATTATTGAGCCTATTTGAAGTGGTGTTCCAGCCAAATATATATACACAACTGAAATACATGTATGTAAACTCTCAACCTGGTAAATATTCATAGAGTGGTTGCCACCATCCTTGTAATTCATAAGTCTTAGCCACACTATATAGCAACAATGGTGACACCACCTCACCTATTGCAACTCTGCAGCTTTCCATTCCCTACCTCCAGCCTGCTTTGTGAATGTGCTACACCCCCTCATCTACTTAAAACACTACCTTCTAAAGTTCCTGGTGCTTGAAAACATGTTAGCTTTACAGCATTATGAAACGCATTAGAGAATGATTTTTTTCACAATCCACATCCCCACAATGTATTTTTGCTGTCCATGACACTTTTGGAAGACCGTGAGGTTTTACTAAAGGCAAAGTGGCTGTTTGCGTTGCACAGGAAGTTGCATTGTGCAAGGGAATTCGCCCCAGAGCTTAGTGAATGTGGTGAAATTTCAATTTTCAAAGAATATCCAATCACATGCAAGGGAAAAAAAAATGAATTTTTGCTTGTACATGACTCAACAATGGACACCAGCAGAGTTTCACCTCATTTACTATGCTCTGGGGAAAAATTCCATTGAACAATTCAACTTCCCTTACAAAGTGAACAGTCTGTTAGTAAACTCATCATATAGTCAACCCCATATTTAGATTACCAGTGGATATAATGGTAACAATATATTTGTCCTAAAGTGTCTTATTTTTTTTATTTTATTTTTTGCCATCTGTGTCCCATTGAGGAGATTTCCCTTCACTTTCTGTCCCATAGCCAAAACAGGAAATGAGAGGAAATCCCTCCAAATCCAAAATGAGAGAATCCCGGGGTGTCACCAGGATCACCAGAACTAGGGCACCCATTGGAAGATTTCTCCTCCATTATTGTCAGATAAGAATTTGGGATTTTCTTTTGCTTTCACTTCTGATGATAACGTGAATCTCCCTAATGGAGGACACATACAGCAATAAAAACTGACAGGTGTTCTAATCCCCCTCCATTCTATCCAAATGTAAAAAAAAAGTTTTGCCTTTAGTTAGGCCGGCCATACACCTTTCAGCAGAAACCGGCCCGAGATTCAAACCGTTAATGGGCAACCTGGGTACAACCAGCCTGCCGGATTCTCTTACGATTATCGCTAGTGGCTGCTATAGCCACTAGCGATAATCACTGTCTTCCTCCCTTCCGCCCCCCCCCCCCCCCCGCCACGGGGAGAAGACAATTGCTCGGCAGGAGGGCTTCCCCTATCAGCACTGTCTATGTTGATGGGGGAATTGTGCAAATTTCTTTCCTGTAACCCGTGGTTGTGGGAAAGAAATTCCCACCACGTAAGGCCTGCCTTACACTTTAACGCTTCCAACTTTGTGGACTATGCTCTTATCAAGGTGCAGAGTGACACACTTACTATGAAAGAAACTCCCTTTATGATGGGCGATGGATGATGGAAATAAACACTAAAATTTACATAAAATCATAACGTTAGGCTTCTTCTGTTTGCCTTCATGCATTAGGAGAATGAGTAATGCAGCCGGTTTTCAAATGAGTAAGTATTAATTACCTGAAGAATAACTTTATTAAAGTATGGGATCCAAGCCACTTCCTGCAGACCACTAATGTAGCACCAGAATGACAACACAAAAGGTTCTTGAGCATTAATTACTCATTATTAAATTACCATACAGTTAGAAAGTTTACCCAATCTGTCTTTGATTACCGAAACGAAAAGAGGTGTTTAGTTAGGGTTCTTTATAGGTAACAGTGTTTTCCCCGCTATCTCTTACACTGGATAAAGCAATTTATTGCCCATTGCACCCGCTAATAATTCAATAAACTGGTGGACCAGGTCTGCCTGTGGTTCTCCCAGTTTTTACAGCACTGTACGCCACGGTTTACAAGGCTGTGCTATGTAAAAAATACTCAGAATTTAGTTCTAATTGCCCGGCTTTTGACTCGCGCAACATTTCTTTGTGTTGAAAGCAACACGGTGATTTATCCTCATTATTGTGTAAATAGGTTTCGGCAGTTCTCAGTAAATAAAACAAAGACTGACAGGAGGAGAAGAGGGAATTTGCTTTCCTACCAATTAGAGTAGCCTTAGGCAGTACTTTTAAGAGGAGATAAATCCCGCAAATCGCTAAAATGATCCTGTCACATGCACCAAATATTAAAATCACACAGCAGCACACTTCATACAGTTTGCTTTAGTTTAATGAGTCGGGGTGGGCTTCATTGCAAGGCTTGCGTCTCACAGTTGGGGACCGCTGATTGACAGCTGAGATCGTGCCCAACTGCAGCTTCCTAACCAGTAGGACCAGATGGAAAAATCACAATTCATGTTTATTATGCAGTTTTTTTCCTGCCTTGCAAAATTCCAAAACTATCTCTTCACCTCCTATCTGTAAAATTCTTTGCCACAATACATACAAAATGGTACTTGGGTTGCCCCTGAGGCAACACACTCATTAATGTTGGCAAGTTGTAAAAGAAAAAAAAAATTAGGAGAGAAACAGAATACCATTGTGCACTGCTTATCTATCTGATGGAGAGAAAATAAACAAAGAAATTGGACAATGGGACACCAGTGTCCACCACTGGCTCAGTACGCAACTCTTTGATTCCAACCACAGGATCTAACAGCATGGAGTTTGTATATTCTGCCCTAGTTTATGTGTGTTACCTTAGAGTAGTGGTCTCCAAACTGCAGCCCTTTGCTTGCCTTTATCCAGCCCTTGGAGCACTATAATTCCTGCCACTGACACCAATGGGGAACTATACCTCACACTGACACCAAAAATGGGGCATAATTCCTGTCACAGACACCAACAGTGGGGCATTATTCCTTCCACTGACACCAACAATGGGGCACTATTCCTTCCACTGACACCAAATATAGGGCATTATTACACCCACTGACACCAATGATGGGGAACTATTCCCCCCACTGATATCAACAATGGTACACTATTCTTTCCACTGACACCAAAGATGGCGCATTCTTTACTCCCACTGGCCACAGTCCGGCCCATCTAAAGTTTGAAGGACTGTAAACTGGCCCTTTGTTTAGAAAGTTTGGAGACCCCTGCCTTAGAGGAAGGGTTTGGTCTTGTATCACCAGGTATTCGAAAAGTCTTAAAAAAGTTTCTGCACTTTTATACAGTTAATAATGTTACAAAAAAGTGCAGAAACTTTTTGAACCCCTCGTATTTTAATGAAAGCTGCAGATTTTAGACATACTGAAAAAGACTTTGAAACTGCATTAACATGTTAAGCCCTGTACACACGATAGGTTTTACCGATGAAAACAGTCCAATGGACTTTTTTCATCGGACAAACTGATCGTATATGGGCCCCATCGGTCTTTTTTCCATCGGTGTTTAAAAATAGAACATGTTTTAAATTTATCCGATGGTTAAAAAACCGATAGCAAATTACTATCGTCTGTGGGGAACAATATCGGATATAAAAAACCCACGCATGCTCAGAATCAAGTCGACGCATTGAAGCATTGAACTTCATTTTTCTCGGCTCATCGGAGTGTTTTACGTCACCGCGTTTTGAAACGGTCGGTTTTTTGACTGATGGTGTGTGGGCAAGACTGATGGAAGACAGTTTCATCGGATTTCCGATGGAAAAACACATATGGATAAGAATCCATAGATCGTGTGTACAGGGCTTTAAAGCTTGTAAAGAAAATTGTATTTGGATTTACATACACTTTAATAATTATCCTGCCTAAACATGAAAGTAGGGGATGTCGGCAGCACATTAATGGCACGGGTAACCTATGATTAGCCATCCATTGTCTGATCTTTGTGTGCTGGGTCCATCTGGTGGGAACCACCACTTTGGACAACCTCAGGACACCAAAACACAAGAAGTTGATTAGGGTGTAAAAAAAATAGGGGTCATGGGTTTTGACACACTTGTTTGTTTTTTTTTATCACCAAAGATCTTCATGGAGTCTACAAAAATATTTCAATTAAATGAAAAGAATTTCCAAAATAAGTTGATTACCTGGTTTCAAAATATTCACCTCCTATTTGCCCTCGCAAGTTATGTTCAGCTATGTGCAAAAGGGTATATTAAATGGTTGGATGGAATCCTAATGGCCAATCATAATCTATAGTGTATGGCATGATTATTTTACGGCGCCGAGGGCAGACATAACTGTAAAACAATGCCCCGTGTGCTCTGCCGTCCAAATGTTCACTTTAGGATTCTGGAATTCACCCTACAACACGGAATGGTTCCTTAAGCGTAAGCCATAATGAGCTTGTAATAACAAACCAGCAGACCCTAGTCGCAACAGAGCACAGCTGCAAGCCCTTTTATTGTTTGGGCTTAACATATCCTATTTTCAACAATTACCTTTTCTTTCTGTTGACCACAGACAACTTTTACACAGTGACATTTATACTTCATATATTGAGCAATGATTGTTACCTTGTTACTGCATTTTTTTTTTTTTTTTGTGTGTGTAATGCTTTATGAGGGTGGAACGTTATGTGTGACAGGAACCCAAGTAACCTGAGACCTGGGGTCAGTAATGTATTAAAACAAAACAAGACACACATGGCTTCTGCAAGGCAAGAAATCAAGCAGGAATGAGAGCCTTAGACAGGGCAAGATAAAGAAAGCCTTCCTAACAGCTGCAATTATAGCCTTGGTTATATGAGTCAATCCATTACTTCACATGGGCTTGACAAATTACCATAAATGCCAAAGTAGAACAACAGCAAGGTAATTTAGGTCTCGTACTGGACAGTTTCAAAGTTACTGTAAAATAGATTTATAGGGGAGGCCCTAATTTATTCACAAATTGTTGCCATATATCTTTGTACATAAGGTAGCACTTAAAATGTTTTGCCGCCTAGCCAATATGGTTTTTCAAAAGTCAATAATCTAAAAGACCTTACAACAATGTTTGCTGAGAAAATATTTCTCGGCCTGGTTGCGTTAAACCCAAAATTTGTTGATTTATCATTTACTTAATTGCTGCCTCAATATTTCATTTCCAAGTGGGGGCCGTTATGCCTTTGATTAGAGGGACAATGTTTCTTTAGTAATATAAAGTAAAATGGGACGTCTTTAAAGGCCACAAAAAAGATCATCACCTCTGATATATTTGGGGATGTGGAATGAGTGCTAAAACACTATTTTAAAGCAAAGTTTTATTGAGTGCTGAACCAAAGTACGCATTCATAAAATCGCAAAATCGCAGCAAAGTGGTACTATTTGTTGGCTAAATTTTCCATTCTATAAAGAGATATGCAGTCTTGATCATATGCAGGACATGACTATTATAAATGAGTGGCAGGGTAGTATCGTGCAATTTACGTACAGTGGGGAAAATAATTATTTGATCCCCTGCAGATTTTGTAAGTTTGACCACTTACAAAGAAATGAAGGGTCTATATTTTTTATCATAGGTGTATTTTAAATAATAGAGACAGAATATCCACCAAAAATCCAGAAAAAACACATGATATAAATGTTATAAATTGAGTTGCAGTTCAGTGAGTAAGATAAGTATTTGATCCCCAAGCAAAAACATGACTTAGTACTTGGTGGAGAAACCCTCATTGGCAAGCACAGAGGTTAGACGTTTCTTGTAGTTGGTTGCCAGGTTTGTACACATCTCAGGAGGGATTTTAGTCCACTCTTCCTTACAGATCTTCTCTAAATCCTTAAGGTTTCTTGGCTGTCGCTTGGCAACTCGAAGTTTCAGCTCCCTCCATAAATTTTCTATAGGATTCAGGTAGGGGTAGGCAACCTCGGCCCTCCAGCTGTTTTGAAACTACAAGTCTCATGAGACATTGCAAGACCCTGACAATCACAGGCATGACTCCTAGAGGCAGAGACATGATGGGATTTGTAGTTTCACCAAAGCTGGAGTGCCGAGGTTGCCTACCCCGGAATTAGGGTCTGGACACTGGCTAGGCCACTCCATGACCTTAATGTGCTTCTTCTTAAACCGCTTCTTTTTAAACTACTCCTGTATAAGCATGCCTTTCTCATCCCCACTGGTCACAAACTGACACAACTGCTAGGCCACTAGACCACTACCCCTTTTGACTCCATATACTCTGACCGTAGGGGGGCTAAGTTAGAGGGCCACCAATAAATGGTCCTTCTAAAAAGTTGTATTTAACATGCTTTTGGCATGGGAGTGTAAAAGGAAATAATAATTATGATCCATTTGCCCATTTTGATCAATTATTTCTATCATATTCTAAATCTGATCAGTTTAGAGATACCAAAACAATGGGAGATGATTTATGATTAGCTGTTATGGATTAACAAACTTTTCTTGTGGTATTTTAGACAAACCATGCTGTTCTTTCGTGAGATCTGTGCTAAGCCCAGAGCAATATGCAAAGCAATCACAATACAGTAATTTTGATAATATGCCAAAAAATATAACGTAAACTAAACTAACGGTAATGATTGCATGTTTGATTTTTACAGAGTCCCGTGTGTAGTAGGAATGTATTCTAAATTACATACTTTGTGGTTTTCTACATTTCTCAGTCACTAGTGTTTGGTAGCTACCATGCTATGGTTGGCAGTTGTTTCCAGGTGCCTAAGGAGAAACCACTGGGTAATTCAATGTGCAAACAAAACCCCTTATGCCCTGTACACATGATCGGATTTCCGATGGAATAAAATCCGATGGATTTTTCCATCGGAATTCCGATGAAGCTGACTTTCATCAGTCTTGCCTACACACCATCAGACAAAATTCTGTCCGTCCAAAACGCGGTCACGTACAGGTACAACACGTATGACGGCACTATAAATGGGAAGTTCAAATCCAACAACGCCACCCTTTGGGCTGCTTTTGCTGATTTCGTGTTACCGCGTGTTAGTAAAAGTTTGGTGTTAGCCAATTTGCGCTTTTCAGTCTCCTTGCTTTTCAGTCCGTTACAGCATGACGAATGTGCTATCTCCCTTACGAACGCTAGTTTTACCAGAACGAGCGCTCCCGTCTTGTAATTTAGTCTGAGAATGCGTGGATTTTTCTCCGATGGAGCTCCCCACATGATCGGAATTTGCTATCGTTTTTTTTTCCATCTGTAAAATTTAAAACATGTTCTATTTTTTTTACACCGATGGAAAAAAGACCGATGGGGCCCACACACGATCGTTTTTTCCGATGAAAAATGTCCATCTGTCTTTTTTCATCAGAAAAACCGATCGTGTGTACGCGGCATTAGGGGTCAGAGGCATTTTACACCACTAATGTTAAAGCCCTAATCCTGCCCAAATTGTGCTGTTCTGTTTTTGGATAGAGTATGGAAGAGTTGGAACTACTATAAGATTTGTGAGATTTCCTCAGTAGTCTCAAAACTGGCAATAAAAACCGAAATGTAAACCTTTAACATGTACGCAAAAGCATATATTTCAGTCAATATCATACAGAAGAAAATGGGGAGGTCTTCATTAAATACATTGTTGATTTTAAAAAAAAGGCTTTTAAGGGGCACCTAAATCCAAATGGAGCAACCAGCAGTCAATAAATAGGATTGGAAACGCTGCATAACGCAATCCATGCACACAAGCCAGTTAAAATGTTACATTGAGGATCAACTGCATTGCTGTGGGAAGTTTGTTGATTTTGGTTGGATTTACCCAGTTTTGCCATAAAGAATGATAGAAGTTTTATGTCTAGATTGGGGTACTTCTTTAACCACTTGCTTACTGGGCACTTAAACCCCCCTCTTGCCCAGACCAATTTTCATCTTTCAGCGCTGATGCACTTTGAATGACAATTGCGCGGTCATACAACACTGTACCCAAATGAAATTTTTATAATTCTTCCCACACAAATAGAGCTTTATTTTGGTGGTATTTGATAACCTCTGCGGTTTTTATTTTTATATATATATATTTTTATATTTTGTTATAAAATTTTGTAAACAGGTAATTTTTCTCCTTCATTGATGTACGCTGATGAGGCTGCACTGATGGGCACTGATGGGCTGCACTGATGGGCACTGATGGGCTGCACTGATGGGCACCAATAAGGCGGCACTGGTGGGCACCGATAAGGCGGCACTGGTGGGCACTGATAGGCGGAACTGAGAGGTGGCACTGATGGGTGGCACTGAAGGGCATTGATAGGTGGCACTGGTGGGCACTGAGAAGTGGCACTAATAGGTGGCATTGATAGGTGGTACTGGTAGGTGGCAGTGATGGGCACTGATACGTGGCAGTGATGGGCACTGATGGGTGCCAGTGATGGGCACTGATGGGTGGCAATAATGGGCACTCGTAGGTTACACTGATAGGCAGCATTGCTAGGTGGCACTGATGAGGCACTGATTGGCGGCACTTGTGGGCATCGATAGGTGGCACTTGTGGGCATTGATAGGTGGCACTGTGGGCATTGATAGGTGACACTGTGGACATTGTTAGGTTGCACTGTGGGCATTGATAGGTGGCACTGTGGGCACTGGCAGGTAGCATTATACTGGCACTGATGAGGCAGATCTGCCTCCTTCCTCTTCGGGACCGATGTCCCTTGTGAAAGATCCAGTGATCGGCTTTTTTTCCTCCTCACGCTGTTAGCGTGAGGAGAAAAAAAAACGATTACCGATTCTTTGTTTACATCACGTGATCAGCTGTCATTGGCTGACAGCTGATCACGTGGTAAGGGGTCGGGATCTCAGTGACTCGGGTGATCACGGCGCGCGGGGAGCGCGCAAAGGGGAGGCCGTCTATTGACGGCCTCCCGGATTTTCAGATCCGCGCTGAAGCCGTCCTTTGGCTATAGCGCGGGCCTCAAGTAGTTAAAATATAAAGGGCTCAATCACAATACTGCATTTGTAGTGGTGCAGTCTGTCATAAAATATTATTCATCCTCATAGAAGACTTGCTGGAAACTACACCAAAATGCAGCAAGCAGGATATGTATTAAAAAAAGAAAAATAACATAAAAAATCAACACACTAGAAACAAATTAATCTTTTTGTCTTTGGCAAATGGCTGTTCATACGCAAAAGTAATTTTATTGAATATGTCTCACACCATGGCAGATCTATATTATACAACGTTGTACTGTATATATTTATTTATATTTTTTTTTCTGTATTTTTTTCTTCTTTTTTAATTATTACAGTAAAGACAAAAGGCAACAATACTATTCACTATTCCCTGGCATCTCTGAATGTCAGAGTAATTTGAGATGAAAGATGCTCCATTCCTCAATGGGCAGCCATAGGACATATGAGAATGTAAAGCAGTCTTAGTCAGAATAGAAAGGAATTCACCGACAAATACAAGCAGCATTTCCCCAGATTATAATTTACGCTGTATTAACTGTCAAGAGTACTTTTGAGAAATATAGATAACAATTCAGCAGGAATCGATAGGGAGTGACAGTTGATTTTAAAGCTTAATACAAGACAAGGAAGAAAATGACCAGGGTATCAACTCTGGAGGAATAAATTTGTTTTGTATTTGATTTTTGTGTTAAATTTATTACAGCCAGGATTGGCTTTCCTCACACGACAGAAAGATGTGAGATAGTAACATTATAGCATCTGTCTCCTGCAGTTTTCATACAACTGCTTATCTTTCAATGATCTTCTTTATCAGAGCTGCAAATTAAGGAAATTAAACTGTCACTAGATCAGAGGACTCGCAAAACTCAGCTGGAATGTTTGGAATAAACGATTCGGCAAAGGGACAGGGCCATACCAGTTTGCATGACAAAAGATGCAAGTCACTTGGGCCATTGTGCCAGTCATATTTTTGAAAAAATTTGTCTGGTGGCACAACCTACCCCACTTCCCCCCCCCCTCCAAAAAAATGAAGGTTATTAATAGCCATGGACAATACAGTTGTTTTAGACACGAGACCCACTGTAACACCAGGGGCATTACAACCATAACTGTCCTTAAAGCTGATATTTTCTTACTTATTTCATAAGGCAGTTGGCATTGAGGAAAAGTGGGGAAGTCCTGCATACATGTCAGCTCTGGAAAGAGCTGTGAGAAAAAGGGGTACCCCTTCAAATGCGTCAGGAAGGTCATAATGTGACAAAGAGGGCACACCTCTTAAAACGCATCAGCTGAGAATGGAGCTTTGAGGAGGCCACTCACCATGAAATGCATCATTTGGCTTTGAAGAATTGTTGCCTTTGATAGCCGTAGTAACTGATTTTTTGATGGGACTCTGGCTGGTTGCTAAAGGACAATAAAATTATATTTGTTTTATGTTTTTTGTAATTAAAGTGATTGTGAAGTCTTGTTTTTTTGTTTTAAAAAATAACAAACATGTTTTATTTACCTCCTCTGTGCAGTAGATTTGCACAGAGCAGCCCAGATCCTCCTCTTGGATCCCTCTTCGCTGCTCCTGGCCCCTCCCTCCTGTTGAGTGCCCCCACAGCAAGCAACTTGCTATGGGGGCACCCAAGCTGAGCTGCAGCTCCGTGTGTCCATTCACACACAGAGCTGTGGTTCAGCCCAGTCCTTCTCACTCCTGATTGGCTAACTGACTTTGATTGACAGCAGCAGGAGCCAATGGCGCCACTGCTGTGTCTCAGCCAATTAGAAAGGAAAAGTCCGGGATGGCCGAGGGACTCGTGGATAGACATCGCTGGATAGAGAGGGGGCTCAGGTAAGTATAAGGGAGGTTGAGAGGGGCTGCTGCACACAGAAGGCTTTGTATCTTAATGCATAGAATGCTTTAGGATAATAAAGAAAAACTTCTTCCTTTACAACCCCTTTAAGGAGGTCCAAAGGGATTTAGCAGCTTATCATCCAAAGTCTAAAAAATAGATGATATCAGTGACAACAATAATAAAATTATAATAGACATCAGAATAATTATGTCTTCTGGTACAGATTAGTACACATACAATTGGTGAAGCCTATGTAGCTGCACAAGGGCCCTCTGAGACTAAAGCCGTGTACACACGATCGGTTTTACCGATGAAAACAGTCTTATAGACTTTTTTCATTTGACAAACCGATCGTGTATGGGCCCCATCAGTCTTTTTTCCATCGTGCGGCCTATGCCAGGCAACACAACCATTTTGGGTTAGCCCTATTGTTTAGGGTCTAGTCTTAGCCCTCAGGTGCGGCTTATGCGAGGCAGTACTACCATTTCAGGCACGTTCTGAACCTTGGGAAGTCACCCCCACTGTACAGACAGCGGTTCCACTGCACCTGTGCTGTGGGGTTAGTGCTGGACACTCTCTACGCCCCTTGTGGGCCAAGTCGTCCATCGGGACAACACCATCTGGGCTGAGGGTCCGCCTTTGTCACCCGACCTTCCAGGGAACAACAGCATCAATCATCAAATCGGAATCAGTGTTTGTTTGTTTTTTATCTTCAGCTACTACCAAGTAACGTGCATGCACCCAACACATAGGATATCACTCACCACTAAAAGGTGCAGCACCCCACCCCTGAAGAAGAGGCTGTACAATCAAAAGGCCTTGAAACATTGGGTATCTGTCCCACCCCTGAGACAGAGCTAGGTCCTGTACTACATTCTTTCTCCCTTTCTTGTGTAATTTATGATATCTGTCTATATGCATTGTGATTGTTCTTTTTCGTTATGTATACACTAGTCACTTGGATATGTGTTGTGCATATAGAGTAGCAGCCCTTCATATTATATTTTTGTAAAAATAAACAAGTCTTTATGACAAACAATTTTGTACTCCATTACTTTGTATAGAGGTTTTCAACAGTCACCCCAAAAAGTCCCACTGAGGAACACCGCTCTCTTCGGAGTGCACTTTTTTGCAGTGTTAAAAAAGAGAACATGTTTTAAATGTATCCGATGGAAAAAAAATGATAGCAAATTACTATCATCTGTGGGGAACTCCATCGGATAAAAAACCCACGCATGCTCAGAATCAAGTCGACGCATGCTCAGAAGCATAGAACTTAATTTTTCTTGGCTCGTCGGAGTGTTTTACGTCACGGCGTTTGGGACGATCGTTTTTTTGACTGATGGTGTGTAGGCAAGACTGATGGAAGTCAGCTTCATCGGATTTCCGATGGAAAAATCCATCGGTTTAAAATCCATAGGAAATCCGATCGTGTGTACAGGGCTTTAGGGATCCATTTTTACTAGATGTTGGGCAGGTGGGTGCTGAGATCCCTTCCTGCTTTCATGTAGAATTGGACACTGCACATTTATCTAGCTGTCAATCGATACATAGCGTACAAGTAATTTTCCCGGGACAGAAGTTAAATTGGAACAGGGGGGCACAAAATTGGCACAGAAGCCTCCTAGTGATTCTGTCCTTCACTGTTTGGGCATACATAGAAACTACTATACCTTGTATGCCTTGCTGAACACAAACCAGCAAATTTCGTGCACTTGTCAATACCTTGAAAAATTTGGATCTCGCGGATAAGAAAAAAAATACTTGACAGAAACACAAGTGATGGGGAATATAAAAATCAGTCCCCAGAGTTGGAGTTTTAACACAGCTTTAATTAAGGGCTTTCCTGGTTGGCAATTGAGCTCAGAACGCTGCCTCTTACAAACACAATGGAGTGACCATAAATGAAATGCTGAACCTCTCCCCACTTTAAACTTATCCATACTTCTCACTTATGACATGATTGATTTTCCTTCAGAGTCCTCAAGTACAGGATTGTCTTCCTTCTCTCTCTCTCTCTTTTTTTTCTTTCCTCTGTGTGGTAACAGCTAATGCATATAGCCTTGGCCTGTCTGAGAATGGCAGGAAACTGACATGTGAAAGAGCAACTGAAATGAATACGGATGAAATTTGAAAGTGCAATTTTCCATCTGTCAATCACCTTTTAAAGATGCACGTTAACCACCAATCAACTATATCCTGGCTGAGGTCATCCTCATTTGCCCCCTTTACCGTGAAATCCAACAACTGTCCACAGAACGCCTGATTGTACCTATAAAAGTTTTTATTTTTGTTTGATTCTGTCCACTACTTTTATCTACCTGAAGGGTATTGTAGGTTTCCATTTTTTTTTTTTTTTATGTCCTTTATTTTCCCCTTCCTTTTAATTACGAAAATCTCTCAAGGCCAACATTTTATTTCTTCTTGTTAGGATACAAACGGATAATTTTCGTCTGCTTTCTTCACTTGTAAAGGCATCTAGGATACTGGAGATTAATAATTTATGGTTACCAAAACTCATTCTGGCCCTGGCTTTTGAGATGCTTCAAAAAATACAGCCAATTAAGGTTTATTTAATTATTAAGGTTGAATAAATAACAGTGAAACATGTTAAAAATCTTTCAGTTTCAGTCAATCATCATAAAAAATTAACAAGCCTGGATAGAGAGACATAGGGAAAAAAAACTGATAGGCTGCAATCGTGAATTATAAATTGATATTGATTTTTTCCTTTGCAATAACACTCTCAGGTAATCGTATGTTGCCACATGGAAAGTGCACTTTCCTGGGCTGAGACTAATATTAAGTATCAAATATATATGAGATGGAGGCGTTTATGACACTTAAGATTTCACAAACAAAAAGGGAAAAAATACAATTTGTGGCATAATGGCTGCACTGAAAACAGGATCCTAGGGCGTTTATGGGAGCAGAAAGGGACCCAACTGTGCCGTGCATTCATAAGAAACGCTAACCTTATTCTTTGCCTGACATCCCTCTTCTGATATGTTACCTTGTTAGTATCGCTAAGAAAAACATAAATATTTTTTATTATTTCCAAGGCTCATCCTTGTCTTGCTTAATAGACAGGCCACATGGAGTTAAAGCCGTATTATATAGCCTGGTGCAGAAGTGATCATTCAAAACAGCTTGTACTCATATTTTACACTGCCAAGCTTTATTAATTCTAAGCCCCTAAGAAATAGTGAGGGGATTTTCCGACCTTCTGTTTATTGAAGTAACAAGGAGACGAGTAAGACATTTCCCTAGGCTAGCTCAGATAAAGTGGACAATTACTATTGGCATTCCGAGTGTAAATATTTAACACTTCACTGCTAGTTTGCACCTAAATACCTATTAGATGGTGCGATGAATCCGGACACTATTTCCCAATAGGGTTACCTTACTTGTCTCTTTTTTTTTTCTTCTTTTTTCTCTAACCATGTTTATTGGATTACAGTTAACACAAGTCTTGTTATACAAAAGGACTCAAGGAGAAGTTTGTTGAAGCCGTTTTCTGGTGTACTAATAGAGCTGGTAAACGATTTTACAGATTAGCATCAGTCTAAAGCAGAGAGCTGAGCTAATGTAGGCCTGGATTCCCAGAACGGCATGGCTGCATAGCAGATCCACCCCGTGGGTCTCCACTCTGAAGGCAGAAGGGAGTGAGCCCATCAGCTAGAATGGCTTTATTGGTACTAGGAAGCTCATAATTGGCAACATGGCTTACTTTGACACCTGTACATCTGTCATTACTGGTAATGGATGAAACTAAGCCCATTTTAATTGATGTTACTGCTTTAGAGATACATTTCTGAAACATGAATCTCTGGACAAAAGTAAAAAAGATGCAAATTTTCTTTGATTACAGTGGATAGTTGATGTGGTCCAAGGCAATTTAAAGGAAATGGAGCTAGTGTGAACAGACATACATAATTAAATGTATATAGTGATGACATATTTCGCAGTATTCACAGACTACAGAAATATTCACATCAGTTCCTGTCCTATGTATTGAAGAATCCACTGTTTGTTCTGCAGCCATACAGTTGCATGCCAAGGCCAACTTTGAGTGGAACGGATTCTTCCTCCAGATTAGATTTTTTTTAATTATGGGAAGAAACCAAAGAAACAACACAGACATAGGGAGAACCTATAGCCTCCATACTTCAAAGGCTTCCTGATGGGTACTGAAAGGGTGATTTAAGGTGTTACTAAACCCAGGACCCTGCCTTCACTATATCTGGTCTCCACAGTACACAGAACATGGAAATGCAATAATTTTAGTAAATATTAACTGATAAATACCTTTTCTCATCAGCAGTATATGGCAGCCTTGTAAGATCTATAAGTTCCTAGTAAACCTTATAGGAGGAGTTTTCATTCTCCCCTGCTCCTCTGATTGGACAGTGCTGATTGGCTCTGTGCTGATCACATGCACCCTCCCATGAAAAACAAAAACTCTCTAGCAATACACACCAAACTGAGCATGTGCAGCCCATCCACTGGCTCTGTAAATATCAGTTTTTTTCTTTTGAGACAGTGGAAGAAGAGGAGGATCAGAGAGAAAGGATCAAACAGCCTTCATACACAATGTGGAGGATTAAACCCTTAGGTTCCACAGTGAGTATAACAAGCATGCTTTACTGCATATACAGACTGATTTTACTGTTGTGGGTTTAGTAACACTTTAAAGTAGAACGCTGGTCAGGCTATTGATATTCAAATATTACCATATTCTTAACAAGCAGTAAAACTTGCTATTTATATTCAAATATTACCATATTCTTAACAAGCAGTAAAACTTTAAAATAGGCTCTCACAGACCTCTGTAGCTTCAGTCACTGTGGAGTAATTCATCCTCAAAGTTTACAGTCAAAACACTTTCACTTTCATTTCAACAACTCAACCCACCCTGTTCCTCCATGCTGATATGGCAGCTTGCCAGCCTAATCGCTACAGGAAACACAGGAAGAGAAATGGAAAGGGAAGAGTGTCAAGACTGAACCTGAATGACTTCAGGGCTTCCACTGTGAACTTTAAAGATGAGTTGCTCCACAGTGGCTGTAGCTATTGAAGTCAGTGTAATTACTGTTTGTTAACAATATGTAAATATTTAAATGTCCATAGTCTTCCCACATTTCAAAGGCAAGTCATCCTACTGCCATGTGTCATGAAAGAATAAAGCTTGAAATTGTTATTTTTTAATCACCCTGGACAATCAGTCATTTTTTATTGAAGCAAATACACTTGCTGGCTTTATGTGCCATGGTCCTGGATTCTATCTATTCTACCATAAATTTTGACTTTTTTTTTAGAGGGAATTTAATTGTGTGTACAACTACTACTGCAAAGTTAGACTACGCTTTGTGGATAATCTGCCACTGTATAAACTAATATAAATGAATAGCAATAGGAATCGTCACAAACATTTAAAAAAAAAAAAAAAAACACAAGGCCAGCATATATAAAGTGGAAATTATAGTTGCCTTACCACTGATGAAACAGCTCCAGAAATTTTACAAACATGCTTAAACGACTCTTTTGTAATTTGCCTTTTTTGCAAAGTCTATACATTTGAGCAAAACTTCAGATTATTCCCAGATACATGATACATATATAAAAAATAAAAAAAAAGATTGACAGGCAAACAGATGGCTACCCATTTTGTAGAATTTTGTTTACGTCAAAACTACAAGCAATTTACAAGAGAAGTTCATTTCTCCAAAGCAATTAGTTTGCAGATACACTATTGACTGTCTAATGCTTGTTTGCTCAACAGCTCTCACTGAGTTACATGCCCGTCTACGTGACAATGCAGGAACAACGGGGAACTCTTGATGTCTTCAGAGTACTAACACTCACCACTAGATCCCCTGTGCCCTCACTCCTGAGGTAGCCATTGACACCATTACAAGAGAAAGATAATGTACTGCAAACACACAGATTATCTCCAGCATCACAGCTAATTCTGCACAACTGAGTTTCTTCTTCTTACAAAAAAAGTGAAATAAATAAATAAAAAATACTAAAAGACAATGAAATTCCTAAAGTGCTCCACAGAACAATCCGGTTCCACATGTCTGTTTCCAGTGCATTAAAAATAAATACAGTAAAATTTTATATTTGGTAAGATTTTCCTCTAAAAAATGACTGATGAATTTACTGTTGGTCACCCTGAACCCAACAATTCTTTACTTTCAGTAGGGACCCAAGGGTTACATCACAAAGCTAAAGCCCCAGGATAAAAAAATAAAACATTTTCAATTAAAGTGAGTTATTTGTAGCTCCATGAGTCCAATGAGGCTTAAAAACTAAAGTCAAATGGCAAGAACAATGATCCTTATGCATGTGTTATTGTGGAAATATAAGCAAAACCTTTTTCCATTTTGGATGAAGGGGAAGGGGGTTTAACCCTTGTCCCTTTTTTTTTTTTTTGCACTCTGTGTCCTCTTGGGGAGATTCCTCTTCACTTCTTGTCCCATAGCCAAAACATGAACATTTATAGGTAAAGTTGATCCAGCAAATATCCGATTGCCTCTTTGGGGATCTGGAAGGAATTTTTTCCCCTGCTGGAGCAAATTGGATCATGAGTTGCTGTTTTTTTTTTTTTCCTGCCATTGGATTAAATTTGGGTATAAGATTGTGCATAAAGTATTGTATAATTGTTTCCCCCTCTTTATTGGCTGAACTAGATGGACTGTTTTTTGCCAACCAGACTAACTATGTAACTATAAAACTATATAAGGTTAAATTAAAGGAATCTCTTGGGGGTCACCAGAACTAGTGTCCCCATTGTAAGACCACCCCCCCCTACTACTGTTCTGGGGACAACCCAAAATGTGGGATTTTCTTTTACTTTCAATGATAATGGTAAACAGGATGAATAGAGAGGGTGAATCTCCCTATCATGAGCAGATGTAGCAAAAAAAAACTGACAGGTATTCGAATCTCCACTGTGTCCAAAACAAAAAAAAAAGTTTTGCCTTTAGTTATACTTTAAAACTTATTAAATTGATCCTCTAGTATCATATTTTTTAAGTTCACTGACTGTAGGCTAAGTAATGTATAACACTTAAAGCGGAAGTAAACCCATCCATAAAACAGTTTCAGTTCCTGCACGTGCCGGAAATGTAACACTCCCATTGGTTGTGCTCTTAAACAAACTGTCAAATCATCCAATGGCTGGTGTATAACTGATCACATGTGCAGCATCATGGCAGTTGTAGATTAAACAGAGGCAAAGATGGCAGCTTCCTTGGCTGAAAACGATAGGGGGGTTTACTTACACTTTAAGAGAATCTACCTGCAGTGCTAAGATACTTGACTATGGAGGACACAATCATGTACGTACCAGTGCCTTTATAATAGCCTGCAGATTTTTGGTTCTGTGTTCATGTCTTGCACAGCACCACCCCCTGAAACCTCCTACCAGAAAGTTACAAGGTACAGTACGTGTAAGTTAGCAGGGGAGAACACGTACTTCTGCCTGCAGCAGATGCGCCTCCCAGGCCTAGGCACAGTTACTTGACATGATGTACAGATTTAAAGCATAACTTAACTATATCTGAGCACCACAAACTGAAAACACGATTTAATTCATTTTTAATATTCATAGCAAGCTCACCTAGCTGTTCATGTCTTTACGTTGTTTTGTTTTTTTTTTTTTGAGAAATCACTTTGAAAAACTCCCCCTAGCATTTCTAGCTTGAGTAAGGGCAGATGATTCATGTAGCATTTACTTCCTGGAATCCATCTGCCCTTAGCTCAGGCATGCAAGCAGGAGGGTGTGCTTAGCTGGAAAAGCTCGCTCTTCACTCCCCCAGATGAAAGAAAAAAAATACCCATGAAGGTTCCTGGGATGTATGACTTAATTTTCAGCCTAGGCCAGAAACCAAGATGCAACTGAAGAAATGTAAAAAAATAAAATAAAACACGTAAATATAATACACCTTCCTATCTATTTACTAATGTTTAATGTGATAATGGGTGGGTTTTTGGGTGTTCTTGGTGGAGTCTGTTCCCTTATACTCAGCCACCATCTGGAGGGGGTCACATAGTGGAGAGATGCCTACCTAGGATTCTTCTGGTCCATTCAATCTAAGTGCATTTTGACCTACTGTAAAAAGGGGTCAGACACCTTTGGTGAGTTGCCATCTACCTAACGAGCCCTCGTGGTAAAGCTATTATCTGAAGGAACATCAAACCAGAAGATTTCATTCATTTATTTATGGTGTTGGGATTGTCACTTTGGACTTTATATATTTATTTGCTTTTTCAATCACTTTGCTTTTTCATAACATTGTTTGCAGTTATTTTGTATGTTTTTAGCGCCAACACCTTTACATTAGATTTTTTAGAGTTTAGTTCTCCTTCAAGAACAGCTTTACAAGGATTTAAAAAAAAAAACATACTGTGGCTGTTTATTGTCAATAATTTATTCATGCAGACTTGTAAAGTTATTAAAAGTCAACTTTCAAGAATGCATATTTTTTTTCAGTATTACCACATTTTTCTAGGTTGTGCTAGGTTTTCCCCCAACGAATATAGTTTCCTCTATTTCTTTTTTTTTTTTTTTAGACTTCAACTTCAACAAAGCAGCTTCTCATGTCAAGACGGGGGAAAACCAGGCAAGATTTTTCAAGATGTGGCAGACTGCAAAGCAATGATATTGTCTGTGTGTGACTGGGCCCCTATTTGTTACAGCGTTCACTGGGTATTTGCTGAGCGGTCCCGCAACAAAAGATCATTCGAATCCCAACCACTTCTAGAAGAGAAGGCATTAACAAACAAGAGCCCCTTTGAACCTGTGATACTAGATATAAAAAGCTGGAAAAGCCCAAAAGATGAATCGTTTGCTGTTTCAGATGATGGCAGCCATGGTAACCTTGCCAATCCTCATAGAATGTGTTTTGTCCATGTACTAAAATTTTAAGCATTCGAGTGTCAGAAGTGTTACAGTTGGGTTTTTATTCATCCCCGAGCACTTTTCACAGTCTTACCCAGTTCCAAAAAAAAAAAAACCTTCAGTCTCAGAGGTGACCTTTGTACTCTGGAAACAATTACTCCTGGAGAGCCTGTCAATATCATTATTTTTACAAGAAATCGATAGGCCTCACAAAGTTAATGGGGTATTGAGGCAACGAGCAGTTTACCTCCTTACTGTCAGTGGTGCAGCAGCCTGTGTGCTTGGCACAGATGACAGATTCTTGTAGACACCAGGCAGACAGTAAGCACTGGCTGTAAACGAGAGGCTGGCTGCAAGCATGCGTGGAAGAAAATGTCAGCTTCTCAGTCAGCTGGAGTATGTTCTAACAAGCCAAAGATGTCAGGGTGTTGTGGCGTCTGCTCCGAAAAAATCAGAAAAACCCAAAACATGCCAACAAAATGAATATATACCTCCTAAAAAGCACCTCCCCTCAAACAGCTAAATACAGAGTTAAAACAGCATAAGAGGGAATTATTCAGTTCAACAGAACCTTCAGAATAAATCAGCTTTAAATAATCCAGGAGCATAAAAACAAAAAGAGTTCAATGTCTTAAGCCCCGTACACACGGGCAGAAAGTTGGGAGACATTTGCCAGTAAAAAAAAAAAAACGTCCGACATTCTGCCCATGTGTATGTTGGTCTGTCCAAAAGAAGCCGGCCATTTGGCAAGCTTCTGTGGGATATGCATGCTGGAGAACTAGCAGATGACGACTCCCAATCAGCGCTCTCAGCCAATGGCAGAGAGTGTTCTGTCAGGTTTTTTTTCCGTCCAGGCCAGCGTACCCGGCTTTCAGTTTGTTTTCTCACTAAAGTATCCACAGCCTAGGGGGGAAAAAGCCTGTCCTCTGCCAGCAATTGCAGAGTGGAGCCCCTACTCTCTGTATGGAACAAGGGGTCATATTGCAGACACACCTCCACCCAAACCTTTAGCCCTGCAATCAGCAAAGCTCATTCTCTTTGTTGATTAGAGAGTTCTGACTTAACAGGGAGCATGAGCAAAGCAAACATTTACCTCTTGTATCACTTGTCTCTCCCTGTAAGCGTTTAGCCGCGTTTAGCTGTGTTTGGCATTTGTAGGTGTTTTTATAGTATAGGGAGTGTGCTTACTGAACAAATGCCAAAAAACGCTAACATCAAAAAGCGCCGAAAAACGCCCATAACGTTATTGAAAAACACGGCTAACAGCGCATTTTTTAACGCTGCTTTTTCTTGGCAGCAGCGCTGGCGTTTTTTTAAATGTCCTGTGTGCACGAGGCCTTAGACTGTAAGCTTCTATGATTGGGGCACTCCTAACCCTCTTTTTTTTGGTTGGATTGTAACTGTACTGTCTCCTTTTATTTAGTAAAGTGCTGCACAAATCCTGTATAATAATAAAACTGATTAGCTAGTTTTGCAAAATAGCTGTATATTAGCTTATCAGTAATTATTAAATCAGTGGGCTAAAAATAATCAATGAAAAAGATGGTCTGCAACTCCATGCTTGCTCTTTAAAATCTTCAAAATGTATTGATTCTCCATAAAAGACACCAACAGCAAATGTAAACGCGTTTCAGCCTTGCGGGCCTTGTTCACTACAAGGCCCGCAAGGCTGAAACGCGTTTACATCTGCTGTCTGTGTCTTTTATAGAGAATCAATAAATTTTGAAGATTTTAAAGAGCAAGCAAGGAGTTGTGGACCATCTTTTCTCATGATTGCTACTACAGTTGTGTGACTGCTCCTCTCCGCACCCAGGTAGCTCTAAACCAGGGGTCTCAAAATGGTGGCCCTCCAGCTGTTGCGAAACTACAAGTCCCATAAGGCATTGCAAGGCTGACAGTTACATGCATGACTCCCACGGGCAGAGGCATGATGGAACTTGTAGTTTCCCAACAGCTGGAGGGCCGCCAGTTTGAGACTCCTGCTCTAAACAATCTTCTTATCATATTGGGTAGTAGCACCCTACTTCTGCTTTAAGTCATAATCAATGCATTAAAACCAATAAGGTTATCTTCATATTACCCAATTTATCGTAAAACCAAATGAAGTGACAGATCAAAATCTTACAACATATGCCCAGGTAATCGAATAAGCAGGCTAGTAAATGAGTCGACGGGCTACAATGAATGACTGCATGCAATACTTTTTTCAGGGTTATTAAATAAGCCTCTTCGCGTTCTTGTGGAATAACAGGACTCTGCATGTGCGATTTACACACAAAGGGAACTTCTGGCACACATTGACTTGAAATATTTCCCATGCTCGGTTTTACCAACTCCCAGATGGGCTTCTCACTGTTACAGGATGCCCTGTCGAGTCTAGCTGTGAACCATATGATCACACAAAGAGCCATGGAAGAGCCCTTGGTTTAAAGGGCAGCCTTACTCTCCCTACCGCATGTACTCGAGCAATCATCTGCATACATTCCTGTCAATGCCATGGTGTAGAGCGAAAAAAAAAAAAAAGGCACAGTCTGCTATTCTCACATTCCTATCCACACTGATCCGCTCCAGACAGAATTCTGGATACAATTGCTACCCTGCACTGGCGGGTCCTCTGACACGATGTAATTTAAAATAGAACTCTTGTTTAAACTGAAAACAACTGACAGAATGTTAAGTGCATTATGTGTAATTGTGACACGATGGCGGAGGCGGCTAAACATTCCACATTTGCTCCCCCAAATCTTCGGGAGAAAAAAAAGTCATAAATGACTCCAACATATGGTGGCATTTTGGAGATAGGAAGAAAATTGTTGAAGCTTCAGTCACTGCTATCAACAGTCTGGAATTTACACTAGTGTTTTACATCATTAGCCTCATCCTTCACAGCTTTCTGGGCCCTTAATGCAAACCATATGCAGAACCAAGAATGCTTACATAGCCCTGTAAACAGCTGTTTTCTGATTGGCTATTGTGGGATGGGAAATCGGTCTCCAAAGTTTGGGGGGGGGGGGCTGGGAGAATAACAAAAAAAAAGTATTTTCCTCTGTATGAGCCAGACCTCAAAACGATATACATTTTAGCTTTTCAAGGACAAAAATAAGCACTTAGCCACAAAAATGATTCTTGGTGGTTCCATACACAAACAACTGGCCCTGGGTTACATATTATGTATAAAATAATTTATTTTCGCTGACCTATTAGAAAGCATTTTACAAGGAACACTAAGCCATTTACATTAGTCCATACATCTGGAGTACAGTCTAAAATACACACCAGCCATATATATAAAAAATAAATAAAAAAATACACTAATGCCCTAGCGCCAGTTTGGGAGAAAGACAGTTTTTTTTACTAGGAACGGATGATAAAGCACCCAGTATGGAATGGGAAAAGATGCTAAAGTATTCATATAGACCAGAGTTTCTCAACCAGGGTTCCTCCAGAGGTCGTCAGGGGTTCCTTGAGCTTTGAGCAATTTCTCTAAGATAATTTCCCACTGACACCATTGATCTTTATAGCTATCTGTAAGGGAGTAATTCATCCCAGTGACCACAAATGTAAGGAGCATTCTTCCCACTGACCAACACACTAATGTATCATAAGCTGTAGATAAAGTAACTTTTAGCAGGGGTTCCCTGGGACTGGAAAGTTATTTCAAGAGTTCCTCTGTGTTGAAAAGGTTGGAAAAGGCTGAGATAAACAATGCCCCTGGTAGGAAATGACGTCAAGACTGCAGTACCACTACCCAAGCTAACCAACATGACAATTTATTCAACTATATATTATATTATATACTGTATTTATTGGTGTATAACACTCACTTTTTTACCCTGAAAATAGAGGGTCAACTGTGCCTGCGTGTTATATGCAGGGGGCCGTGGAAAGTTTTTTTCTTGAAACATCCCTCTTAAAGTTAGGGTGCGTGTTATAGGCCTATGCGTGTTATACTCCGATAAATACGGGTAATTTGAATTCATATCAATTAAACCAATTAAACCAGTACCGTCATAGTCCATTTTTTGGGGGATCAGTTGGGGACCGACCTCCCTAGTTTTCAATTTTCCATATGTTGGGTGATGGTACACCCTTTTTCCATTTTTACTTAACTCATGTTCATAGAGGCTATATATTTCCTTAATTTATTTCAACTGAGGTGAATAGACTAAAGCTAGTCAAAAATATCATGAAGATTGTTATAGCTTTATCTGAGAAGCACATCAGAGTTCTCAAGGCTACAACCTTCTACATCGATGGCAGATGTTGTCCAACATTATGGAAAATGTACTAAAAAGTGGAACAATCCATTCACTGCACGTCATGTAAATAAACAGCTGGAGAGGAATAAAATGTTTTGCCAGGGTTGGATAAACGGCATACAAGTCAGATGACCAAACAGTTGGGTCAACCATTTGAGAAATTTTTCAGCCATGGCTAACTGTACACAACAATGGCACAGCCAGAAACTTGTGGCTCTCCGCTGCCATATACCTCATTCTTTATTCATTTTACAGAAAGCAAAGGATCATGGGTGGTAGATCTGCAGGCAGTTCTCAATCACAGCCTGCCTCTATTTAAAACTGCTTCTGCATCCAAGCCCTAACCCCTTCAGACCCCACCTTTTTCCAGCCATGATGGACAGATCTCTTGTATTTTCCTTCTCGGTCTCTTCCCCTCCGGCTTCAGAAATCGACAAGAATATATATTTTTGTTGCCGTTCCCGGCAGATTTCACAGTTGCAATCTCCGTTTATGAATTATCTGACACGTTTCTCGCTGCGCTTTTGACAACGCGTGCTCAGTAGAACGATCAAGACGCTTCTTTCTCTGACAAGTGGGAAATATCAATATTTGAATAAATTGTGGATTTTAAACTTCTCACTCTGATGCACCAACAGCAAGGAGAATTTTTTATTATTTTTTTTTTTTCTCCCTCCCGTTTTACAGGGTCTAATCCCCTGGAGCCTAAAGGGAGTAATCTGCAAGAGTGTTTCATTACAAGAAAGCTGTAGTGAGTGACATTTGAAGCACACATCACAGTCAGACTGATGAAGTTTACTTCCTTCAAACAACAAACAGCAGCTTTATATTATTTCCCCTACTTGAGTTTGGGGGGGGGGGGGGAGACCAAAAGCTGTATGTCTGAGGCAAGGGAAAAGAAGGAAAGAAAAAAAAAAAGCCTAAAATGTTGATTCACAAATTGACAGGCCAATTTTTAAACAAATGCTTTACTTGGGGGAAAAATACAGCTTTGTTCGCTGCGGAGCATTTTTCTTGTGCTTGACAGAAACATTCCGAGGTTGATTAGGAAGAACTTGTTAGGGTTTTGTCTCAGACACACTGACTCCACTTTTTAACAAGCATGCAAAGAAAGCGGCGTAAAGATAACAGAACACTGGTCGTTAGGATCCATAAGTGTTACATATGTCAATCACAAACTGTTTTATACCAGAGTAAATAAACAAACAAAAAAGTGTTACCCATGCCATTCAGGACCTGCTCAGGGGACGTGCCTTTTATTATAAGGAGATAATGTAACAAGGTTTATCATTTTGAAGTGTGTGGTTCTACCGATGACATGGCTCAATGGCCAGCGATGCCATGGTGTATTAACTGAAAAGCATAAAAATAAAAAAAATAATACTTTGGGGTTTGGGAGGGTTTTGATAATTAAAGTTTTCTCACACGAGTGCCATTATCTTAATCTTTCAAACAGGAAGCTATAAAACAGGAGCTATTGTCTTCTCTGTGTAATGATTTCCACCCTGCCGCTGGTTGGTGGGTGGTAATACCAATGACTATTGATCACTTGACAGGATTACAAATGGAAGGGGTTTCAAATCATTATTTCGTGTTTTTTTTTTTTTTTTTATAGGATGTATATATTGATATGTGTATGTTCTTAAAGAGTCAGACCACCCAAAATAGATTATTTATTTTTTGATAAATGTTAGAGAGTTAAATCAGCTGATTTTTTATTTTTTTTCTTGGTGACTGTGGTGGTGTAATTTCTGCCCTTGAGGTGCCAGGCCTGCACGCCTGCTAGAGCCATTGCAAAGAGTCCCCTTCTTCCTGTTGGGTCTTTAATTTAGTAAATATAATAATATCTACAGCAGGAGGAGTGGGAAAAATTACCAGAAAGAGCTCACACCTGTAGTTTCAATAAGCAAGCTAGCAACTCTGACCAGAAGACTCTGCTAATAATAAAATATCACCATATCAGGGTGGGTAGACTAAAGCCTCGTACACACGACCGTTTTTCTCGGCAAGAAAACTGCTGGGAGAGCTTTTTGCCGTGAAAAACGCGTGTGTGTATGCTTTCCCGACAGGTAAACTGCCGGGAATCCCAGCGAGAAAAATAGAGAACCTGCTCTCTATTTTCCCATCAGGATTCTTGGCAGAGTGTTTCCTGCCGAGAAAACCAGTCGTCTGTATGCTTACCTGTCAGAGGTAAACCCGCGCATGCTTGATAAGACTTTGACGCATACGCGGTAGTATACAAGGTTAGTGTGGGGTGTAGCAAGATTGCGACGACGGCATCGAATGTGACGAGCGCCGGCTCATTATAGTCGATGACGTCACCGCGTTCTTGCCATTCAAAAGAACGGCGGTTCTTTTGAGTGGCCGTCTGTACACAGGGCTTGGCAAGGCAAGCTTGCCAGAAATCCCGTCAGGAAAACCAACGGTTTTCAAATAGACGGGATTCCCGGCCGTGTGTACAGGGCTTGACCCTTTCCAACTAGTATGTACACATGTTTTAAAAAATGTGATATATACACACTATATTACCAAAAGTATTGGGACACCTGCCTTAAAGCGGAGCTCCAGTCTCCTAAGCATTTTCTTGATAAAAGCATCCCTGTGATTTCTAGTACTTGTACTATATCATTTGGATATTAGCATAAGAGTCCTCATACATGTTACTTGTAAATATGTAATTTCTTACTTGATCTCGGAAGCAGGCAGGGGCCATCAAGGATGTGGGCATCTGAAGCCAGCTCCTGTGTATTTCCGGGATTCGGTGCAGCTGGCTAACCAGCATGCACCTCGCGATCCTGCGCCTGCTCAGTGAAGCCACTGAGCGTCTCTCTCTCTTCCCGACAGGTTGCCATAGCAATGGCGGTGTCGGCGGAAGTTCCCGCCCCATTGCTATAGCATCCTGGTCCTTCCGCGCGCGTCATTTCCGGTCTGGAAATAACGCAAGATTTCGTCACTAGGCGATTCGCAAGGACTCCTGGGATACATGATGCCGCTATCCCAGGAACCCTTGGGAATCGCCTAGTGACGTAATCGCCTTAGCGATTTGTATGGAGAAATAGAAAAATAAAGGTATTTACAAGCAAAATTAAAAATAAAAATTGTCCATTGTCAAAAGTATGAGCTAAGGGCATGCAGCACAGACAAAGTTAAAACACGCACGTGAACTTTAATGGCTTCCCATTCTTAGTCCGTAGGGTTCAATGTTGAGTTGGCCCCGCCCTTTGCAGCTATAACAGCTTCAACTCTTCTGGGAAGGCTGTCCACAAGGTTTAGGAGTGTGTCTATGAGAATGTTTGACCATTCTTCCAGAAGCGCATTTGTGAGGTCAGGCACTGATGAGGACGAGAAGGCCTGGCTCACAGTCTCTGCTCTAATTCATCCCAAAGGTGTTCAATTGGGTTGAGGTCAGGACTCTGTGCAGGCCAGTCTAGTTCCTTTCCGGCGAGGTCCGGCGGCTGCCGAGCCTTAAGCCGAAAATCCCCTGTGCGCATGCGCCGCTGCATTCAGCGGCTCATTGCGAGGGGAAAATCTCCTAAACCGTAAAGGTTTAGGAGATATTTTTTTTACCTACAGGTAAGCCTTATTATAGGCTTACCTGTAGGTAAAAGTTAAAAATGTACCTATACAACCGCTTTAAACGTTGAGGAAAGTATGGCAAAGACGTGTCTTTTTACCTAAAAAGTTTAGTGCTAAAGGTGTTCTCCTTGCCCCTATTAGATAGTAGAAAGGTATGAATATTTATGAACTCCTCCTTCATCAATACTTTGAATAAACAGAAAACTCTGCATTTTTGTCATCATTACACCGCCATGATTTGCATGATGAAGAGCCCCGCTAAACCAATCCAACTTTGTTTCCTTCCCCCAGAATAATTAGATTCTTGGCACACTCGTCCCTTCTCCCACTCTTCTATCACCAAGTCAAACATAAGCTTGACTTTTTTTTTTCCTTTCCCGCTCCTTGCCTATTCCACTATGTTCAGTGTACCAATAACGCTCTAATGCATTTTACCCTTGACTGGATACAGTGAGATTGCTAATCAGGATTACTTGATTCAGTCAACACTGATTTCAATAAAAAGACAAAAAAAAAATTATCATAAATATAGAGAAAGTGCTGGAGGCAGTGACAGGTGATTAAAATCCCATTCACTTGGAATCATCCCGATTCATGGTGGTCGAATGGAGGGGGGGGGGGGGGAGGTTTCAGACGAGCATCTAGATGATTATAATCTTGCTTACTCCGAGTCACTTCTGATTGCACATGCACACACAAATTGGCACAAAGCAGATTCATGAACAACAAGCCATCATGCCGGGGAAATGACCTCCTTAGTATGAAGCCTTGTAAAATAATGTCTGCGAAACAAGATGATACAGAGAGCAAGGAGCTAATTTGCTTATGACGTGAGCTATCCAAGCTCCTATCAGTCATCCAACAGGGGCGAAAGGTCTGAAAATAAGAACACGGAAATAAAACCATTTGCTTCATTCCTCTGGATATTTGTTGACAGTTTACTCCATCCTGTTTCAGCGTTAGGTAAATTTATAATAATATACACAGTTTTTCTTAATGTTTACCTTACCAGAAATTTCCTATTTAACTTTCACATTTTAACATGCATGCTTTGAAATGAGCAAATATTGCTGCCCCAAAACTACATAATTAAAAATTAAACATAGCAAAAACCAAAAATAAAGAATGTACTGTATTAGCTAGGAATACATACATAGGTACCTAAGGTAGATAATGCAACAAAAAAAAAAAGTGATATCTTTTAGTGGAAAACTAAAAATATTAATTACAAGCTCTTGGCACTCTAAAGACCTCAGAAAACCTGTATTTTATTATATTTTTCATTACTGTTAAAACATATCTAAAAAATAATACTGATAGAAAAAGAAACTGTAAAGTGTAGCTAAACCCAAGAATAAAAAATGATATATAGTAGCCCAGTAGCCAACATTCATTTTCAATTTTTTGGAGCTTTTTTTCTTGGGGATCCTATCAGCAACACCCTTCTTGTCATAGGGTGGCAATGCTCACTCACTGTGCTGCATTGTAACCTAGGACAGTGTGTAATGCCGCGTACACACGACCGTTTTTCATGACGAGAAAAATGCTATTTTTTTATTTGGTCATTAAAAACGATCCTGTGTGGGCTCCAGAGCATTTTTCGCGACGTGAAAAATGGCCATTAAAAATTTGGAAGCAAGTTATGAGATGGGAGCGCTCGTTCTGGTAAAACTAGCGTTCATAATGGAGATAGCACATTCATCACGCTGTAACGGACTGAAGAGCACGAGGCTGAAAAGCGCGAATCGTCTCTCACCAAACTTTACTAACACGAGGATGAGCAAAAGCAGCCCAAAGGGTGGAACTTCCCCTTTTTAGTGCCGTCGTACGTGTTGTACATCACTGCGCTTTGCTCAAGCATTTTTTTTCACGATAGTGTGCAGGCAAGGCAGGCTTGAGAAGAATCACGTCGAGAAAAAGTTAGTTTTTTTCAATGACATTAAAAACGGTCGTGTGTACGCGGCAGGGTTGCCAACTTTCAGTAAATTTACAAACAGTTTGTAAAATCTGTACTTTTTGCATCTGTCCTTGAATGTCCATTGTGGACATGTAGGTTGCATGTCCGTAACTGACATTCATGGACAAATGCAACAATTATGGATTTTACAAACTGTTTGTAAATTTACTGAAAGTTGGCAACCCTGGTACGCGGCAATAGGATTACCGAAAACTCCCCCTTTCCTCATCTCCATTAATTAGGTGAGAGGTGACTCACTGCTTCTGTGCCCCTCTTGGATTTAGCGTTACGATTTAACTAGGGCTTGATCTTTGCTAACTTCATGACTAAGCTTCACCTCCTTGCCATTCCCCTGCACCATGGCACTACCTTAGTGCCCAGTAAGGGCTTTCTCATTGGACAAGGGAGTTGAGCTTAACCATAAAATCAAGCCTCAAAAACAAACAAAAGTAATACAAGAGGGACACAAAATAGGCTGTAATACTTAACAGTGGGCATCTTGTGGTACCTGCCCTTTCGCTATTTAACCATGCTCTCCTCTGTGTGTGTCATGATGTTATCGTGAATCTACTCTTTGACAATGGATGATTTTATGGAATAAAGCATTTTCCTTGAATCCTGGAGTGTGGTCCTTCTCTTTCTTCTTTGGATTATCTGGTCAGATCACAGACTGGACCAACACCCGGTCATCAAGGAGAGTATTACTTTCACCTGAAGTAGTGTTGCCCTTCCCTTCTGTTGCAGGTTTTAGGCCGGGTTCACACTGGTACTGTTGCATTACGTGTACAAGTCAATGGTTCCCTATGAGAGCCGTCTTAACTAGTCCGACACAAGTAGGTCCAACTTTGAAAGAGGTTTCTGCACTACTTTGGTCCTACTTCAGCCCACTGAATATTATTGGAGTCGGATCAAAGTCAGATCCTTGTCCTAACCAGCCGACTTGTGTTATCCTACATGGTAATTACAGCAGCAGGAAAAGGAATTTATGTCATACTGGGATTAGTCAAAAGACAAGTCGTACTATCTCAAAGTCGGAGCAAAATCTTATCCTGTTCATTCAAGTCGGATGGAATAAGGACCGAAGTAGGACCGATGTAGGACCGATGTCGCAGGGCAAAGTAGGATGACAGTTGTACAACAGTCATGTCGTACCAGTGTGAACAAAGCCTCATGCAGTCTGTGGCCGCACGGGGGAAATTTTGACCAACTTCCTGTCTGTACAGGAAGTGATAGGAAATCTCTACAGATACCGACTTCAACAAAGCAACACAAATTAGGCAAAAGTATGTACTGTTCTCAAATCTATCCAAAATTAACAAAAGTTTGTTCTGAAGTCGAGGTTTAGAATGGAGTTGCAAGTTCAGTTTATTATAATCTGAATGTTTGAAATATTTTACATTGATCTATTTTGTTCCATTTTGCATATGTATATATATATATATATATATATATATATATATATATATATATATATATTGTATATACAGTATATGTACTATTAAAAGAGACTACAGCTCTACTTGAACTATTCCTTGGACCAGGCTACTGAATGCAGTACTTTTTTATTACAAGTTCACCCAAGCTGATATTTTAAAACCATGCCTCAGGCCCTTTTACATGAACAGTGCGATCTCAGTGATGGACAGAGAAGGTGTTGCATTACTGGGCATTTTACCAGAGAGGGTTTTTTTTTTTTTACCACTTTTAAACTCCCTTCAGATTGACAACGCAATCAGAGAACAGTAGCAGTGTCAGTGTCAAAGTGCAAGCCAATATCTTAGTTAGATGTTGTCTAATAGCAATGAATAACAGCAGTCAAAGGTGATGGTGACTGGCCTAGATGGAGGGAGCCTGGCTTGTGTTTCAAGCAATTAAAGGCTGTGGAATCAATGGGGGAGTGAAAGAGAGAGAGAGCAAGGCAAGATATTATTCAGTGTAGTTATGCCCCATAAAGTGAACCTGTTGAAGGATGGGAGAGGAGAGAATGCTGGGGCCATAACCAATAAAAAAAAAAAATCCAGTTTGGCCTCATCTGGATTTTGTCAGGCTGACAGAGAATGAAGCTGTAGAGTTTAGGAAGTGACCAGGCAGTCTTAACACTAGGAAGAGATAAGGCTCAATTCCCTGCAGTGTCTGCATCTGATAAGGCAAATTATTCTCACTTTATGCTTTCAAGTCTCTTGACTCATTACAAACACAGAGGTGATATTATTACATGGCAAGTGTGGGCTAATGGGGATAAACAACATTATAGGCTGCAGAGGTCTTCAGTGTTAATGCGTGCCTTGAATTAGAGGAGATAGGAGTATACTGTATATATTCCTTGCACAACAACTATTCTGTGTCAGCACATTACACAGTGCTGTACAACGCAAACCCAACAGCAAGGCTTTTCAATGGGGAATTGAGATATCTACACTTAGAAAGCTACCAGTAATGCCACATGGTAAAATCTGAAACAATATTTATTTAAAACACACAGTAAAAAAAAATAAAAAAAAATTCCTCTTTTCATATTTATGTTGAGTAGCTTCCTGTAGCAAATTTTTTGCAGCATTTGTCATAGGATAACCAACCTATGGAGAAGGGTGTACCATCATCTAATGTCTATGGATGTCCATGGCCTAAGGCCGGCAGCTTGATTCCCCCATCAACACAGACAGTGTTGATGTAGGAATCCCTCCTGCCAAACCATTGTCTTCTCCCGGCAGTGGAAGCCTTCCCCGCTGGGAGAAGACAGTGTACCCAAGTTGATCGATCCACTTGGTACATTCAGCCTGCCCATTAACGGTGCGAATCTCGAATGGTTCCTGCTGAACCCGCTGAGGTTTGAACCGTGCATGGCTGGCCTTACACAGGTCATGCACAGGCAAAGATTATGGGCGATTAGGTGAAGAAAAGCATCAAATGAGACAAGAATAGACATTAAATTGTGGAGTGCAACTGTATTCTCTAATATTTTCATATTGTTATGGAATTTTAAAAATGGTGAACAAAATGGAGTCTATGCGTCCACATTCACAATATCAACAGGTACGTATAATCATCTGAGCATACATAGGAATATATTGGTGGGAATCATCCAGACACACCCAGGTGCAATATTTCCTGGTAGGCCAATAGGGATACAGAGGGTGTGTCCTTTTTTCAGGGAATAGATAGTCTTACCAATGCATTTAAAATTGATGTAGGCCATCTTTCTTGCTTTGCAGTGTTACACATTGGTTGTGCTTAATTACCGTAGTTCTTTGAAAATACAAGTTTATGAGCTAATATGTATATAAGTTTATGAGCTGTCCAACTAAAAACAATGCTCTCTTGGTGTGGCTGATATTTCAACAGCTGTTAAGCAGTTAGGAGGAGCTACTGTTCTAACTAATCTATAAACCTTTAAAACAAAAAAACAGGAAGAGCAAGTATGTGAAATTGTGAAAGTCACGTCAAAACTTTCTTTAATACAAATACTGCATCAATAACTAAAAACACGTGCTTGCTGATAATGCACCATACTTTATAGTACTAGTATAGGCCCTTTACTTAGTAAATACGGAGGAGTATGATAGTTGTAGTCCAGCTCTGGAGAAGTAAAGCTACACTCTATGAATAAGGCCTAAATGGAAAAGAGCCTTCAACTCAAAGTCAGAGGGGCACCCATCACAAGGATATCCAAGGGGCTTTGTTAAGGGATCAAGTGGACAGTCCCATGATTTGAGCAATACATCTATACTCGCAAGGAAGCAAAAGAAGCCACTCCAAGCTCTGTTTCCACCATCAATGCTTCCTCTAACAAGGTCATGCATGTTACTCTCCAGCACAATGTGCAGAAAACATACCAATCAAGCACAGCATTAAGGCATTCTCTCAGGCAGAGCAGGTTATGCCTTGGAATTTCCACTGCAAGAACCAATCAGGCCTTCTCTAGGAAGGTGCCAGGAGCAAGCCCAAGGTTCTGTGTCTTTCATAAGTCTTATTAATAAACTAGATAAGCATGTGAAACTAATGCACACAACATACAAACTGGATAATATGGCTCCTCTATACCGAAAATACGCAAAAACAGATTAAAGACATCTAAGATAAAGATCAAAGCCACAATTGTTTAAGAATATGTGATTTCTGCTTCTTTAAATGGAAGTGTTACACTGGCTGTAACTGGTAAAATTTTTGCTTTTTGAAATAAAGTTATGGCTCTTGATTGTTGAATTTTTAGAAAGACTTTTAAAGCAACTATAAAATCACTGTTGATCAGGAAAATTCATCTGCCCAGGAAGATGACCAAAAAAGTTTCAAGTCACAAAGAGCTAATCATGGCTGCTCAGTTACTGTTTACAAGTAAGATTATTTTTTTAAAACACTAGATTTCCTTTAGTGTTGCGTTGCACTATGGGTGGCCTTACACAGCCCAATCTAAAAAAAGCATTGAACTTTTTCAGAATTTCTTGCTTTGACTAAGCAAGGATCAGACTACACAGATAATCATATAAGTGTGTTGGGTGTGAAAATTTAAAAGCTCATTTTGTCACGCTGACATTTTCCAACATGCTAGGAAATCTCTTTGAGACTGGGGACCAATCATTTATTACTCTAGTATAAAAAGGAATGAGATTGGGTGTTTGTCACTGAAATAATTACCCAATTGACTATTGGATAGGATGCCCAGTTGACTGCAGGGAGTCCTGGTTGTTCATCTATAGCAGGGGTCTTCAAACTTTCTAAACAAAGGGCCAGTTTGCTGTCCTTCAGGCTTTAGGGGGGCCAGATTTTGGCCAGTGGAGGTAGAAAAGGTCCTAAAGTTACTGGGGAAAAAACACTGCCCCATCTTTGGTGTCAGTGGGAGGAATTGTTTATGTCATTGGAAGAAATTATTTCCCATCATTGAGTCATTGGGCCCCATTGATAGTGCCATTGGGGGAAATTGTGCCCCATCATTGGTGTAATTGGAATCTAAATCTGAATTGGGCCTCATTGTTGGTGCCTTTGGGAGGAATTGGGCCCCACTATTGGTGTCATTGGACTTCGTTGGTGTCAGTGGATGAAATAGTGCCCCAAGGGCCGGATAAAAGCAAGCAAAGGGGGCCACATCTGGCCCCTGGGCTGCAGTTTGGAGACCACTGATGTATAGCATCAACAATGAGCAGTTGTCCCACAGCCTACCTATGACTATTCTATGTGGGTGGGCTTGTCTCTCCTTTCTATTCTGGTAATTCTGAGCACTGACACTGAGCAACTTTGGTAAGTGAGTGAAATATTTCACATAAACACTACCACAACCATCTAGAATTAACAATGTGGTCATTAACACATTTGTTCCCAAAAAACAATGACCTTCTAACATTTTGTGAAAACATGGGGACATTTATACTCGTAAATATAGTTCTAAGCTGGACATCCATGAGTTTCAAAACTGTGGCAAAAACAGCACCTCTGACATCATTGTAAACAATATGTGCAATAAATGAGCATTGCTTTCCTCTTTGTTTCATGGTTCACGTGTTCACTTTTCCCACACCGGCCGCCTTTGATCCACCATCCAAATCGGCTAGTGTAAGACTTTATTCCAAGTAATGACCACAAGCAACATTTGGACAGAGGAGCTAAATAAGTGCACTGCAGATAATTGTGTTTACATTAGTGTTTAATCTGCCCAATAAGCACACAGCAGTGGTCTAATCTGGGCAGGAAGGATGGGAAAATCGAATGTTGTGTTTAACACAGCTGGTCTAAATCACCTTGTAGCACTAGGCGCTAATGGTGGAAATCGCACATCCAGAGTAACATAACACAACATGTAAACAATCAATCAATAAGACTCTGTTGATGCTGTGATATAGGACTTTCTAAGCACTTTTGTTGGAAATCACAGCAGCTTCCAATCAGGTAACATTAAACGGCTACCAGCGCTTAACCAATTTTTTCAAATTTGTGCCTGCAGGATGCAATAGTATCACAAAAAGTCTAAGAAAAGCACCAGCAAAACAAAATTAGAAAAGAATGTTCCATTTACTATGAGGATATGTTGTAGATTAGGCATGAAAAACCTGTGGTCCTTCCGCTGCTGTGGTACTACAAGTCCAGGAAGACACTCTGACCCTATGGTTGGAGATACAAGCCACCTAACATTAAATATGAAGTAGTATATAATGTGTTAAAGGTTCTCCAGATCAACAAATCTGTTTTTGCTTTTGTACCCGAATTAGGCCCCGTTCACACTTAAGAGACGCTACCGCGTCGTGATTTTGGTGCATTCATTTGTGCTCCAAAAAACGTGTTAAAAAAAGCTCATGTACCAAATTTTGGCATTGAGCCAAGCTCGTGTTTGCACATTTTGTCACATGGAAAATGTACTACCCGCTTTTGCGATGCCTTTAAGAAATAATAGAACAGCAAGTGCGTCACATGTTTTATTACGTTTTTTGCACGTTTGCAGAAATGTGGCCAGAAACCCTCTTTTCTGCCTGCATTTTTGCTGCGCCGAGGTGTTAACGGGGCTTTAAGGACACAATATAAAAAAAATACCCTTTTAAAAGTAGCCTAATAGCCATGTGTTTACAGGTGGGAGTTTGGTGAACAAAAGGTACCTACTTATCTAAACTGTATTAAATAACTCATTCTGTGCCCAACAATTACATGGAATGATGAGCCCACGGAGCAGTCTACGTTCTTGACCATATAAGTGTACAATTAATGCCACCCTATTAAAACCAATTGGACATGGACAAGGTAACTGCTTATGGTCTGAGCAAGACAAACCTGCCATACAAAGCACACACTACAGCATGTGTTTTCTTAGGTCTCATTCCCATATATTGCCGCCATGCTGTTTGCTGCATGCCTACCATACATATTCTATTGTAACATACCCAACACTACAGATCATATATCTGCATTTACCTGAACAGCAACAGTTTTGGTGGACTTCATAGAGAGCTGTGGTAGGTGTTCTCCTGAAACACCTCATCACGCACCCAAAACACACTTTAAAAAGCACAAATCTTTTGTGTGGTCTTAGCACGGTCCTGTAAGCAAAGTCCTAGTCAATGGCAGAGCCAGTTCATCCACAAGTCAATACTAGTCAGGAACCTAGTACCTGTTGGATGTCCATAGGCCCATCTATACCATTCATGCTCTTGGAATAGCTCAATCGTTCAAGGTTCTGCAACTACCTGTAACTCCACAAGGGATGAAGTACTTAATGCAGTTGGTGTCTGATGGGATAGGCCATGCCAGTACCAACAATGCAGATGCAGCAACTTCCCTCTGACTATCGAAAATCCTCATCAATGTCAATCAAAGGGATGGAGCCCAAGGCTGTAACCTTGTCTAGGGCCCCATTCTCCCTTAATCTATCCCTGGTTAATCGTCTTAAAGTTTAACATTTAGCCCTAGAAATATCTCGATTTACAATACATCTGCTAATAATAAGAACTGAAAACTAAAATTGAAGAACGTTTTTGTTGTTATAAGCCGTTGCAGTATTCAAGATAAGAACAGTTTTTTTCAGTTTACACTCTACACTTGCTCAGCATTTATCTGCGAGCCGTAGATGTTTTGCGAATGATTTGTGTGAGTTTGAAAGAGCTCTTTAGTTCCACTCTTCTGAAATCATGCCAAAAGGGTCATGGTTAGCGATTTGGTGGGCTCAGCTTCCAGTGAAGCAACAGCAAATTTGCTTCCTAACAAACAATCAGACAAGTTTGACGAAGGCAAAAAAAAAACAAGAAAAAAAACTTTCCTACGCTGCTGTCTAATGTCGTCCAAACACCCAGAGCCCAAAGAGGCTTTCTCGTTGGTTCCCACAGACAAGTAAACAGAATTTCTTACAGGATACAACTTGTAGAAAATAATTCCACAATCCAGTTTTTTTCTTTTTTTTAAGAAGGCAAATTGGATTTTCCCTATCACCAAAAAATTAATTCCAGATTGAACGTATTGTGTTTAAATGCAAGTGGGATGTCTAGTAGGTTTGGCTGGATAATTTCATTTTAAAAGTATCTCTAAAATGCGCCATCCCCCGGGCTTTGCGGTTTTCTCCATCATTATATAACTGTAAACTTCTGGATGTAAAAGATTGGATAATTTCTTTCAGATGTTCCAGTGTTTCAGAAAACTTGACAATATGTTTGTGGAGCCGCTTGGTAACCAGGAGTAACCAATCCAGGGTTAGCGAGAAGGCAAAATTCAATCCTGTTCACATGAAAGCTTTCTTCACTTAACTCCTCAGCATCCATATTAATACATATATAAGCAAATATAGTTTACAGAACCATCAAATTACCAAAATTACCGAATTATAGACACGTTATAGCCACATTTTTTAAATTTTCTATAGATTTTGGAAGAACCTTTACCCAGTCTTAACTGTTGTGTCCCTGTTGGCAAAATATCCCCTCACTTAGGCTGGGTTCACACCTGAGTGTAACGAGAACTCATGTTCCCACTCGCGTTTTTTTTGTGTGTGTTTTGGAGCGATTCCACTAGTCGCGCATAGGGCAGCCCATTCACATGAGTGGGCTGCTCCACATACGACAAACTCCCCAAAGAAGCCCCAAATCTTTTTTGGAGTGGCTCATTTTTTCACTGTGCACTTTGCCATGTTTGTAGCAATAAAATGCGCAGCAAACACATGCCTGCTACACGCTCTTGGGGTGCCATTAACAATTACGCAATGCGCTTTTGTAGCACTCTTCCAAAATGCACGTTCCAGAAATGCCAGGTGTGAATGGAGCCTAAGGGCTTGTTCAGATGGGCCGCAAGGGGGCAAAAAAAGCAGGCAGCTGAGCCACAGTTTTAGCGACCCCTAACCACCCATGCAGCCACTCAGAGCTGTATAAAAGTCGCAGCCGTGATGCCTTGCTTCATGGCCATGGCAAAACTTAAACCACATGCCGCATTTGGTGTTGCCAAGTAAGGGGCCAAGCATGCTGCTGTTGAAGCACGGGGGTTCAGACTTTTTAGAGGTAAAACAGTCTATGAGGATGTGAAAGATTGCCTCCTTGCCACCTCTCAAACCCCCCCCCCCCCGCCTAAAAGTAATCCACTGTGGATTTGCTTTTCAGGGGCAGCAAAGACTTCACATGAGAATGATCCCTAGCAGTGGTAGAGACAGGAAATGATGTGGCAGAGACAGGAAATGAAGGGAAATCTATGTAATAGATTTCTATAATAGGGACATAGACACTATTAGAAATATATCAGAGGTTCTAAATACCCCTCACCTTACAGTGAGACAAGCTGTGTTTACTAAAGAGTAAATTAGGAGCCATTATGATAATTACAGGTTTGAGCTTGGAAACTTAGTGAACCTCAAACTACTGCCCTTAGGCCACCATGCATACAGGAAATCTGCCATATGTGATGCATGATCAGCGTTGTAAATTATATTGAGAAAAGGTACACATCACTTTTACTTTTGAAATGCTTGCCACCTTCGCCAATTAAACTTATACAACAAAACAAAGGTTCTGCCAATGCTGTGAAAAGGATATCAATAGGACCTGATGAGTTGCTTTGCAGTGTGCTTGGCAAAACAGCCTAGTGTACATGAACACAGCAGGGGTGCTACTCCTAAGGGTTCTTTGAAAAAGAGGCAGGGGGGTGGGGTTGGGCACTCCTAAATAGGGCTTAAAATGCCTGTTAAAGCTGAACTCTGGGATAAGCAAACATTGGGGTTGATTTACTAAAACTGGAGCATGCTAAATCTGGTGCAGCTCTGCATAGAAACCAATCGACCGATCAGGCCGAAGTTTTTTTTGTCAAAGCTTAACGTAACAAGCTGAAGTTAGAAGCTAATTGGCTACTATTCACAGCTGCACCAGATTTTGCACTTTCCAGTTTTAGTAAATCAACACCATTGTCTAAATACAAAAGTCATGGTTATTCTCTCTTAAATCTTGATGTGATTTGTGTATTTCTTCTGGATCTGTGCAGTATTTCATCATGAAACAGGCTTCCTGTAATAAAGACCGGTCACTGCTGCTCCCTCTCCTTGTGTAGGGTGACTGGTCTTGTATCCGCCCCCTCCTGCAGTTTTCTGCAGATAGCCTGTAGTAGGAGGGGCTCCTGGGTCCCTCCCACAGCTCTGCCTTCTGCTTGCCCTATATACAGCACAGTGATGATGTCACTGTTACTTTACCAGTTAACAACTGGGTTTGCAAAGGCATTTGGTACACACAAAGTCGATTTATATCTTGTGTGGCTATTGTGGAACTCATTTCAATTAAATGTTTGGTGCCCGAGATTCAGATTTAAAATGGCATCTTCACCCGCCCGTAAACGAAAAATCATTTAGTCAAATATAATTACGTTTTTAATCATCTAATTCAAAACACCACCAATCGCCAATTAAGAGCTTCAAAATAGGAAAAGACAACAGCCCATGTGAAGAATACAGTGACGAAGCAATTAAAATGACAAAATCGAACTCACAAATATTTATGCCAAAATGTTAAATCTGCAATTGAATACACCCGTGGTCATTTAAAGGCCCAACAACTGCAAGGACTTGATTTTTAAATTGTATGCAGACATCAGGCAAAGCTTTAATTATTCTGTTTCCCATCGTTAGGCTTAGTACAGGTACAGTTTGAGCAATATGACCTTGTACTGGCAACCAAAAAATGAAACCATCCACAGCATATGGTGCCAAAACTTCATATGCTGAGAACCTTTTTGCAAATGTGCCTTTTTTTAGAACCTGTAAAGCTATTTATGTCTTAGGTAGGCCGTACATTATGCAACCATGGGTTGAAGACAAGAAAATTGCTTGATTCTCACATCCACATAATCAGTGTTGATGGGGGAATCCCGCCTGCTGCCCCATTGTTTTCCAGCAGAAGGAGGTTTCCCAGCCGTCAGAATACAATGATCACTGATTGCTTCTATAGCTGTGGCTGGTTGTACTGAAGTAGATCCATAGATCAACTTCAGTACAACCAACCTGCCCATACATGGGTGGAAATTCGGAATGTTCCTGCTGAACCGAATGAACTTCGAACCATCTATGGTCGGCTTCAGAGTATTGATATCCTAACAGGCTTATTCCATAAGACAAAGAGCATTGTGTAAAGGGCAGTAACTCAAGACAATCTGACCAACTTCAGTAATAAAAAATTGGGTTAGTACACTTTATCTCACTTTTGCAAATTGCCGTGTTTTCTTAAAGTGGTATTAAATTCTCATATTTAAAAGTTGCTGACAGGTAAAGTTTTTATGACAGGAGAGACCCTATCAGTCATAAATGCTTCTCCCACCTGTCAGCTATCATGCACACTGAGCTGCACATACTGGGCTTGGGGTACATTTACAGCATCGGATCTATGTCGTGGTGATGTGACTCCCGTGTGCATGTGTAGGCATGACATCATCATGGCCCAGCCATTCAAGCGGCCGACGACACGGAACCTGGAAGGAAGGCTGGGTGAAGATGGTAGCACGCGGGACCAGTGAAGCAGTGACAGCACAGCACTTGGGGGCTTCATCTGACAGGTAAGTCTGACATAATGTGCTAACATCAAACATAGTCAAAAAAGTGCAGTGCAACTAAGTCATAATGAAGTCCTATAGAAAGTCAAAGAACAGAGTCCCATAATAATTAAAAAAGGACCAAATAGTGAAGAAGATTCCTTCTGAAAATATGTTTCTCAATCACCTATGGGGACAGACCCCCCCCCCCCCCCGATAGTAAAACTGGCCTCTCACCTCAAGATGTCGACCTATGAACTAACAGGATGGTCAAATGCGCTTATCCCACTACAGGGTCTGTGTAGCAAGAGACGTTGGATTCCAGTATGAGAGATTTATCCCCGATTGAATAAGAAGATAAAGCAGACTAATAGTGCTCACTGCTAAAAGCAATGTCTTTATTGCTAATATAAGTTAAAATACTCACAGTAGCTCCACTTGATAATGCGCCTGTAACAAACATGTAGTGTCGCTCTCGTGCGAGCCAGGATAGCAGCACGTGACGTCACATACAAACTCCACCTCCCGTACGCGTTACGTCCAAGAGGACTACGTTGACGATCAACATCTTGAGATGAGAGGCAAGTTTTACTATCGGTAGTGGGAGCCGTCACCCGAGGTGATTGGGGAACAGCTTTTCACTGCTCAAAGGGAATCTTCTTCGTCCTTTTTAATTATCATGGGACTCTGTTCTTGGACTTTCTGTAGGACTTTATTATGATTTTGTAGCACTGCACTTTTTGACTGTGTTTATTGTTTTGGAGGTGATGTGAAATATTCCTCTAGTGTTCAGCTGGCAACATTATATATGAAACATTTAGGTTACCGTCTGTGCTGATTGATTTTATGTGAGATAATGTGCTAACATGCAGTGCATACTAGCACATTATGGCATAACCCACCTGGGGGTCCATATAATAAAAAAAAAAAAAAAATCCGGTATGATATCGTTTTAAAGCGGAAGAACACCCATCCATTTAATAGTTTAAAAACCAGTTACATTTCCGGCACGTGCCGGAAATGTAACACTCCCATTGGTTGTGCTCTCAACCAAACTGTCAAACCATCCAAAGGTTGGTGTCATAACTGATCACATGTGCAGCATCATGGCAGTTGTAGTTTAAAACAGAGGCCAAGATGGCAGCTTCCTTGACTGAAAACGATAGGAGGGTTTACTTCCACTTTAAGTAAGCCTTTAAGACAATTTATATATAAACGCCTAATGGTCTTACTTTTAATAACCCTAAAAAATATTTTGTCCCAGTTTAAAATGGACCTTCAGTAGGGCAGGAGAGAACTAAAAAAGCATCTATTGCTCTCATTATGATACCAAAAAACTCAAAGCCTGTCCTCTGCAATGTGTGAAAGAACTAATTTATATTTTACACAGAAGGTTTTATGTCTTGAAGAATAGTCAATGAACTAACACAGAGCAATTCTCTTGGAATATTGGTCTTGCTGCTGCGCACCTTGGGAAGTTTTTTATTGTTAATCAATGGCAATCAATTGTGAGCCTTGATGTTAAATACGGATCAATACCGCTGGGCCTGCAGATGAGATCTGATTTCAGTTGGTGAGCAAACCTGCAAAAGGGGGTTCGCAATCATCGGGTAACGTCAAGACTTGGAACATAAGTCAGGCAAATTAATGGGGGCCATAAAAGATTTTTTTATGTCACCAAAGCAGGACAAACACAAATATATAGTCATATTTCATTACCTTGCAGTCCATTGTTTTCGGAGAATAATTTTGCAGGAGGAAGTGAAAAAAAATTAAGTAGATAGAAACACACAACAGAACTCTTGACACCACACGGTGTTCAAGTAGAGTAACTGCAGCTTTCCCCAACTCCACTGAGTATAGTTATACCTATGGCCCATGAATCTCATTTTATGCGATTAAGAACCATAAAAATTCAATAGCTTTTCTTCTGCAATTCACATTTTACCTGGTGAAATATCATAAGAATTTCATTATCTTTGCAGCTGTTGCCTAAGATCAAGCAAAGGTTATTATCCTCTTCGAAAAACACTATAGAATATGTACGAAAATGTCAGGAGACTGGGCTTTAAAAAGCAGAGTTACAAATGGAAAAATAAAAAAATTGGAAAATTTAAAATAAATCAGACTTGACATTTCCTGGGGAAAAAAAAAACTGATTTGCAAAAAAAAAAAAATTTTTTTTTAAATATTTAAAAGAACAACATTATTGAAATAAAATAGTCACGTGCATTTGTTTGTTAACCTCTACCTGTCCAGGAGATAACTAGCAAAGATTCTAATAGGCTGTCGCCTTCACAGAGTTTATAACGAAAGCCTGTTAAGAGCACTAAAGAAGAAAAAAAAAATGTAAGAAAAAAATAAAATAAAAGACACTCAGTAGTACGAAGGTGATTGATCAAAGAACCCTGTAAAATCCTGAGTATTCTGTATAGTCCTTTGGCTTCAACTGCAATGTTTCCATCTATGGTGATAAATTAGCATTAGATGGAACCTAATGAGTTTACTAAACATTTGGGATTTGTGCTAATAAACTAGCTGGCTGTGAACTAGCAGAAAGAATGAGCAATCCCTATGCACCCTCTTATCTCTGTAACATGACAGTTATACCACGGTTCCAATCTGTGATCAATTCATCATCCTAGCACCATTGTACATTCTTCACAAAAAAAGATAATTACAGCTTCCTTGGATCAGAACACTCATATTTCCTCGAAACTGCAGGTCCTGATAGCCAGTACTGTCACCGCTTTCTTAGTGCTGCACTCCACAACTCAATTTATGATCATTATTTTCGCCTAAACAAGCCCTTTTTTCCCCCCAACTTGATAACGAAATCTGCTAGGATGAGGAAGGGGGTGGGTAGGGGGGGGGGGTGTGGGGGTGAACAGTAAAGGCATTGTTTTCTCAGCGGAGTGCTTTCAGATCCAGAGCACAGTGCTGACAAATATATTATTCAGGGCATTAACAGTAGTTTCCAGCTTGGAGCAGAAATTAGGACCACTGTCTCTCAAATAGGGTCACTCTTCTCCGAATGAGAGACGGGAGAAGAAAAAAAAAAAAATACACGCTGCAAAACACATGGATGTGGAAAGCTGTCTTAAAGGGACATGAGAATCGCCAAACGGGCAACCAACGTTACAAAAAAAAAAAAACTTTTGTTGATAAAGTTTCAGAAGCTGAGGAGCAGAAGATCACCAAGATATAAGGGGTATTGAAGTTTGAGAATATGTTTCTTGAAGATAGTTGTCTTCCTCTTCAGCATATCAGTTGTTCAGGAGAGCCCCGTCCAGCCTAAAATGGCTGGCAACATTTATATATTACGGGTATTTATACAGCGCTGACAATTTACCTAGCACTTTGCATAGTGTACATTCACATCGGTGCCTGTCCTCAAAGAGCTTACAATCTACAGTCCTTATCTAACATATTAGGGCCAATTTGGACAGGAGCCAATTAACCTACTGAAACTTCTTTGGATTGAATATTTATTTATTTCTTGCAGACGTTTATATAGTACCGACTCTTTATGCAGTGCTTTACATACTGTAAATTCATGTTAGTTCCTGCCCACAAGGAGCTTACAATCTACGGTCCCTATCTAATATATTAGGGACAGTTTGGACAGGGGCCAATTAACCTACCGACACGTCTTTGAATTGAATAGCTATTTACCGTATTTATCGGCGTATAACACGCACCCTAACTTTAAGAGGGAAGTTTCAGGGGAAAAAAAATCCACAGCCCCCTGCGTATAACACGCAGGCACAGTTTACCCTCTATTTTCAGGGTAAAAAAGTGAGTGTTATACGCCAATAAATACAGTATTTAATACAGATATTTATATAGTGCCGACTCTTTATGCAGTGCTTTATATAATGTATATTCATGTCAGTTCCTGCCCCTAAGGAACTTACGATCTACGGTCCCTAACTAACATATTAGGGCCAATTTGGACAGGGGCCAATTAACCTACCGGCACGTCTTTGGATTGAATATTTATTTATTTAATACCGATGTAAATATAGTGCCGACTCTTTATGCAGTGCTTTACATACTATACATTCATGTCAGTTGCTGCCCACAAGGAGCTTACGCTACGGTTCCTATCTAACATATTAGGGCCGATTTGGACAGTAGCCAATTAACCTACTGACATGCCTTTGGATTGAATATTTTTTTATTTACTGCAGACATTTACATAGTGACGACTTTTTATGCTGTACATTCACGTCACTTCCTGTCCTTAAGGAGCTTACAATCCACAGTCCCTTTCTAACATATTAGGGCCGATTAACCTACTGGAATATTTTTGGAATGATTATTTATTTATTACAGGCATTTATATAGTGATTACTCTTTATGCAGAGCTTTACATATTGTTATTCACGTCAGTGCCCGCCCCCAAGGAGCTTACAATTGGTGGTCCCTCTCTAACATACATATACATACTAGGGCCAATTTGGACAGGAGCCAAATAACCTACTGGCATGTCTTTGGATCGAATATTTACTTCTTATACATTTATTACAGGCACTTATATAGTACCAACTATTTATGTAGGGCTTTACTTACTGTACATTTACATCAGTCCCCACCCTCAAGGAGCTTCTCCCTATCTTACATTCATAGATAGCCATACTAGGGCCAATTTAGACAGGAGACAATTAACCTACCAGCATGTCTTTGGAGTGCGTACCTAAGGGAAACCCACAAAAGCACAGGAAGTACATGCAAACTCCATGCAGATAGTGTCCTGTACAGCTAAACCAAGGACCCCAGGGCAACAAGGCAGAATTGTCTGAACAGCAAACTCAAATATAGGTAGCTAACCTGTCATAAGATGTTGTTACTTTCTGCTACATTTCATACTCTCATATTTTTAATGCTTATTTGGGGGCGGGAGGGGATCTGTACCCCAGCAAGTGTTGCTACATAATTATTTTTATTTTTTTTCCTTCGTTACAACTTTTTTTTAACCATAGTGGTCAACTCTGTTTCAACTGCAGCACATGCCATAAATTACCGCAGCACCAAGCCCCTAAAACAATGTAAATTAGTTACTGCTTACAGTCTAATAAATGGGAACAAATGTGTTTTGGACTGTAGAAGGGTTCTGGATGCAATAATTGCTGGGAGTAATTATAGCGAGGGCTGAGGAAACATGAACATTGATTCACTTGTAAAGACAAATAGCCTAAAGAAATTACATTAACCAAAGAATGCATTCAGCTCGGCACATGCTTCTTCCAAATTTCCCCTCCCTTTAAAAGCGCAACCCGATGAGTATGAGGCATGCCGAGGAAATTGGAAACAAAAAAAGCGAGCGATGGATGGGGTTGCTGGATGGCGCAAAAAAAAAAAAAAAAAAATAAAGGATAAAAGATATACAACATTGATCATAAAAATAAAAAAAGGAAAAAAAAAGAAAAGAAAAGTGTTTATCGAAATGATCACGCTGTGGGCGAAGGAACAGATTATTAACTTGCATAAGTCATTTATAGTATGAAATTAATGATCTTAGGGAAAGTTGCTGTTATATTTAGAATTGAAGTGTCAAATGTAATAAATGAATCTTATTCTTGCTTTTTTTTTTAAAGCCTTTTTTTTTTTTGCTGTTTTTACCAAATCCAATGTACCTCCCTTGGGCCTGACTTCAGCCAAGGCCCAGTGCACATATCTCACAAGTTACAGATGACTTCACTGCTTTGTCCATGTCAGTGCCCGATGACCTCCAATTGTTGGGACTAGCACCATGTCCAATTCAATCCCTGCACTTGTTTCCTAACCCAATCTCATTGTGTCAAAGGACAAATTGCTACAGTACACTCAGGAAAATAGAAATAGATGGGGGGAGCTCAGTTTGGCGACGTTTACACGAGTCAGGATATGGAGAAATAAATGACACCGTGTATCCAAAATGACAGAAGAGGGGCAATGACAGCGTCCCAGCATATGGATTTCATCTACAAAATCTGCCTAATGTGAAGGAAACTCTATGGGTGTGAAGTCGTACTTAAAGCTGAACTATGGCCTTCCTTTCAGGCTTGCACAGTTGTATAGGCTCCTCTCCTGTACTAAAAGTGTTTAGAGGCTCACAGTGTGCATTAGAAATTGCAGCAAGTCAGATAGAGCCCTGGCTGGAGGATGTCTAGTATCGTCCAGCCTGACTGTCCCTGTCAGGACCGTCTTTAATATTGATTGGACCCTGGGCAAACATTTTCTTTGGCCTTCCCGAATCCACTTATCAACTATTTGCGGATAGTGCAGGCTCAAGGGGCAGCTGCCTTTGGGCTCCTCCACAATGACTGGGCCCGGGGCAGCTGCCCCTTTTGCCCTGTGTTAAAGACGGCCCTGCCTGGCCTGCCCCTTTTCGTTCATTGGATTACAGTTCTGTCACTCATGGAGGCTCAGCATTACATGTGGGCGTTACTCGACAGCGCAGTCTATATGTTCAGGTTGATGGAATCAAGTAGTGTAAAGGGCAGAGATAAGGTGCATATAAACTTACCAATGTCAGCTCAGTTTAGAGATAACTTCTGATTGACCGCTATGGGTTTCTTTATACTGAGCTGCCTTATTGAAGCTTGTTTGCATATTTATGTATTAATCTATAAGTACAAAATGCAGTAACGCATAGCAGCCAATCACAATTCATCGTTGATCAATCTGACTTAAACTGAAAAGTGATTGGCTATTTTAGTAAATTAACTGGGCTGATTTCACCCTGTGTGTATAGCACTGCGGGGAAACCAGCAATGTGAACCCTCATATATATATATATATATATATATATATATATATATAAAAAAGAATTATTACACATGTTTACCCTAATTAAACTAAATAATTTGGCTGTAGGCCTGTGTATCAGACAAACAAGTCTCCATTTTTACTAAAACTATTTTTTTTTACTTTTATTTATCATTCATTACATATCAGCACTGCTGTGATATGTAATGAATGATAAAAAAATATATATATTACACGTTTACCCTAATTAAACTAAATTATTTTGCTGAAGGCCTGTATATCAGACAAACAAGTCTCCATTTTTAATAAAAACACTTTTTTTATCACACATTACATATCAGCACTTCTGATCTCCTGCAACTTCTTTGCAGTCACTTTCTGTCTACATGCACTCTGGCAATAGCTGCGTGTCATTCTCATGGGGGGCTTGTGAATCAAGCCTGCGCAATGTGTGTTAGCACAGCCACATGCAGACTCCATTGGGAAAGTGACAGGGTGACAACACAGGAGCATAACTGGGAAGCAAAGACAGAGCGTTGTCACTCTATAACAGGAAGTGCCTGCACAAGGACCTTCATGGCTGAATCACCAGGTAATCTTTAACTCTTTCCCACCTGCGTCCCTTAATTGGGTCTATACACCTGCAGACTTCCTGTCAATGTGACTACTGTGATGAGCTATAAACTAAGAAAACTTCAGGCGCAGCTCAAGGCTCCAAACTCTAATTCTGGTGGTTCACACAGAAGGAAGGGGGTGGCAGCATGGAAAGAGCCCATCCCGGTTTGAAGCATACAGTCAAAGGAAGAAAACGACCCAATCGCTGCACACTAACAAGACCTGAATGTACTATGAATGAAAGCCTGGCTCCGTCCAGGCCATGCTCCCAACGCGTTTTGCCCCACCCCCGAGGCCTATTCGTGGAGCTCGCGGACTGTGATGGGCTGTCACATGATTGGGAGCTCATCCCGCTGGCTCCTAATCATAGCAAGAGACAGGGAGTTGTCTAGGACAGCTTAATCACTATGCTGGAAACACACAGTGAGCATGAGCTCAGCACAGAAACCTTGGCACTAAAGGGCCGAGTCCTGCACTTCCCCCCCCTGGAAAAGCGCTTCCCATAGGGGGTAATCTGAATCGGGGAGGAGCCGAGAGAGACGCCGGGGGACCCCAGAAAACGCTGTTTGGGGCCACACTGGGCAAAACAAGCTGCACAGTGGAGGTAAGTTTGACATGTTTGTTATTAAAAAAAAAAACCTATAGTATCACGAATGTAACGTATTTTAGTAATATTAATGTTATAGCAAATTAATGAAATGAAGAGGCAAAGGTTCCTACGTTGTTTTTTTTTTTTTTTTAATAGATACAGGTCGCTATCTAAATAAATATACCAGCAGTGGCAGTTACAACATCATCAGCGTTCCAAAAAACGTATTTTAATTTTATTTTATTGTACATTTGTAATAAAGTAGTTAACAAATGCAACCAAGTGCAAGGTATAACGTAATAAGTAACAACGAAGCCCATGAAACGACTTTATTGTATTGTTATTGTTTTTGGATTATTAAGCAGCTCTATTAAGTACTGTACATGAACAGTTGAGAGCTAATGCGTTCGGGTCAGTTCCAACTCATTGTGTAATTAGTGGTGGGAGATAACAGGAGAAGTCGTGCTTCTATCGCCGTGGCCTCAGCTTTCTCGTGTGGTTAATGACAGAAGGCTGACAATTCAAATCTAATTTGGACTGGCGAAAAAAAAAAAAAAAAAAATCATCCCCGACAATGGACACAAAGCCCTGACCAACTCCGTTTTACTGACTGCTGTTCAACATAAAAAAACCACTAGCGCCCTTGTATTGAACATCAATAACCCTTTCCAACTGCTAAGGGTTTTTTTTTTGGCACCTTCTGTGCTTTTGCGGCCTCATCAACACTTATGAAAGGGTTAACGTGCAGCGTTTTAGGAACAAGAAGTGTCCTTTATGTTAGTCACAATCAAGTCAATCCTTTCACTGCACATATGTCACTGTTACATGACACTACTGGCCGCTCTAACTGGTTATTTTCTTTACCCCCAACAACCTCTGCCTGCTGGGTTTTCTTTTTCTAAACACTTACAGTCACGTTTTTCTGGAGGTGTCATTATTTATTATATAGAAAAGTTCATTCGAAAAAAAAAAGGACCTACCAAGCTGGCGCGAGAATTTTATTTTCCCATCATCAGCAAGTAAAAAAAGAGTTAGTAGATGAAAAGATTAGAATTCATAGGCTTGGTTCACATCTCGAGTCCCCGACACTTTTTTCAAACCGCACGGTTTGGCGCGCGCACAAAAAATGCGCACATTTGCCGATAAGTGGGTGTGCCGTTAAGAATTGATGGCACCTCTGCGCATCTTTTAAAGAGCAGCACGTTTTTGTGTGTGTGTCGGGAATGTACGCAATTTCTTTTACACGCGTTTCCAGCACCTTTTTATGGATTTTCACTTTTGGAGCCAAATTGCGATAACACCTACAGCAGGGATATGTTGCAGAACTTTCAAGTCCCATTAAGGCATAGCAAGACTCCGAAGCCTCGTACACAGGACCGAGAATCTCGTCGCAAAAAAAAACGTTGTTTTTCTCGACGGGTTTCTTGTCAAGCTTGACGAGATTCTTGTCAAGCTTTCCTTGCATACACACTGTGAATCCAAAATCTTGTCGGTCTAAAGCGCGGTGACGTACAACACGTACGACGGCAGTATAAAGGGGAAGTTCCATTCTCATGGCGCCACCCCTTGGGCTGCTTTTGCTGATCTTGTGTTACCGCGTGTTAGTAAAAGTTTGGGGAGAGACGATTTGCGCTTTTCAGTCTTTGTGCTTTCAGTTCGTTACAGCGTGACGAATGTGCTATCTCCATTACGAACGCTAGTTTTACAAGAAGGTGCACTCCCGTCTCATACTTGATTCTGACCATGCACTGTTTTTGAAGACTTGGAAAAGCATACACACGAATGTTTTTCTCGTCCAAATACAGTCTGACGAGAATCACGACGAGAAAAATGAGACTCCCGACGAGAAAAAAGAAAGCAGGTCTTCTTTTTTTCTCGGCGAGATTCTGGGCAGTTTTCTTGAAGAGAAACCTGAAAGCCTCGTACACACGACCGGTTTTCTCGACAAGAAAGCTCTCCCAACAGTTTTCTTGTCGTTTCTTGCCGAGAAAACCGGTTGTGTGTACGAGGCTTGACAGCAACAAGCATGACAACCAGAGGCAGAGGCATGATGGGACTAGTTTTGCAACAGCTGGAGGTCCACTAATTGCATATCCCTGACCTACAGTAATACCTTGGATTACGAGCATAATTTGCTCCCGAAGCATGCTTGTAATCCAAAGCACTCGTATATCAAAGTGAGTTTCCCCATAGGAAATAATGGGAACTCAGATAATCCGTTCCACAACCACTGCTGGTGTATGCAGTACTGTATGTGGCCAGAGGTGTGGGGGCGCCGGTGTATGCAGTACCGCATTTGGCCAGAGTTGCTGGGGTGCCGGTGTATGCAGTACTGCATTTGGCCAGATTTGTGGGGGCGCTGGAGACACTCAGAGACACTCGGAGACCCTCGTTCCCGAGTGTCTCTGAGAGTCTCTGATTGTCTCCGAGCGTCTCAGAGTATCTCCAAGTGTCCCCGGTACCCCTGCCCCTGCATATCTGGCCAAATGCGGTACTACACACCCCAGCGACTTGAATCCTGCTCATCTTGCGAGACAGCACTCGTAAAGTGAGTCAGGATTTTTTTTTAAAATAGCTCGTATTGCGAAACACTCGTAAACCGTGTTACTCGCAATCCAAGGTTCCACTGTATTTTAGATTTGTTACATTTTTCTAGTTATATAGGCAACTTTCACAGTGGCGGAGTCCCCCAGTGGACCTGCCTGTTAAGCAAGGGATCTCTCCGCTAATCCCCCCCTGAGTAGGCAGATGACAGGTCCGTATCCGCTGATGCAGAGCAGACACAAACACAGCCAATGTCCTCTACGGGGCTTTCAGATGGAAATGGACCACCTGTCCGTTTACATACGACTGTCAACCGATCCGATCCGCCAGACGGACAGGATCCGATCAGGTGTTGGCGGGTGTCAAGGAACACATGTCCCTTGACATCCGCCGCTCCATAGACAGCAATGAATGTTCTGATAGGATATATTTAATACGGTTTAAAAAAGTGCGGAAACTTTTTGAAGAACCCTCATATAAGACATTTCATTATACCCTTTCCACAATTTTAGGAATGCTAAGCACTTTAAAAAAAAAAAAAACTTATGTCTTGCTGCATTGGAGTCAAGGATTCAATTCCCACCAGCTCCGCTGCATAGAAGTTTCTATGTTTGCCCAATGTTTTGGATGGGATTCTCCTACGACCTCAAAACACGCCGGTAGGTTTACCACTGACCACTCAAAACAGAAGAAAAAAATATGTAGCAAGGACATTAGAATGCCAGCTTTTACGGTGGTGGGGGCTGATGTGAATGGTCGATTAGGTCTTTATATAAAAGAATACAAATAAATACAGTTGTTCGGCAACTGTGCCAAATGAGAAGCCTTGGTGAGCAGGCTGGTCAAGTGGCTGTGGATGGCAGCGAGGAAGTGCAGCGGGTGATAGGAGCTGTTTTTTTCTCACCAGATGTGCAAGAGTGTTTGGTCTTTCACTAGAGACAAGCTGGAGCCGTCTCTTTCCGTTAGAGAGGGCCTTGCTACATGTCTTACAACGACACAAATATATGTCTTTTCCTTTCCACACATGTTAAACTCATTTCCTAGTGAATTATGGAGAAAACACAATACTGTCTCTGCTGCGGATTCCAAACCGCACTGTACAATCTATTCACCCATAACCCAACATTAGGGGATGATTTAATTCCTATAGTGAGAAAACTGTTTTCTGATAGCTGTGTAACTTTAAAACCATTAACCCCCCCCCCCCCCCCAATCCCTACCCATGTCTTGAAGTAGACTTTGGAATTCACACAGTAATTCAGGTTACAGCTATGCAAACTAGAACAGTTGGCTCTGTTTTGCTTCAATTACAAACTTTAGGCTACGCTAACCATAACAATAATATAACCACCGATCAACGTTCATCCAAAAAAACAAATAGCGGCGAAGCTAACATATTCTCTTCTTTCTCATCCGCAAAAACTGTTGCGATTAATCTAGGGTGGCAAACGATATGTACGCTGATACCTATGCTTTACGTGAAAAGCCCCCCCGAACTAATGCCATGTCAGTTTTCGTCGTCTGTATAGTTTTGACCGCAAACATTTTTGAAAGATTCCCCATTAAGATAAACTAACAAGAGGAGCTTGTGTTCTGGCAGCCTGCTGGAGTTGAATGGTTTTCATTTTCTTGGAGTGCAAGTTTCGCAAGCTCTGCCAAGTACAGGTTAAGCTCCCAAAAAAACTTTTCACTTCCTGTAGCCTTCCTTGTCAATCACTTCCTGGCATTTGCAGCATCGGTTTCTATCACCGAAGATTTAATCGAGCACTCCGTCAGGTCTTTCTACCCTGCCACAACAATCACTGAGATATAAGTATATCATTAGCCCCCCTGGAAGGAGCCAGAGAGAAAACAGCATGGGCAATCTAATTTTCAACACATGTATGGGACTGCTGATTCTCAGCGTTTTCATCTGCCTGGTAAATGAGAAGAGCTCAGCCAGGAGGGATAAACACATGTATACACAGAAGTTTGATCGCATAATTTCCAAACTGGTGCACCCGCCTAAATAGTGCATTAAGTATTTGTTCCTGATATTTATACAGCTTTGACATATTACACAGCACACTTTAAGGAAAACAAATTCCATTCACATCGACCTCTGATCCTTGAAGGAGCTCACAAGGTAATGTCCTTACCATTCTTGTACACACTCTGTGGACAATTTGGGAGGAAGCCAATTAACCTACCAGAGTGTTTTTTGGATTGCAGGAAGAAACCAAAGAGCCTAAATGAAATCTACACAAGCACAGAGAGAACATACCGACTCCATGCAGACACAGGGGTTGATTTACTAAAACTGTAAAGTGCAAAATCGGGTGCAGCTCTGCATGGTAGCCAATCAGCTTATAACTTCAGATTGTTCAATTAAGCTTTGACAAAAAAAACTGGAATCTGCCTGGTTTCCATGCACAGCTGCACTAGACTTTCCGCTATCCAGTTTTATTAAATCAACCCCACTGTGCCTTGTGGGATTCAAACCCAAAACCCTACAAGGCCAAAGTGCCAACCATTTAGCCACATAAACACATATAATATAATAAACATGATACGTTACAATAATCTATAAATATAAGTATTATTATCTTATTCTAAAATCATAATGAACTTCTATCTGAACTAAAGGGATGGCTTGTGCTATCATACATAGTTGGTTTAGTGCAGGGGTCTCAAACTGGTGGCCCTCCAGCTGTTGCGGAACTACAAGTCCCATCATGCCTCTGCCTAAAGGTCATCATGCTTGTAACTGCCAAGTCTTGCAATGCATCATGGGACTTGTAGTTTCACAACAGCTGGAGGGCCGCCAGTTTGAGACCCCTGGTTTAGTGTCAAGTACTGAGATCTTGCATTATTTTGGAGTCCTGGGTTAAAATTCCACCAGGAACTCTATCTGCATTTACCTTGTTCTGTGTCTGTTTGGGCTTCCTCCGGGTGCTTTAGTTTCCTTCTACTAATGTAAGAACATACTGGCATGAGAACTGCCTTCTACCCTGGGATGTGTCTTTGGCAGGGCCATTAGACTGTAAGTTCCTTAAAGGAACTGGAATGAAGCAAAGACACTTCACTGTATGTTGGTCCTATACAATAATTAAAACCATAAACTTTCAGTGAACATAGAGGTCGGGTACAGTATTTAATGTTGTATGTACAATTTCACAGGCAGTCAATTTTGATGAAGGGGGTGCCAGAATCTGTACATTTTCACAAAATGATCATTCAAGGACAGAGAAGGTTTTAAAGACTCAAAGTGTCCCTATAGACCAGCCTTCTCAACCTTTTCAACACAGAGGAACCCTCGAAATAACTTTCTGGTCTAAGGGAACCCCTGCTAAATATTACTTCACTCACAACTCATGATACATTAGTGTGATGGTCCGAGGGAAGAATGCTCCTTATACTTGTGGTCAGAGGGAAAACGTACTTCCTCACAGATAGCTTAAAAGATCAATGTTGTCAGTGGGAACCTATCTGAGAGGCAGTAACTGCTCATTGCTCAAGGAACCCCAAGCAACTTCTTGAGGAACCCAAGGGTTCCATGGAACTGTGGCTGAAAAACCCCACTATAGACATTTCCCTTCCTATAGTCCAGAAACCGGTAATAAAGATATGTATGATAAACCCCTTTTGCAACCTCTGTATGGAAATACATAAAAGCATGAAAGAAGTTTAAGTCTATTCTCAGAAATGAGTAGAATACCTGTGGGCCTTGGACTTGGGCTCATGAGGGTGCCACATATTCCTACAGCCACAACTTTTTTAGGGCAGCTAGACACCAGTGGTGGGCTTCTGGATGCTAATTAAATGAACGCTCCCAAGCTTAACTAAAATGACCAGTTTTTGAAAGCCAAAACCTGAGATGCCAAAAAAATACAACAATTCAACAACTCAAGGTTATCCTGGCTAACAGACTGTTTGAGGTTTGAAGGCAGATGAAATCTTGACAACAATTAGTTGATACGTATTTACATCCTAGCAACTGTATCAGCCATTTGTATCCTTAGGATTCATTTATAGTATTCCACAAACCACCCAACACGCAAGTGTTTAGGCTTGGGATACCAGAACACTACTATAATTCCTCAAACTGTGACACGGGTTATCTCCCCCAAACTAAAGCTAACTGCCATCATCTTGAATGTGAGTTGACATCATTTTAGTGGTTATAACCCATAACAGGGACCAGTGACTCCGTATTTTTTGGTGATGACACTTGTCAAATAACATTGTGACATTCAGAAAGCAAGGCATGCAACAACTCACCAGCTATATTTAACTGGTCCTTCACATGTCTACCAAGCAAAACCAATTTTATGACATCTTCTTTCTTTTTTTTTGCCGTTCAAAGGCAACAGCCAGCAATGATCAATTGAAAGAACTAAACCAAACTAAATATATATCGCTTATTATTTGCACAGATGTAAAGGCGAGTGTGTCTTGTTCCCTTCCTTGGCAGGAATTTAGGTATTTTAACCGACATGTGTAGCTTTCAGCTCCACAGGGCAGTCTATTTCACAGTTCTTAGAAATTTATAAGTGACACACCATACTGTCAATACTCAGGCATGAAAATGTGAAAAGTAAGAAAATATTTTTAACCTAACACTGGAAATAATAACACACAGGTAAAGTAGATCTAACTTGTAACTGGATATTCTATTTGCCAAAGCACTGTGTATTAGATAGCTTTTTTTCATAGAAAACTGCTTTCCCTTTTTTAACTATTTTTGAATCTCGGAGCTGTTGATCTCCTGCAGCTTCTTTCAGCCATTTCCTGTCTGCGTGCACTCGCTCCAGCATGGGTAGCATATTATTGATCTGTGCCCACTTCCTGGTGGTGACAATAGTGGACCATGCCTGTGAAATGTGTGTTGGCATGGCTGAAGGTTGCCACCAGTGGGTGCATTAAGACAAGGTGACAACTCAGGAGCACAACTGAGAGAGAGTTGTCACTCTATAACAGAAAGTGCCTAAACAAGGACTTTCATGGCAGGATCACTAGGTATTCTTTTACAGAAAGCAGAAGATTTAAAAATCAAAGCCTATTAAAGCTTAGTATTCATTTGGTTTCTATCTGTTTAAGTCTTATATGTTATCAATGATGTACCGTAGGTCATTGTTACATAAAATTACAAAAAAATTACTTAAGAATGCAAAAAAAAGGAAGACGCATTTTTAGTAATCTTGTTGAACCTAGCTAAGGCCATTATGTTCCATATACCAACTTCATCTAAGTTTACAAGTGAACTACTATCGGAAGGCCTTTGCGGGCACTATTAAAATTGAACTCTTCATTTTACATTTTAAATAAAGTGGAAACGGGTAAGAAGCTCTGTCAGGTTTTGCATCCCTACTGGAAAGATATTTCTTCACTTCCTGCCTTGAAAATATAACAGAAAGTGAGTGGAAATCCCACTTCTGATAGTTTTCTCCAGAACAGGTATTCCCCCCCTGTTGACTGTTAGGCTTGCTCTAGATTCTCTGAAAAGCAAAGAATGAATCTCTTTTCCCAGCGCATCCCTTGTTAGGTGTTCAGGCAATCCTGCCATCTCCTGAATGCCTACTGAATGGCAAATTTCAATGGTACTAATGCGATGCAACCGCGATCCATGTGTGTGTCTCGTGGGTTGCACACATAGCCTTATAGACTTGAATGGGTGAGTTTGACAGGTGGTGCCACCTGTCTATGCAACAACCCAGGATAAACTTGCCATAGCCACAGCATGTGAACAGCCCCCTCTGTCTCTAGGGTAGGGACAGTCAAGAGCAGTAAAACCGCTTGTTTTTACTGCCCCTGGTGCCCCTGTAAAAGTTGCCTTTGGAATTCCCATCACTAATAACAAAGATCGCTCACCCAAATGGCAATACAGCACTAAAAACCTGAAAAAGGTTCTCACCTGTCCTCTATCCAAAAGAATTAAATAAAAAAAGACATTTTGGCTTGATTTCTATTTTAATTAGCACACATCTGCTCCAACCTGGACAGGTGGAGAACATGATCTGTGAAAAGTCCCCAAGGACCCAGACTGAAGAAAATTACTTTATAGTGTAGATTATGAAAACTACCCGTGACTGTTCATATATTCAAGATTACTTTACTGAAACAAAGGTGGATTAATCACTGTCAGAACTGAGGAGCAAGACCTGCCCTTGCCTTCCAAAAGGACAATAGACATAAACTGTTGGCGAGGCCTTGGGACGGGTTTGACATGGTTCAGCTCAGAATGCATATAGCTTTTTGAAAGTGTTTTGTAGATCAAATCTAGATGTATGAGGTCTTAAAGAAGGTCTACAATCATTAGGAAGTGCTTACAATCCTTCCCACTAAGATCACTATATAAACAACACTGTAAACGTGAATCTCACAGACTCCTCGCACACTAATGATCTGCTATGTTGCATTGCACTCTGACATCATATATTACCACGCTAATGAACCCTGTGGACATGTTCATAATTAAAAGGCAGTTCTCTTAAGTTTTTCACGCAACAAGTTCCAAGATCTAGTCAGTTTCTCTACATGAAACCTGCATGTAACCTCACAGACAAAAAACTAGAGAATGTAAGACTTAGCCAGACCAAAAGAAAATATATATGGGATTTTCGAGGTGTAAGTATGTTATTACTCCAAATAACCAAACATATATATATACTACTTAGCCTCAACACACTAATTTATACTTCTAATAATGAAAACAACATCAGTTTATTGGAAAAAATAGCATATTTACAATCTGATTTACTTTTTCTTGCTACGCTGCCAAAGCCTTGAAGTTAGCAGATTTTTCCATCACCTCATGCAATTCATCAAAGGCCTCCTTAGAAAACTACAGGGCCAGGCATTATCTATCATTTTCACCTGATAAGGCCACAACAGAAGCACCGAGTGGTTAGCATCAGGGCAAGCCTCGGACTATCGTTTTTGACAGGCTGGCCAAAAAAATTCCCACCCACTTCCGCACAAACACATGCTGCTTTCATATGCCTCTTGCAAAGCTCTGCAAGATGCCAGGGGTTTCTGCATCCTTCAAGGGCTGTCTATCGAATTATTTGCAGGGAGGGGAGAAAATTATGAAAAAACGGCTAAGTCGTTGACCTTGTTTTTTTTTTGTTTTTTTGTTTTTCGCCGTTTGCCGATCATAATCTGAAGCGTTTCAATTCAGAATCACGCCTCGTCACCCCTCTTGATCTCAAACTAATAACACAGTGGAGAGTGTTTCCCATCATGTCTGCTATTACGCGAGAGCTTACAAGTGGATACTTGTGCAGTGTTTTAAAATTAGCGGGGTCTGCTGTGGCACTGCTTGGAATTTTGATGTGGAATCAAAAATGTGTGGGTGGTAAATTTTGCCGAAGGATCACAGGTCACAAAAAAAAAAAAAAAAAAAACACATTATCCACAAACAGCTATTGGCATGAAATAGCAGAACATGGTCTTCCTCGTTTTCAGTTAACCCTATGCATGTAAAGCCAGCGCAGGAGGAAACGTCAAATACATGGGTACTGCTTGTGTTATCTAATACGTCTACTGTGCACAGATTATTTCTCACTTTCAAAGACCCACTCGAAGAACAATTTCAAGCTACATTCAAATGGAAGTGCACAAAAAACTTGATTATATCCAAACAACCTGGAAACCTCAACTGTAGTACTCCAGGAGTAAAGCATGCTGGGAAACTACAACTGATGCATGGACACCTAAACATGATAATGGTCAAATGTTCTATCCTCTGTTATAACCCAACCACAGAAAATTACATAGAATGGAGGGGCCACATGGAGGGGCCACATGCTTTATTTTGATAATTTTGTGTCAAGCAGCAAGTGCTAACAACATACCCATTAATCAAAATTTCCCATATCCTTGGAATCAATGCCAAATTTGTTGAAGAGGGAACGACAAAAAAAAAGATGCTTCTGTTTACTCAGAAAATAATTTATTACTGAAATCTTTGAAGCATACAGGGAAGCCTGTGCAAAGACTTCCTCTATAAAAAAAAAAAAAAAAACAGGTTTAGTTTCCTAAAACACAGGACACAAAATCTAATATAGAGGTCTGATAATTTTGAGGGCATTGCTATACCACTTTCTCATTAAAAATAAAAAATTAAAATTAAAAACTTAAAACAAAACAGTAATTTTCTCCTGCAGGTTATCCAAATTTTAATAGAGAGCCTTGGATCTCTGAGTGATGTGTAATTAAAATTATTTTAAAAAATCCTCCTTGACAGGCTAAGGCTTAGCCAAAATGTAAATGACATTAAAGAAGACAATGAATTTAATTTTATTTAATGTCCCTTTTTGCAGATCCTCATTTACATAGCATTTTTAACAAAAGCATTGACCTTATAAATGCTGGCATTTGTACAGCTTCCGCAGTGTTGAATTTAATCATGCTTTCACAAACCCATCAGGGAGAACACAGCAAGTTCTCTGGATGGGTATGGTGTAGGAATTAAAAAAAAAAAAAAAAAAGAAAAAGAAAAAAAAATGATAAAAAACATAGGATTGGTCAAATGTTTACCCTACTTGCTTCAGAAAACAACCTTACACGAATAGTGTAAAAGGTCTAGGGAATAGCCCATCGCTGTTTGTGAGGCTCAGTGATAATCGTACATAATCATTTGGAAATATAGCTAATAAAAAATATAATGAGTGCTCAGCAAAATCGGCATTAGGCCCAAATTACATGATATTAATACTAGAACAGGTGCAGAAAGGCGCTTTAAATGAGGTAAATGAATAAAAGGTCCCAGAGCACAACTGTGTGCACTGACAAAAAGTCAATCACATGAATAATTCAGTGACTGGGGCTGCCAGCAAAGGTCAGCTTTCTATGACCTTTGAGACAGGAAGTGAAAGGAAACACTGTTGGCTACAAAAACTCCAATCACTCTTTGGCTACTGTTCTACAATTACAAAAATATGCAACCCAGCAAAGAGACAGGGGAAAAAAAATAATAATCAATACTGTTAAGAATTTCTACAATTCAGCGCACAAGGTGTAAAAAAAAAATAAAAAAATAATAATAATTTTTATTTTATTTTTAATACTTTTTTTTTTTAAATCTACATTCCTTAATATAAAAATTGCCAACTATGCATTTTAGCCCACATAGTCTTACACCCCTACCAGGTTGAAATTTAGCAGCAGCTGTTAAATATGACAAAAGTTTTTTGTTTTTTTCCCTTCCCTGTCTCTCTCTCTCTCTTTCTCCCCCCAAATCTCAAGCTTTTCCAACTGTGTATGAAAGAAAATGGTTTAAACAGATGTCTGGCTTACATACAGGAAAGTAGGACACACTTGGAATGATAAGTCTCCTAAACTCTATAGAATAATGCCAAATTTATTTGGAGAAGGGGGGCATTTACTACCCAGAGAGATGCCAACCAGCAGTAGGACTGTGATGGCACCATCTGGAAAAGTGTTGCAAAGCATGCTATTAGGAAACACAGTAAACACAGTGGCCAGTGTCGAGCTGCCATTGCTTCTCCAGTTTGCTGTTTCATGTTTTCATAGTAATGTAATCCCTGCCTCCCACTTTCTTCCTCCACAATCAGTCTTTTCAGTTCCCAACAGTCAGAAACTAGGTCCTTGTGTACAAAGAAGTCAAACAAGGGAAGAGAGAAAGTAGCTGGAAAAAGGGAAAGGAGCTTACCAGGAATTTCTATAGGTTGCTGTAAAACATGCTATGCAATGGCTAGAGAAGAATTATTTCATCTCGTAGTGTGGTTTTGGTTTAGGAGTCACAGCAGAATCCGGTAATCATTCACAGCCATAGGAATGCATCGGTGAAACTGGAGAGATTTATCTGTTCATAGCTGTGATAGGTAGACAATGGGTGTTCCAAAATGAGGAACATCTGCTTTTGTGTTTTCCAAGAAAACATTATTCCGCTACGAATATGATACTCTCATCCTTTTTAGAAATACCACAAAGAAAATATGACCCGCTCCTCTCTTTTATTCCTAACATTTTTTTTATTTTTTTTACAACTTGGTATATAAAAATTCCCACAGATTTTTCTTCCTTTTGGTCAAATCATTTCCTGTTCTACGTTTTGCCTAAGTGCCCACTGATGGGGACGGGGAGGGGGGGGGGCCAAAGAACGTAACGTGACAACTTCATTCATTTGTTGGCATGGCCCAACTAGTCGATCTGTCACAAATGGGCAGTCAGCGCTGGTTGATGGTGGACAACCTCAAACGTTTTTTAGAAAATAAATATCAGTGGTGTAGACTATAAAGACTTGATATTATATTTAACGTGCATTACTGTTGAGGTTGTTCGAATGACTGGAAGAAGCAAGTGAAGTATTTCATTGAAAAATATCCAAAAGCTGGAACTATCTAATGAGATAATTGTCCACATTTCACATTGAAAACGCCAGCCAGACATGGGATACAACTACTTATGGAAATTGTAAATTGACCAAAATAAGTGTAAATGCTCCAACTAGCGAGTTGCACATTTCACATTGAAAACGCCAGCCAGACATCGGAGACAACCACTTATGGGAATTGTAAATTGACCAAAATAAGTGTAAATGTTCCAACTAGCAAGTTGATTAAGAAATGTACTATTTTGGAAGGTGTGTAGGCCAACAGGCTAGGAAAAGCATTACATTTAACTATTAAGAAATGAAAAGGCGCCAATATCCTCTTTTATAACTGCATTTCTCTTCTCAATGTATTTTTCTTTTACATTTAAAATAATTTTAACTTGAATTCGGCCTAGGATATCTTGGATGCTTTGGGTGGTCTAAGACTTCCATGCTAACCACGCAGAGCAAATTTTAGAGAAATAATATTTTGTCACTTTTAAGTGACAAGCACTTTTAGCAAGCTAAAGATAATTCAGTTTCCATTGAAATACACACTTCACATTCACATCCAATGTGAAGCAAATGACTGAGATACCTATAAAATTGTCATATCTTTAAATTTAGAAGCAAAGCAGATTTTTCATCAATAATTAAGATCTCCAAAGCATTTATGAGAGGCGCAAATGGAGCTTCAATCTCCCTTATTCAAATAAACATGGTGAAGCCATTAACTAAATGTTTCTTTGATTTTTTTTTTTTTTCCCTGATGCTTCCAGAATATCAAATTATAAGGCACTTGTCTAAAGGTACAAAATAAATTTTCAATCTGCACTTGATATACCTCAATACAACGATAATCAGTAGTGTAATTTCATCTATATATGCTATCTGGCGTTAACACACTTTATCATAAGTGTATCAGAAAACGATGGCCTTATTTTTAAGGGGAGATGAAGTGGGATGCAAAATGAGTTTAGGACTGGAAATAGAAATATAACTTTAAAAAATATATTTAAAAAAAAAAAGTCTTTAATAGGAATTTACAAAATGCTAGTTAAATGCTTTTAAAAATATATATATATAACCTTAAAAAATATACTTTTAAAAAAAGTATTTATTAGGATTTTAGAAAATGCTAGTTAAATGCTTTAAAAATATATATATAACCTTAAAAAATATATTAAAAAATAAAAGTCTTTAATAGGATTTTAGAAAATGCTAGTTAAATGCTTTTTTTTTTTTAAAAAAAGGAAGCTCCAGTTATGTTCAGGCAGTAGCATTTCAATCTGCAAATACCATCATATTCTGTTAAAACCACAAAGCTTATG
>CM055123.1:277382596-277387596 GCA_029206835.1 Rana muscosa
ATTGGGAACATAATGCACCCCCTGTCTTTATGGGGATCACATATGCTAACTACATCTTTGTCATTATAGGGATCACCATAAATAATAACTACACCCCCTGTCATTATAGGGATCACATTATACTAACTGCACCCCCTCCCTTCCTTGTATGGGGCTTTCAGTGAACACACATCCTTAGTACACCCCTGACCTTTATTCTCTCTATTGAACATATAGGGGACATGCAGATAACCCATTTCCTGCCAGGGCCAGATTTCCTTAACCACCTTGTCATTAGTATTAACCCATGCACTGCTGCATCTCTGCACATTGCTTACTGCCTCAATTTAACCCAAGCAGTGCTGCGTCTCTCCCCACTACCCCTTGTCATCACTGTAACCCATGCACTACCACCTGCAACAAGTTTAACCTATGCGGTGCTGAGGCTCTCCCCACTACCCCCTGTCACAATGTTAACTCATGCAGTGCTGCAACTCCCCCCCAGTACCCTCTTTCACAACTCCTGTAGTGCTACACATTTCCCCATAAGCCCCAGTCCCAATATTAACTTATGCAATACTCCAGTTCCCCCATTATATTAACCCATGCAGTGCTGCAACCCACCTCAGTAACATCTTTCACAAATGAACCTATTCAAAGCAACAACAACTCACTCCATTGCTTCCTATCAGAATATTAACCCACCTACCTACAACTCACCCCACGACTCCATGGCAATAATGTAGTAATGTAACATTATATCTCAAATCACCCGATTCCTCTATAATAAAACATTAACTCGTGCAAGGCTGTAACCGACCTCATTACTCACCGTTAAAAAGATTAACCCATGCACTACTGTATTCGACCCCATTACTATAATCACTGTCAGTGCAATAACCTATTCAATGCTGGAACTGACCCAATTACTCCCTGTCACAACTTTAACCCATGCAACACTGTGAATCGCCACACTGCACTTTGTGAGTGTGTTAACCCATAAAATGCTGCGTTTGATCATGGCAATCGACCCCAATTTATATATAAAAAAAAACCCATAAGAATAGAAACCTTTGTAAGCCTTCTACTAACCGTGTCTGTATGACATTGTATATTTCTTCCTATGCAATACATGTTATCCTTTGCATTGTTGCAATTGTTATTATCCCTTTAAGTACAGTAACCCATGCATGGCTGTAAATAGTGACACTTCCTTACAATGCCATCATTGGACACATCTTGGACACAGTTTTACAAATTGCACATCAACACACTAATTTATAACTCTCAACTTCCACTGAGTCTATTAAAAGCCCAGAGCCGCTGATCTGCCTGGGTCTATGTGTCTGTAAAATGATTTCTATGCGAACACTCTCTCTTGGCAAGCAATAAAGCGCTCCAGTTTGCTATAAGTTTTTTTTTTTTTTGTTCCTTGTAATGGAGATAAAATAACATGGGCAGGAAAATGGGGGGTCCTGCTAGGAGATATGGAGGAGCTGGGTGCCCTGAGGAATCTGAGTGCCTTGTGCTCTGCAATATGCTGATCACTGGATGATATTTAGAGAGAAAGCGCTAATGGGCAATCTGGTGTTTATTTTGAAAGTGCTAACAATGATTTTTCTTTGGTAAAAAGGCAGTGTGTGTGAGAGAACGGATGAGTGGCTTTTGAACATAGGCTCTGACAGATGGTGCAGGGTATAGGTGCGCTCTGCTCCTCCAGTCTGCTGGGTGCAAGGAAGGATGGCTATAGGAGAGATGGATTGATCGGTGGCTAGATGGAAGGAGGAAGGAGAGATAGGTGGAAGGATGGAGGAAGGAGGATTGGATATATGCAAATATGGAAGAAGGAAAAGGATATATGGATGGATAGAAGAATGACAGATAGATATATAGAAGAATTGAAGCAGGAGATGCAGATGGATTAATGCAAAAATGGATGGAAGGACAGATGGATGTATAGAAGACTTGAAGGAGGAGAGGTAGATGGATATATGGATGGATGGAGGAAGGACAGATGGATAAATAGAAGAATGGTGGAAGGAGAGGTAGGTGGATATATGGATGGGTGAAGGACAGATGGATAAATAGAAGAATGGTGGAAGGAGAGGTAGATGGATATATGGATGCATGAAGGACAGATGGATAAATAGAAGAAGGGTTGAAGGAGAGGTAGGTGGATATATGGATGGGTGAAGGACAGATGGATAAATAGAAGAATGGTGGAAGGAGAGGTAGATGGATATATGGATGGAGGAAGGACAGATGGATAAATAGAAGAATGGTGGAAGGAGAGGTAGGTGGATATATGGATGGGTGAAGGACAGGTGGATAAATAGAAGAATGGTGGAAGGAGAGGTAGATGGATATATGGATGGATGAAGGACAGATGGATAAATAGAAGAAGGGTTGAAGGAGAGGTAGGTGGATATATGGATGGGTGAAGGACAGATGGATAAATAGAAGAATGGTGGAAGGAGAGGTAGATGGATATATGGATGGATGAAGGACAGATGGATAAATAGAAGAAGGGTTGAAGGAGAGGTAGGTGGATATATGGATGGGTGAAGGACAGATGGATAAATAGAAGAATGGAGGAAGGAGAGGTAGATGGATATATGGATAGATGAAGGACAGATGGATAAATAGAAGAAGGGTGGAAGGAGAGGTAGGTGGATATATGTATGGATGAAGGACAGGTGGATAAATAGAAGAATGGTGGAAGGAGAGGTAGATGGATATATGTATGGATGAAGGACAGGTGGATAAATAGAAGAATGGTGGAAGGAGAGGTAGATGGATAGATGGATAGATGAAGGACAGATGGATAAATAGAAGAAGGGTGGAAGGAGAGGTAGGTGGATATATGTATGGATGAAGGACAGGTGGATAAATAGAAGAATGGTGGAAGGAGAGGTAGATGGATAGATGGATGAAGGACAGATGGATAAATAGAGGAATGGTGGAAGGAGAGGTAGATGGATATATGGATAGATGAAGGATAGATGGATAAACAGAAGAAGGGTGGAAGGAGAGGTAGGTGGATATATGTATGGATGAAGGACAGGTGGATAAATAGAAGAATGGTGGAAGGAGAGGTAGATGGATAGATGGATGAAGGACAGATGGATAAATAGAGGAATGGTGGAAGGAAAGGTAGATGGATAGATGGATGGATGAAGGACAGATGGATATACAGAAGAATGGAAGAAGTAGAGATAGATGGATATGTGGATGGATGGAGGAAGGACAGATGGATGAAGAATGGAATAAGAAGATATGGATGGATAGAGGAAAGACAGATGGATATACAGAAGAATGATGGAAGGAGAGGCAGATGAATATATGGAAGGATGGATGGAGAAAAGAGAGATGGATTTATAGAAGAATGGTGGAAGTAGAGGCATGTGTATAAATGGAAGATGGTGGAAGGAGAGCTAGATGGATATATGGAAGATGAGTGGATGGAGGTAGGAGAGATGGATGGATAGATAAAGGAGAGAAAATTATGTAGAAGAATGTATGAAGTAGAAGGATGGATAGATGAAGGCGAGATGAATGGATGGATAGATAAAGGTGAGAGAAATATGTAGAAGAATGTATGAAGTAGAAGAATGGAGGAAGGAGAGATGGATTTATAGAAGAATGGTGGAAGTAGACGCATATGGATAAATGGAAGACGGTGGAAGGAGAGCTAGATGAGTGGATGGAGGTAGGAGAGATGGATGGATAGATAAAGGAGAGATAATTATGTAAAAGAATGTATGATGATATAAATAAGTAGAAGGATGGATGGAGGAAGGAGAGATGAATGGATGGATTGATGGATGAATGGATGGAGGAGGGATTGATATATGGAAGAAGGAGAGTTGGATATATAGTAGGATGGATGTAGGAGGTAGATGGATATAAATAAGGATAGGTGAAGCAGAGGTGGTTGCATATATGTAAGGATGGATGGATGGATGAGGGATGGGTGGGCATATGGTAGGAAGAAAGGAGAGCTGGATAAACAGAAGGATGGCTGAAGGAAGGGAAGATGAATAAATGGAAGATGGTGGAATGAGAGATAGATCGAGATATGGAAGGATGGTGGAAGCAGTGAGATGAATGGATGGTTCCAGGGCTGAGTGCCACATATCCCAGCTCTGAAATGGACCTGCACTGCCAGCCAAAGCTCCAACCAGTCTCCCAGGCGGGCTAGGTGCCATCCACAGCGGCTCAGTTCTGTTTCCTATAGCCGGGGCTCATCCAGGGACCAGCTGAGCGGCTAACCACAGGCTATGTATCCATATCTGGGTCACAGCTCTTCCTGGACAGGGACTCCGCTCTGTCTAATCACTGCAGCCAACCACTTAGATCCTGGGGCCCTCAAATTACCTTCTAATTCGATGTTAATGCTGTCTGTCAGCAAAGGAAATAAGCAAAGAATATTGTTTCATCAGTAATATTCTTCTGCAGCTGCCAACAGTTTATAAGGGATGGACCAAATTTAGAAGCAGTTCTGCCTGAATTGACTGTGGTACACTACAATCCCATCATCGCATGGCTATTAAATTATACAATTATAATCGATTCTAATATCTTTAAAACTGAAAAGATCAGGAGTGCAAGAAAGATATAATGTATCGTTCAATAAAAGGATGATGTAAAGTTATCTGATATTTCCAGGGACAACCCCAGAAATCAAGGACTGTTCTTAGAAATCAGGAACAGCTGTGGGATTGATTGCCCTCTCTGGGATTTTCTGTAGCCCTGGGTGCCCGGGAAGCATTGGGCATTGGGCAACACCAGCTGTGCTAGGAATGCCAGCTATTGCCAGCAACATGCACAAGCAGGTCCCCTGACCTCCTCCTTGCAAATCTTTAGGCAATAAGCACACAAAAAAATAGTCTTTATTTAAATGTCTTTTTTTTTTTTGCAACTGGGACCAGGCAGCGCAGGAGGGCCACAGGCGGCCCCCGGGCCGCCAGCTGAGTGCCCAGCAGTGTTTAATCTTCCAAGTGGGCTTCTGAAACTTCCAG
>CM055123.1:277392596-277395096 GCA_029206835.1 Rana muscosa
TTGCCCTGTGTTGTAGTTGTGGTAGTGAGGATGAGATGTAAGTTGGCTGTGTTTGCTGATGTCCCTGCTTTGTAGCTCAGGTGACAGTGACACTATGAAAAGGTTTTTTTTTTTTTTTTTAGCTCTTGAATCAGTCAATATTTCCTGATAAGTTTCTAAGTCATCAGCTAAGTCCTGGGAAGCCAGGGGTGGCAGGAATAATAAGAGGGGCTCCTACACGTGGCCCTGCCGCCTCTGGAGTACACTTAGAGCTCATTTTGTAGGATTTCAGCAGAAAACGATGCTTTGACCAGTTGCCCCAATCTGTGGGCTCTGGGACTATGGGTATAACCACGCATGGCAAGGGTACCTATCTCTATGCACTAACATTCCATTCTTTTATATCAGTGTCCCTAATCTGTAATCTGAATGCACCTGCATGACAGGAGTAATCAGCAGCACATTGCAATTTATTTATTATTTTATTTTATTTTTTATTTTGGAGTTGCTCTAATTTGCATATGCAAGCACATGTAGGCAAAAACGAATATAGTTTTTTTTTTTTTTTTATTGTGTATACTATTTAGAAATACCCGTACATGCGTATATATTTTTTTTTAGCATTATTCTAATTATTTGTTGTATTATTTTTTATTAGCTTTATAAGTTCTGACTACTTCCCCCAATTTGAAAAATGTGACAGCATTAGAAGTAATTAAAACTAATGTATTAAAATTATATTTTTACTTTTAATTTGCCATTTCTTCCACTCTGTAGTGTTTTTTTTTTTTTTACATGCACAGCCGAGGTGACGGCTAATATGCATGTCCCTTAGTAGCTGCCCCCAATCATTGGCATATAGGAGCACATACAGCAGGGATAGTGACCAATATGAATTAAAATGAACTGATTATTTTTTGTATTGACCATGTTCCCCAATCTGGGAAAGCTAAAAACACTGGGGTGCACATTAGTAGCAAAAGTGATTGCTTGCATGTAATAATTGTATCTTTATGCCTTTGACCCCAGTCAATAAGAACTATAAGCATAAGCACATGCAAGACAACGAAGTTATTCTAGGCATTAACATAATATTTTTTTATTTTATTTTTTTAATTTTCTTAATTGTGCTAAATTTAAAGATAATTTGTCTACCCATACATGGTATTAGTAATATAACCTTATAATTAAAATAATATTTTTGTTTTATTCTTTCCTATGACCCATATACATTATTTTGTTTCTTTTTTACTTGGCCTATTAGAGTTAATTACCGCTATTCATGATTCATGATTAGTTTACCAAAAACGTGTTAAATCTGGAGGTAATGAAATATTGTAATATTGTATTCTAGATTTTTTCGCCCCATGTACAAGCAAGATAGAGGTGTTGACCACTGTGCATTAAAAGTGTTTTATTCAGGTTAGAATAACGATACTTATCAGAAATGATAGTCAATGTGCCTTAAAATAATAATAATAATCTATATTTATTATTTCTGTGCCATGTGCATACAGTGTGGACTTGTTGACCATTGTGCATTTTAAAATGTTACTTTCATTTTAGAATAACGTGATGATCTCGGGGTACTTATCAGAAATGATAGCCAATGTGCCTTAAAATAATAATAATATTCTATATTGTTTTTGTTTTGTTTTGTTTTTTGTGCCATGTGCACACAGTGTAGAGTTATTGACCATTATGGATTTAAAAATGTTACATTCAGTTTACTAAAACGTGTTAAATATAGGAGTGTGCATTAAAAATATAAATTCATATGTATCATTTTCTGCATGGCAGAGTTGATAACCAAGTATATAAAGTGTTTTATTGTGTGAAATGAAGGAATGTGCATTAATATTTTAAATCTATAAAACATTTTTTGCATGGTAAAGTTGATAACCAAATGTTTTCTTTACTCTAGTGTTTGTTCAGTTTTCCAAAAAGTGTGTAAGAAGTGATGTGCATTTAAATAATAATATTAATTATATATTTTTGTTTGCATGGCAAAGTTGATATTCAAGTGTTTTTTTTTTCTTTTTGTTTTTACTCTAGTGTTTGTTCCGTTTTCCAAAAAGTGTGTCAGGGGTGATGTGCATTAAAATATTAATATTGCCTGGGTATTATTTTTGTGCCCCATGTGCATGGGTGGCAGAGGTGATGAGGACTATGCCCTGTGACTTGGTAATGTTGTATAGTAAAAAAAATGCTTTATATTAATATTGCCTAGGTATTATTGTTGTGCCCCATGTGCATGGATGGTAGAGGTGGTGGGAACTATGCCTTGTGACTTGTCAATGTTTGCATAGTAAATATATATATATATATATATATATATTATAATATTGCCTAGGTATTATTGTTGTGCCCCATGTGCATGGATGGCAGAGGTGATGAGGACAATGCCCTGTGACTTGTCAATGTTGCATATAATATTATTAATATTTTATATTACTATTGCCTAGGTATTATTGTTGTGCCCCATGTGCATGGATGGCAGAGGTGATGGGGAAAATACCCT
>CM055123.1:277400096-277407596 GCA_029206835.1 Rana muscosa
ACTTCTAGGAATCTGGGAGAACAGCAAAATATCTGGGATGGGAGATGAGAGTCCAGAAAAAGAAAAAAAAAAGTCATCCAGCTTCTGCATTGTGCATGTTGATCTCTATGGCTCTGGGTGCACAGGGGTGAGCGAGTCTGGAATTTAAAGCAAACACAAGCAATTTGGAGGACAAAGCTAAAGCCGAGCCTAAAGGGACATCCTGGGCTTGTCTTGGACCCTTTCCTATAGCCCTATCCTTATTGTCAAATAATCATAATAATCTAGAAGGAGATAATTCGCTGTTAAGTGCTATCATTTCCTTGTTGGGGATGTTGAACTGGCAGGGTAGGGTCCTCCAATATTTTAATTAATCGGTGGAGTCAAAGCCCAATGTGTGTTACCAGGGGACAAGTCTTGTGCCCCCCCCCCCCTTTCCTTCTTCTTAGGGTTAAGGGGAGAAAATAGATGCATTCTAAAGCAATCTATTTTGCTGGTGTTGGAGGGTTAATGACTATTGCCAAAGATAAGTGAATTATCAAAGCTATTGCTTTAGACCGATCTCCAAATCCATTACATAGCTGGCCGTCTAATTAAATACGTAAGTATAATAAAATCATATTTTATGACTATTTGAGAGTAATGAGATTAGTCTTTAGAAGAAATAGCCACATATTAAAGATTGCCGGTGTCTATGGAATGTTAATAACCTTAAATCAAAGTGTGTAGAAAAAAAAAATCATAGCAATTCAAAGATTTTTTATTTATTTTTTAGATTTCATTGATGCCTGTTTTATTTTTATTTTTTATTTATTTGTTATGATTTTTTTTTTTTATTCTGGGGAAAAAAATGCAAATTAAAGCCTTTATTTTTTTTACAGTGCACGAAAAAAATAAAAAAAATTATAATAAAAAAAAACCCAGCAGATTGAAGGAATAAATTATTTCTATACTAATATATTATTTTCTTTTTTATATATATTGATTGCTATGTATTATTAAAACTGCCTGGTGATTTGTAAGCGCCAGTGAGTGTGAATTATGACCGAGCAGAAGGCCTGCTTTGCAGATGAGACGCAACGTTTTTGCTTCTGTTTCCTTTGCACGTAGAAGGCAAGGGGTTAAAAATGATTGTAGGCATTCAGAGCCGGACACACGATTTATTTACTTTTCTTTTTTTTTTTTTTCCTATGTGAATATTTGAAGAAAAAAAAAAAGAAAAAGTAGTGGAGAGGAAGGGAGAAGAAAAAAAAAAAAAGATTGAAATCATTAACTGTATCTTTAATTCAGATTACACGCGCCAGGGCGATTTAAATCTGATTACCAAATTAGGAGATTTAAAAATAAATCCCTTTAAATCTGATACTGTTGACTAAGGAAAGCGAGGGAGAGGGGGGAAAAAAAAAAACTTGCACTAACCCATCACATAAGGTAACGATCCTGCCCCAGAAAAGAAAAGGAGTTTAAAACCTTTTTGACAACAAATGCAGCTGCCCTACTATTTTGGACGATATTAAGGGAAAATGAATGCAAATCTGCGCTCAGAAGCCATCTGGACAGGAATAAGGGAATCAGCTGCTCCTCACAACAGGCTCTGAGGCTGAATGTATTTCAGCTCATTTTCTACATCATCTGGTCTTGCACCCAAAGCGTGGAAAATAGGGTCTTTATCATGGACCAACTTTATCTTTGTGTCACTATACTGTTGCCTACAAGCAAAATGCAACACGATAGTGACATAAGATCACCAAAGATGCTCCTGATGCTAAAAGGAAAAAAAAAAGAATCTGCTCCAGATTTCCATTCAACGTTCTGGTCGGAATCCTCCAGGTTTATATGAATCTGCAACGTTCTGATCTAAAACCTCAACGTTCTAAATTAAACTGCAAATGAGTCTGCAACGTTCCCATCTGTATCTGTAACGTTCTAAATAAATCTGCAACTTTCTTGAATCTTCACATTTCTTATCTAATTCTCCAACTGTCTAAACGAACCCCAAAACGCTCCAATCTGCATTCTCAACGTTCTACATGAACCCCAAATGTTCTAGTCTATATCCCCAACGTTCTAATCTGTAGCCTCAGCGTTCTAATCTGTATCTTCAACACTCTGAATCAATTTCTTTTTCTCAACGTTCTAAATAAACCCCAACGTTCTCCTCTGTATCCTCAACGTTCTAAATAAACCCCAACGTTCTCCTCTGTATCCTCAACGTTCTAAATAAACCCCAACGTTCTCCTCTGTATCCTCAACGTTCTAAATAAACCCCAACGTTCTCCTCTGTATCCTCAACGTTCTAAATAAACCCCAACGTTCTCCTCTGTATCCTCAACGTTCTAAATAAACCCCAACGTTCTCCTCTGTATCCTCAACGTTCTAAATAAACCCCAACGTTCTCCTCTGTATCCCCAACGTTCTAAATAAACCCCAACGTTCTCCTCTGTATCCTCAACGTTCTAAATAAACCCCAACGTTTTCCTCTGTATCCCCAACGTTCTAAATAAACCCCAACGTTCTCCTCTGTATCCTCAACGTTCTAAATGAACCCCAACGTTCTCTTCCGTATCCTCAACGTTCTAAATAAACCCCAACGTTCTCCTCTGTATCCTCAACGTTCTAAATAAACCCCAACGTTCTCCTCTGTATCCTCAACGTTCTAAATAAACCCCAACGTTCTCCTCTGTATCCTCAACGTTCTAAATAAACCCCAACGTTCTCCTCTGTATCCTCAACGTTCTAAATAAACCCCAACGTTCTCCTCTGTATCCTCAACGTTCTAAATAAACCCCAACGTTCTCCTCTGTATCCTCAACGTTCTAAATAAACCCCAACGTTCTCCTCTGTATCCTCAACGTTCTAAATAAACCCCAACGTTCTCCTCTGTATCCACAACGTTCTAAATAAATCCCAACGTTCTCCTCTGTATCCTCAACGTTCTAAATAAACCCCAACGTTTTCCTCTGTATCCTCAACGTTCTAAATAAACCCCAACGTTTTCCTCTGTATCCTCAACATTCTAAATAAACCCCAACGTTCTCCTCTGTATCCTCAACGTTCTAAATAAACCCCAACGTTTTCCTCTGTATCCTCAACGTTCTAAATAAACCCCAACGTTTTCCTCTGTATCCTCAACATTCTAAATAAACCCCAACGTTCTCCTCTGTATCCTCAACGTTCTAAATAAACCCCAACGTTTTCCTCTGTATCCTCAACGTTCTAAATAAACCCCAACGTTTTCCTCTGTATCCTCAACATTCTAAATAAACCCCAACGTTCTCCTCTGTATCCTCAACGTTCTAAATAAACCCCAACATTCTCCTCTGTATCCTCAACGTTCTAAATAAACCCCAACATTCTCCTCTGTATCCTCAACGTTCTAAATAAACCCCAACATTCTCCTCTGTATCCTCAACGTTCTAAATAAACCCCAACATTCTCCTCTGTATCCTCAACGTTCTAAATAAACCCCAACATTCTCCTCTGTATCCTCAACGTTATAAATGAATTTGCAACATTCTAACCTAAAACCTCAACAGTCTGGTCTGCAGCGTTCTGATCTGTATCTTCAACGTTCTAAATTAATATTCAACGCTCTGATGTAAAACTTTCAACGCCCAAAGCGTTCTAACCGGTATCTCCAATCTTCTAAATGAACCCCAAACGTTCTAACCTGTATCTTCAATCTTCTAAATGACCCCAAACGTTCTAACCTGTATGCTTATCCTTCTAACCTGTATTCTCCACTTTCTAGATGAACCCCAAACGTTGTAACCTGTATTCTAAACTTTCTAAATTAACTCCAAACGTTCTAACTTGTATTCATAACTTTCTAGATGAACCCCAAACGTTGTAACCTGTATCTTCAATCTTCTAAATTAACCCAAAACCTTCTAACCTGTATTCCCAACTTTCTAAATGAACCCCAAACGTTCTAACCTGTAACCTCAACCTTTTAAACGAACCCCAAACGTTCTAACCTGTATTCTAAACTTTCTAAATAAACCTTAAACGTTCTAACCTGTATTCTAAACATTCTAAATAAACCTTAAACGTTCTAAGCTGTATTCTAGACTTTCTAAATGAACCCCAAACGTTCTAACCTGTAACCTCAACCTTTTAAACAAACCCCATACGTTCTATTTTAAATGCTCAACATTCTAAATAAACTCCAACATTCAAACGCTCAACGTTCTAAACTACTAGTTTTGTATCTTTAACGTTCCAACTGAACCCCAACGTTCTAATCTGTACCCTCGGTGTTCTAAATAAATCTGCGACGTTCTACTGTAAATCTTCAACGTTCTAAATGAAGCCCAGCGTTCTGACCTGAATCTCCAACGTTCTAACGGTATCTTCTACCTCTTATCCTGCCTCCTAGCCAGCATCTACAGTGATTTTGTGGCATTTCAACTATTTTCATTGCGCTGGAAGGAAGGAGAGGTGACAAAATACAGATACACCGAACAATAAATAAATGGCTTTACTGGATGGGGTATGTCACTTTTTTTTTTTTTTTTACAGGAATGCTTTGTGACAATTTGTAAAAGTTTGCAAAGTGGTCAGTGAGCTTTCCATGCAGCAGACAGGGGTTGATGACAAGGAGTATAGGAAAAAGGTAATCTTTAATTGTTGGCCAGGTAATGTTGTTCCCCCCCCCCCCCCCCATCTACATCCACTCTGTAATCAGTCCTGAAAACCTGATGGCACCGAGTCTTGACCTTAGCCAAACAGAAGGTGCCTGGATTTGAATGCGATTTGCATGTAGCCAGCCAGGACCTCCCGTAGCAGCAATCCTCTTCTCCTAGCAGAGTGTGAAGTGTTCCTTTTGTGTGAATTTACGGGGGTTGAGGCTCCAATGATCCCCCCACCAATTTGCATTTAAATAGCGACATCAAGCGATTCGCGTGCCACACACCACTGGGCTCCCAGTTGTCAAGCTGGAGTCACTCAGATGTCCACTGGCCAGCTGTCCTTGTCTGCACCATACCAGAGCACAGGGTGACCTTAAAGAGACAGGAGCCTACCACCCAGGCTCCAACACTAAAGGGCGACCTAATAGGATCAAACTTTACTTCTGCAGCTTTCATTAATCGTCCATTAAAACATTAAAGGGGGGGGGGGGGCATGTATTTCACGTTTGAACCCCGGGGGAGGAATCACAAGCAAGACATTACTTTTTTTTTATCAGCTGCTTATGCTTAGCCCCCTCTGGCAATGAATAGGTTAACAACCACACTGCATCATATAGAACCCCCTCCGGCAATGAATAGGTTAACAGGAACATTGAAACCTATAGAACCCCCCTCTGGAAACGAATAGGTTAACAGCCACACTGCATCCTATAGAACCCTCTCTGACAATAAATAGGTTAATTGCCATCCTTTAGAACCCCCTCTGACAATGCCTAGGTTAACAGCGCCTGCATTGCATCCTATAGAACCTCCTCTGGCAATGACTAGGTTAACAGGCACATTGCATCCTATAGAACCTCCTCTGGCAATGACTTGGTTAACAGGCACATTGCATCCTATACAACCCCCCCGGCAGTGAATAGGTTAACAGTCACACTGCATCCTATAGAGCCCATTAGGGCAATGACTAGGTTAACAGGTACATTGCATCCTATAGAACCCCCTCTGGCAATGAATAGGTTACCAGCCACACTGCATCCTATAGAGCTCCCCTCTGGCAAAGAATGGGTTAACAGGCACATTGCATCTTGCAGAACCCCCCTGGCAATGAATAGGTTAACACGCACATTGCATCCTATAGAGCTCCGTCTGGCAATGAATGGGTTAACACACACATTGCATCCCATAGAATATTTTCTGGCCACATTGCATCCTGTGGAATCCCTTCTGGCAATGAACAGGTTAACAGCCATATTGCATCCTATAGTACCCATTCTTGCAATGAATAGGTTAGGAGCCACGTTGCATCCTATAGAATCCTTTCTGGCAATGAACAGGTTAACAGCCACATTGGATCCTATAGTACCCTTTCTGGCAATGAACAGGTTAACAGCCACATTGCATCCTATGGATCACACACTGAACTTTCCCATTTTAGACACAAACTTTCCCTCTTGTGACAGACAGTAGAAGGAAATTAGAAAGGGAGGTTATTATTAGTTCTGCAGATAAATGATTTGGATTTTAACATCTTAAAAAGTTTTGTCTTAAAAATATCATGTTGGGGTTTGGGGCTTTATAAGATACAGAGCAAGGGGGAGATCTGAGTGAGTAAACATGGCTTACAATTATTATTATTATTCAGAATATATATATCGCCAACAGTTTGCACAGCTTTTTACAATATAAAAAGGAAAGTACAGGACAAGAGGGTTAGGAGGTCCCTGCTCCTGGGAGCTTGCAATCTAAAAAGGGGGGTCAAGTGATACAAAAGTTAATAACTGTGAGGGAATGAATTGATGTTTTAGGTGGAAGTGGGATAGACTTCCCTGAACAGATGGATTTTCAGAGAGTGCAAATAATCATTTTTATATTTTATATCCTGCACCTGATTGATGCTTATGTGCCATTTCTTATATTTGATCCATAAATGAAAGCTGATTTTTATTTATTTTTTGTCTTGTGTTTTATATCAGTTGCCTTGCTTGTGTTCCTTCACACACTCAAAACATTAAAGAATTTGAAGAGTCTAGCAGCTTTTGTGTTGCTGGAGTATAGTCGACCACTTGTCAAAAGGGCCTGGGGTAGTTTAGATAATGATGGAGTCCCACACAAGTGTGTAATAGAATCCTTCCCATCTGCTCCATTGTGTAACCTGCAGCACAAAAGGCGCAAGGAGCTGCTATATTAGCGGCAGCCTTTCTGCGCCAAGACGCAGATCCATCATGATGCCCCTTTCCAGAGGAAGCAAGACATTAAAGGAAAAAAGTGACCACCTAGAAAAGTTCAAGTCAGATTCTTTTTCTAAGGCTTGGCCATACACTATACAATTTTCTTATTCAATTTAAGATTCACCTAGGGCCTGCCAGATTTGCACACACATTAACAAGTGTTTAGGCTTTGGTGTTGGTAAATCTAAAGGAAAATTGTACAAGAAAATTCTATAATGTATGGCCAACCTGAGACTTTGCTCCTTAAAGGGTTAAATGCCCACACCACACCATACCAGGAACTCTCCCCCTTAAAAAATAATATTTTCTTTATTCCAAATTGTCCTTTAATAGCATGGTGACTTTTTCCTATACCAGCAAGCCTGTTTTATGGGATTGCTTCTATCAGAGGACTGCCAAAGAATGACATTTTCTGTTCTCTGTGTCCCTTATCAAGTCTTTTAAATGGGCCGTTTTAATGGGGCGAGCAGGTATGCTCAATATATTTAAAAAGGGTAAAAATTGGTATGGAATGCTTCAATTCGGGATGGAAATGAAGACCCATTTATTGTATATAAAAAAATAAAAATTCTAGACAGCACCTTCCTGTGCAACGTGTATTAAACTATAGTGGCAGATGTATAAAAATAAATGAGAATGAGAGATGATTAACATAATAA